>OU862900.1:24739670-24744670 GCA_917880725.1 Selenia dentaria | reverse complement strand
ATTTTTAGAGTAAGTACTTTTTAAGTTAATTAAATAATAGTAAACACCTACATAGCCGACCAACCGCAAAAAAGCTTGTTTTGCTCCTAGGGGCGAAACGAGGGGTGCTAGCTCAATTTTGACATTTTTATCCTGGGCCCCCCCCCCCTAACCCCCCCCCCACACTATCCAGTAGTCGGATAGTCTCCCACCCCCACCGCTTCATTTGGACCCAGTTTCAACCCCCTACCCCTAAAAATAGACTTCGACTTAGAAAAATTTTGGATATTTTTAATAACAAATTAATTCATTATAAATTCATTCTACGCTATACAGGCATTTCGACGATTAGAAACTTACTTATATAGGAGACACTTGCGGTTGGGAGGACTTTTGAGGGTTGCTACCCCTAAAAATTGAAAACTTTATCCATTAATATCTCCGGATCTGGTAGTCTTACAGCAACGCGGTTTTTTGCATACTGTTAATCTAGACCTGGGCTATTTTTGGGTAGAGTAAGACGACTCTACATAGAGTTAAAAAAATATTTTCAGATTTTTATTGACTTTTGAAAATTCTTTGTACGACGTGTATGTAAACATTGATTACCTTAGAGTTGTAACGCTGGTAGAGTCTACTCTACTTTTGTAGTATTGACGACAGAAACTAAGTTTAGTACTCTGTCACATTGTAACGAACCTACCATTATATTGGGCAGTGATTGATTGACTCTACGTCACCAAACGTTTATTTTAATTTTATTGTTATTTTCTTTTATCTGACATAAATTATCTTATTTTATATTGTTTAATTGGCTTTCATATAATTTGCCAAATACAATCGACGCCTTTTACACGTCTGGTTGAAATAGAGCTATCCCACCCTATTACCATGTTCGGCTTCCACACTCCAGACCCTAAGAAACAGACTGTGGCCTCGAAGGAGAGCAACAAACCACCTAGACTCGGTCAGGACGGAGCAGACGTAGAGACCGTGGGAACCTCTGGGGTGCCCAAGGAGCAACCCGCCGTTGTGCGGCGCAGCGTCGGAGAAATTGAGGCCCGTCTCACAACACCACCACCACAGAGAGACTTCTTAAGTCAACAAGAGACCAAATCTAAGAAATCTCCCATCAGCAGACCTGGCCCACAGAGGGTAAAGACGGCTGCCACAGTACCGGCACCACACCGTTCACCCAAGGCAGCACCCAAATATAAAAACAAACTTGCGGAGGCAAAAGCCTGTCTTCTTAAGGCAAAGCTACACCTGGGAAATAGCCGAAACCTGAAAACTGAGATCAAAGAGGAAGTGACGGAAGCAGTTGAGAGACTTTATATATTAGTAAAGGAATCAGAAGAGGAGAAAAAAGTAGAGTCTGGAGGAAAAGAAAAAGACAAGGAGGAAAAGGAAAAGAGTATGATAGAGTCCCCAGATATAGCTAACGATGTGAAAAATCAGCTCGAAGAGCACAGTAAGTTGTTAAGAGAGAGTAAGGAAGAGATGAATAAGTTGACAGAGATGCTTAAGAAAAGTCAGGAAACGAGAGAAAGAAGGGGATCATACGCGGATGCAGTGGCCGGCTCACCGAGAAAATTTCCAGCGACAACGGCCATGCACTCTATTATTATCACCTCCAAGGATGAACAGGAGACAGGAGACCAGGTCTTTGACAAGATAAGGAGGGTGGTTAATGCCAAGGAAGAAGGAGTTAGAATAGATAGAATAAGGAAAGCCAAGGATAGAAAAATTATAGTCGGCTGCAGAAACAAGGAGGAAATTAGGAAGGTCAGAGACAGGATCAGGGAGAGGGAAGGAGAACTAAATGTGGAGGAGATTAAAAACAAAGATCCGCTCATCATACTCTACAGTGTCCTGCAGAGCAACTCAGACGAGGACATAGTCGGTGCAATCTGGGCCCAGAATAAACACCTCTTGAGAAATGCAAGCCCTGAGGATGACCGCATTGAGATCCGATATAGGCGCAAAGCAAGGAACCCACTTACCTCGCACATCGTGGCCCGGGTAACACCGCGAGTCTGGCAAAGCCTCACCGACGCGGGGGCTGTGCACATCGACATGCAGAGAGTCAGAGTAGCGGACCAATCCCCCCTCATACAGTGTTCGCGCTGTCTAGGGTACGGACATGGAAAACGATTCTGTACCGAAGCGGTCGATGTGTGCAGCCACTGCGGCGGCCCTCACCTCAAATCACAGTGTGCTGATTGGCTTGCTGACGCTCTCCCGACCTGTATAAATTGTACGAAAGTCAAGATGGCCCGAAACGACCACAATGCCTTTAGCAACGACTGCCCGGTGAGGCGCAAGTGGGAAGCACTTGCGAGGTCCACCGTAGCGTACTGCTAAGGGCGTCCATGGCTATAACATTGTGCAAGCCAACTTGAGAAAGCAGCGACTGGCGACTGATGAACTCTTCATCGAAGCGGCGAAGCGTAAAATAGCGGCTGCTCTCCTCCAGGAACCCTATGTTGGGGGATGTAAAAAACTAAAGAATTATAGGAATACCAGGATCTACCAGAGCGCTGACCAAGGAGAAGGGATAGTAAAGTCTGTCATAGCCATTATGGACTCTACACTCGACGTTATACAATACCCGCAACTCACCACCAATAACATCGTCGTGGTGGGGATCCGGACTAGCGACTGGCAAATAACCCTGGTATCAGTATATCTGGAAAAGGACAAACCCATAAAATTAGATCTGGAGCACCTCGCAAAGATCGTCAGACAAGTGGGAAACACCAAACTCGTCATAGGAGGAGATGCAAACGCTTGGAGCACGTGGTGGGGAAGCGTCAGAACTAACTCAAGGGGCGAGGAACTGAGAGGTTTCATTGATGAAATGGGGTTTCAGATACTCAACAGTGACCTTACACCAACCTATGACTGCATCAGAGGTGGGAAGCGCTACAGCAGCCATGTCGATGTCACGCTTTGCTCTACTGACACGATCGTTCTGGTGGAGGGCTGGAAAGTCATAGAGAACCTCACGAGTTCGGACCACAATGGCATAACATTCAAACTTCTACTACAAAAATCGACAGGTACACAAATACATAGAACTACACGACTCTACAATACAAAGAAAGCAAATTGGATCGAATTTCATGAGAAATTAGACCAATTAAAAGCCGAATACAAACTGACAGATATTGACAAACAAAATATAAATAACACTGAACAATTAGAAGACATAGTAATAAAATATATAAAAGCAATAACACAAGCATGCATAAAATCAATTCCAAAAATCAAAGCAACAAAAACACGTGTCTTGCCATGGTGGTCCGAGAAACTCGCTGAGATGAAGAGACAAGTCACCATCAGGAAAAGAAGAATCCGCTGCGCCGCAGCAGTCCGAAGAACCAAAGTCGTAGAAGAGTACCTGAAAATGAAAGAAGAGTATGAATTGGAGGCTAACAAGGCCATTATAGAGAGCTGGAAAAGCTTCTGTGAGAAACAAGACAGAGAAGGGGTATGGGACGGGATATATCGGGTGATTGGAAGGACGATGAAAAGGGAGGAGGATATACCTCTTCGGATTGAAGGAATAGAGTTAGATGCTAAGGGTTCGGTTAAAGCCTTGGCTGAAACCTTCTTCCCGGAAGACCTTCTAGCAACTGATAACACGGAACATCAAAAAATAAGGGAAGAAGCCGAAAGAGTGAATGATGAGCAACAAGTTGGACTATGTGACCCAGCATTCACGCTTACCGAACTCAAAGCAGCAACGGACTCCTTCAACCCGAAGAAAGCTCCTGGTGCGGATGGCTTCACCGCAGACATCTGCAAGGAGGCAATCAGGAACGATCCCAATATCTTCCTGAACATGGTGAACCGATGCCTAGACCTAGGCCACTTTCCCAACCGCTGGAAGGAAGCCACTGTAGTCGTTCTGAGGAAGCCGGGAAAAGAGACGTACACAGCACCGAAGTCATACAGACCTATAGGACTCCTCCCGGTATTGGGGAAGATCTTTGAGAAGATGGTGATTACCCGACTCAAGTTTCATTTGCTGCCAAGGATGAGTACTCGCCAGTACGGGTTCATGCCCCAAAGAAGTACCGAAGACTCCCTCTATACACTCATGCAATACATCCGCACTAAAAATGAGGACAAGAAAATTGTAACGATGGTATCCTTAGACATAGAGGGAGCATTCGACAGCGCTTGGTGGCCAGCTATTAGAACCCGACTGGCTGAGGAGAAGTGTCCGATAAACTTGAGGCGGGTAATGGATAGCTATCTCCGAGACCGAAAAGTCACTATTAGATATGCCGGTGAGGAACACACCAGGGAGACAAGTAAGGGCTGTGTACAAGGCTCGATCGGTGGACCTATATTATGGAACTTGCTCCTGGACCCACTCATAAAGGAACTGGAAAGTAGAGGCGATTATGTTCAGGCATTCGCGGATGACGTCGTCCTGATCTTCGACGGTGATACCGGGCAGGAAATCCAAGGGCGTGCCAATGCAACACTCGAACATGTCCGATTGTGGGGAGTCAAAAACAAATTGAAATTTGCACCACACAAAACTATGGCAATGGTGATAACCAGGAAGCTGAAATATGACACCCCACAATTGACCATGGGCGGGGTGAGCATTGGCATGGCCAAAGAAATCAAACTGCTGGGTCTCACCGTCGACGAGGGACTGACCTTTAACACCCACGTCGCGAACGTCTGCAGGAAGGCGCTGAACTTCTATAGACAGCTCTCTAGAGCGGCCAAAGTTCAATGGGGACTGCAACCGGACATAATAAGAACCATATACACGGCAGTGGTGGAACCCACTATTATGTATGCGGCAAGCGCATGGGCACCTGCTACCAATAAATCAAGAATAAAGAAGGAACTAAACGCGGTTCAGCGTGGGTTCGCACAAAAAATTCTAAAAGCGTATAGGACGGTGTCGCTCAACTCGGCCCTATTGCTCGCTGGGCTGCTTCCTCTGGACATAAGAATCCGGGAAGCAGCCTCGCTTTATGAAGTAAAGAAAG
>OU862900.1:24289670-24734670 GCA_917880725.1 Selenia dentaria | reverse complement strand
TACGTGTGGGCGCTGCACCCGTGATCGTCACGCGAAAACAGCACGCGAAAATACCTAGGGACTCTGGAAGATATAAAAAACTCAAAAAACTCAAAGCTTCATATAGTACCCGTATAAAATCCACCTTAGCGCTGGTATTCCGCCATACATTGACGAAAAACAAAAGTTTCAAATTAGTCTCAGACCAGTGTATGATACGTCCTTAGACGCGTCTGCAGCTCAGCTCCGCTATCCTGCAACAAAAAAGGGACACGTTAGTACAAAAAAATTAACACCCGATAGCAAAAAACATAAAAAATTTCAATTTTACAGTACAAATTTCATTAATTTGGTTATAAAGTCACCTGACCTACGAGTTCTTGTCGTTTTTTGCATTCATACGTGTGGGCGCTGCACCCGTGATCGTCACCGCGAAAACAGCACGCGAAAATACCTAGGGACTTGGAAGATATAAAAACTCAAAAAACTCAAAGCTTCATATAGTACCCCGTATAAAATCCACCTTAGCGCTGGTATTCCGCCATACATTGACGAAAAACAAAAGTTTCAAATTAGTCTCAGACCAGTGTATGATACGTCCTTAGACGCGTCTGCAGCTCAGCTCCGCTATCCTGCAACAAAAAAGGGACACGTTAGTACAAAAAATTTACACCCGATAGCAAAAAACATAAAAAATTTCAATTTTACAGTACAAATTTCATTATTTGGTTATAAAGTCACCTGACCTACGAGTTCTTGTCGTTTTTTGCATTCCATACGTGTGGGCGCTGCACCCGTGATCGTCACCGCGAAAACAGCACGCGAAAATACCTAGGGACTTGGAAGTATAAAAACTCAAAAAACTCAAAGCTTCATATAGTACCCGTATAAAATCCACCTTAGCGCTGGTATTCCGCCATACATTGACGAAAAACAAAAGTTTCAAATTAGTCCTCAGACCAGTGTATGATACGTCCTTAGACGCGTCCTGCAGCTCAGCTCCGCTATCCTGCAACAAAAAAGGGACACGTTAGTACAAAAAATTTACACCCCGATAGCAAAAAACATAAAAAATTTCAATTTTACAGTACAAATTTCATTAATTTGGTTATAAAGTCACCTGACCTACGAGTTCTTGTCGTTTTTTGCATTCATACGTGTGGGCGCTGCACCCGTGATCGTCACCGCGAAAACAGCACGCGAAAATACCTAGGGACTTGGAAGATATAAAAACTCAAAAAACTCAAAGCTTCATATAGTACCCGTATAAAATCCACCTTAGCGCTGGTATTCCGCCATACATTGACGAAAAACAAAAGTTTCAAATTAGTCTCAGACCAGTGTATGATACGTCCCTTAGACGCGTCTGCAGCTCAGCTCCGCTATCCTGCAACAAAAAAGGGACACGTTAGTACAAAAAAATTTACACCCGATAGCAAAAAACATAAAAAATTTCAATTTTACAGTACAAATTTCATTAATTTGGTTATAAAGTCACCTGACCTACGAGTTCTTGTCGTTTTTTGCATTCATACGTGTGGGGCGCTGCACCCGTGATCGTCACCGCGAAAACAGCACGCGAAAATACCTAGGGACTTGGAAGATATAAAAACTCAAAAAACTCAAAGCTTCATATAGTACCCGTATAAAATCCACCTTAGCGCTGGTATTCCGCCATACATTGACGAAAAACAAAAGTTTCAAATTAGTCTCAGACCAGTGTATGATACGTCCTTAGACGCGTCTGCAGCTCAGCTCCGCTATCCTGCAACAAAAAAGGGACACGTTAGTACAAAAAATTTACACCCGATAGCAAAAACATAAAAAATTTCAATTTTACAGTACAAATTTCATTAATTTGGTTATAAAGTCACCTGACCTACGAGTTCTTGTCGTTTTTTGCATTCATACGTGTGGGCGCTGCACCCGTGATCGTCACCGCGAAAACAGCACGCGAAAATACCTAGGGACTTGGAAGATATAAAAACTCAAAAAACTCAAAGCTTCATATAGTACCCGTATAAAATCCACCTTAGCGCTGGTATTCCGCCATACATTGACGAAAAACAAAAGTTTCAAATTAGTCTCAGACCAGTGTATGATACGTCCTTAGACGCGTCTGCAGCTCAGCTCCGCTATCCTGCAACAAAAAAGGGACACGTTAGTACAAAAAATTTACACCCGATAGCAAAAAACATAAAAAATTTCAATTTTACAGTACAAATTTCATTTATTTGGTTATAAAGTCACCTGACCTACGAGTTCTTGTCGTTTTTTGCATTCATACGTGTGGGCGCTGCACCGTGATCGTCACCGCGAAAAACAGCACGCGAAAATACCTAGGGACTTGGAAGATATAAAAAACTCAAAAAACTCAAAGCTTCATATAGTACCCGTATAAAATCCACCTTAGCGCTGGTATTCCGCCATACATTGACGAAAAACAAAAGTTTCAAATTAGTCTCAGACCAGTGTATGATACGTCCTTAGACGCGTCTGCAGCTCAGCTCCGCTATCCTGCAACAAAAAAGGGGACACGTTAGTACAAAAAATTTACACCCGATAGCAAAAAAACATAAAAAATTTCAATTTTAACAGTACAAATTTCATTAATTTGGTTATAAAGTCACCTGACCTACGAGTTCTTGTCGTTTTTTGCATTCATACGTGTGGGCGCTGCACCCGTGATCGTCACCGCGAAAACAGCACGCGAAAATACCTAGGGCACTTGGAAGATATAAAAACTCAAAAAACTCAAAGCTTCATATAGTACCCGTATAAAATCCACCTTAGCGCTGGTATTCCGCCCATACATTGACGAAAAACAAAAGTTTCAAATTAGTCTCAGACCAGTGTATGATACGTCCTTAGACGCGTCTGCAGCTCAGCTCCGCTATCCTGCAACAAAAAAGGGACACGTTAGTACAAAAAATTTACACCCGATAGCAAAAAACATAAAAAATTTCAATTTTACAGTACAAATTTCATTAATTTGGTTATAAAGTCACCTGACCTACGAGTTCTTGTCGTTTTTTTGCATTCATACGTGTGGGCGCTGCACCCGTGATCGTCACCGCGAAAACAGCACGCGAAAATACCTAGGGACTTGGAAGATATAAAAACTCAAAAAACTCAAAGCTTCATATAGTACCCGTATAAAATCCACCTTAGCGCTGGTATTCCGCCATACATTGACGAAAAACAAAAGTTTCAAATTAGTCTCAGACCAGTGTATGATACGCTCCCTTAGACGCGGTCTGCAGCTCAGCTCCGCTATCCTGCAACAAAAAAGGGGACACGTTAGTACAAAAAATTTACACCCGATAGCAAAAAACATAAAAAATTTCAATTTTACAGTACAAATTTCATTAATTTGGTTATAAAGTCACCTGACCTACGAGTTCTTGTCGTTTTTTGCATTCATACGTGTGGGCGCTGCACCCGTGATCGTCACCGCGAAAACAGCACGCGAAAATACCTAGGGACTTGGAAGATATAAAAAACTCAAAAAACTCAAAGCTTCATATAGTACCCGTATTAAAATCCACCTTAGCGCTGGTATTCCGCCATACATTGACGAAAAACAAAAGTTTCAAATTAGTCTCAGGACCAGTGTATGATACGTCCTTAGACGCGTCCTGCAGCTCAGCTCCGCTATCCTGCAACAAAAAAGGGACACGTTAGTACAAAAAATTTACACCCGATAGCAAAAAACATAAAAAATTTCAATTTTACAGTACAAATTTCATTAATTTGGTTATAAAGTCACCTGACCTACGAGTTCTTGTCGTTTTTTTGCATTCATACGTGTGGGGCGCTGCACCCGTGATCGTCACCGCGAAAACAGCACGCGAAAATACCTAGGGACTTGGAAGATATAAAAACTCAAAAAACTCAAAGCTTCATATAGTACCCGTATAAAATCCACCTTAGCGCTGGTATTCCGCCATACATTGACGAAAAACAAAAGTTTCAAATTAGTCTCAGACCAGTGTATGATACGTCCTTAGACGCGTCTGCAGCTCAGCTCCGCTATCCTGCAACAAAAAAGGGACACGTTAGTACAAAAAATTTACACCCGATAGCAAAAAACATAAAAAATTTCAATTTTACAGTACAAATTTCATTAATTTGGTTATAAAGTCACCTGACCTACGAGTTCTTGTCGTTTTTTGCATTCATACGTGTGGGCGCTGCACCCGTGATCGTCACCGCGAAAACAGCACGCGAAAATACCTAGGGACTTGGAAGATATAAAAACTCAAAAAACTCAAAGCTTCATATAGTACCCGTATAAAATCCACCTTAGCGCTGGTATTCCGCCATACATTGACGAAAAACAAAAGTTTCAAATTAGTCTCAGACCAGTGTATGATACGTCCTTAGACGCGTCTGCAGCTCAGCTCCGCTATCCTGCAACAAAAAAGGGACACGTTAGTACAAAAAATTTACACCCGATAGCAAAAAAACATAAAAAATTTCAATTTTACAGTACAAATTTCATTAATTTGGTTATAAAGTCACCTGACCTACGAGTTCTTGTCGTTTTTTGCATTCATACGTGTGGGCGCTGCACCCGTGATCGTCACCGCGAAAACAGCACGCGAAAATACCTAGGGACTTGGAAGATATAAAAACTCAAAAAACTCAAAGCTTCATATAGTACCCGTATAAAATCCACCTTAGCGCTGGTATTCCGCCATACATTGACGAAAAACAAAAGTTTCAAAATTAGTCTCAGACCAGTGTATGATACGTCCTTAGACGCGTCTGCAGCTCAGCTCCGCTATCCTGCAACAAAAAAGGGACACGTTAGTACAAAAAATTTACACCCGATAGCAAAAAACATAAAAAATTTCAATTTTACAGTACAAATTTCATTAATTTGGTTATAAAGTCACCTGACCTACGAGTTCTTGTCGTTTGTTGCATTCATACGTGTGGGCGCTGCACCCGTGATCGTCACCGCGAAAACAGCACGCGAAAATACCTAGGGGACTTGGAAGATATAAAAACTCAAAAAACTCAAAGCTTCATATAGTACCCGTATAAAATCCACCTTAGCGCTGGTATTCCGCCATACATTGACGAAAAACAAAAGTTTCAAATTAGTCTCATGACCAGTGTATGATACGTCCTTAGACGCGTCTGCAGCTCAGCTCCGCTATCCTGCAACAAAAAAGGGACACGTTAGTACAAAAAATTTACACCCGATAGCAAAAAACATAAAAAATTTCAATTTTACAGTACAAATTTCATTAATTTGGTTATAAAGTCACCTTGACCTACGAGTTCTTGTCGTTTTTTGCATTCATACGTGTGGGCGCTGCACCGTGATCGTCACCGCGAAAACAGCACGCGAAAATACCTAGGGACTTGGAAGATATAAAAACTCAAAAAACTCAAAGCTTCATATAGTACCCGTATAAAATCCACCTTAGCGCTGGTATTCGCCATACATTGACGAAAAAACAAAAGTTTCAAATTAGTCTCAGACCAGTGTATGATACGTCCTTAGACGCGTCTGCAGCTCAGCTCCGCTATCCTGCAACAAAAAAGGGACACGTTAGTACAAAAAAATTTACACCCGATAGCAAAAAACATAAAAAATTTCAATTTTACAGTACAAATTTCATTAATTTGGTTATAAAGTCACCTGACCTACGAGTTCTTGTCGTTTTTTTGCATTCATACGTGTGGGGCGCTGCACCCGTGATCGTCACCGCGAAGAACAGCACGCGAAAATACCTAGGGACTTGAAGATATAAAAACTCAAAAAACTCAAAGCTTCATATAGTACCCGTATAAAATCCACCTTAGCGCTGGTATTTCCGCCATACATTGACGAAAAACAAAAGTTTCAAATTAGTCTCAGACCAGTGTATGATACGTCCTTAGACGCGTCTGCAGCTCAGCTCCGCTATCCTGCAACAAAAAAGGGACACGTTAGTACAAAAAATTTACACCCGATAGCAAAAAACATAAAAAAATTTCAATTTTACAGTACAAATTTCATTAATTTGGTTATAAAGTCACCTGACCTACGAGTTCTTGTCGTTTTTTGCATTCATACGTGTGGGCGCTGCACCCGTGATCGTCACCGCGAAAACAGCACGCGAAAAATACCTAGGGACTTGGAAGATATAAAAACTCAAAAAACTCAAAGCTTCATATAGTACCCGTATAAAATCCACCTTAGCGCTGGTATTCCGCCATACATTGACGAAAAACAAAAGTTTCAAATTAGTCTCAGACCAGTGTATGATACGTCCTTAGACGCGTCTGCAGCTCAGCTCCGCTATCCTGCAACAAAAAAGGGACACGTTAGTACAAAAAATTTACACCCGATAGCAAAAAACATAAAAAATTTCAATTTTACAGTACAAATTTCATTAATTTGGTTATAAAGTCACCTGACCTACGAGTTCTTGTCGTTTTTTGCATTCATACGTGTGGGCGCTGCACCCGTGGATCGTCACCGCGAAAACAGCACGCGAAAATACCTAGGGGACTTGGAAGATATAAAAACTCAAAAACTCAAAGCTTCATATAGTACCCGTATAAAATCCACCTTAGCGCTGGTATTCCGCCATACATTGACGAAAAACAAAAGTTTCAAATTAGTCTCAGACCAGTGTATGATACGTCCCTTAGACGCGTCTGCAGCTCAGCTCCGCTATCCTGCAACAAAAAAGGGACACGTTAGTACAAAAAAATTTACACCCGATAGCAAAAAACATAAAAAAATTTCAATTTTTTACAGTACAAATTTCATTAATTTGGTTATAAAGTCACCTGACCTACGAGTTCTTGTCGTTTTTTGCATTCATACGTGTGGGCGCTGCACCCGTGATCGTCACCGCGAAAACAGCACGCGAAAATACCTAGGGACTTGGAAGATATAAAAACTCAAAAAACTCAAAGCTTCATATAGTACCCGTATAAATCCACCTTAGCGCTGGGTATTCCGCCATACATTGACGAAAAAACAAAAGTTTCAAATTAGTCTCAGACCAGTGTATGATACGTCCTTAGACGCGTCTGCAGCTCAGCTCCGCTATCCTGCAACAAAAAAGGGGACACGTTAGTACAAAAAATTACACCCGATAGCAAAAAACATAAAAATTTCAATTTTACAGTACAAATTTCATTAATTTGGTTATGAAAGTGACACCTGACCTACGAGTTCTTGTCGTTTTTTGCATTCATACGTGTGGGCGCTGCACCCGTGATCGTCACCGCGAAAACAGCACGCGGAAAATACCTAGGGACTTGGAAGATATAAAAACTCAAAAAACTCAAAGCTTCATATAGTACCCGTATAAAATCCACCTTAGCGCTGGTATTCCGCCATACATTGACGAAAAACAAAAGTTTCAAATTAGTCTCAGACCAGTGTATGATACGTCCTTAGACGCGTCTGCAGCTCAGCTCCGCTATCCTGCAACAAAAAAGGGACACGTTAGTACAAAAAATTTACACCCGATAGCAAAAAAACATAAAAAATTTCAATTTTACAGTACAAATTTCATTAATTTGGTTATAAGTCACCTGACCTACGAGTTCTTGTCGTTTTTTGCATTCATACGTGTGGGCGCTGCACCCGTGATCGTCACCGCGAAACAGCACGCGAAAATACCTAGGGACTTGGAAGATATAAAAACTCAAAAAACTCAAAGCTTCATATAGTACCGTATAAAATCCACCTTAGCGCTGGTATTCCGCCATACATTGACGAAAAACAAAAGTTTCCAAATTAGTCTCAGACCAGTGTATGATACGTCCCTTAGACGCGTCTGCAGCTCAGCTCCGCTATCCTGCAACAAAAAAGGGGACACGTTAGTACAAAAAATTTACACCCGATAGCAAAAAACATAAAAAATTTCAATTTTACAGTACAAATTTCATTAATTTGGTTATAAAGTCACCTGACCCTACGAGTTCTTGTCGTTTTTTGCATTCATACGTGTGGGCGCTGCACCCGTGATCGTCACAGCGAAAACAGCACGCGAAAATACCTAGGGACTTGGAAGGATATAAAAACTCAAAAAACTCAAAGCTTCATATAGTACCCGTATAAAATCCACCTTAGCGCTGGTATTCCGCCATACATTGACGAAAAACAAAAGTTTCAAAATTAGTCTCAGACCAGTGTATGATACGTCCTTAGACGCGTCTGCAGCTCAGGCTCCGCTATCCTGCAACAAAAAAGGGACACGTTAGTACAAAAAATTTACACCCGATAGCAAAAAACATAAAAAATTTCAATTTTACAGTACAAATTTCATTAATTTGGTTATAAAGTCACCTGACCTACGAGTTCTTGTCGTTTTTTGCATTCATACGAGGTGGGCGCTGCACCCGTGATCGTCACCGCGAAAACAGCACGCGAAAATACCTAGGGACTTGGAAGATATAAAAACTCAAAAAACTCAAAGCTTCATATAGTACCCGTATAAAATCCACCTTAGCGCTGGTATTCCGCCATACATTGACGAAAAACAAAAGTTTCAAATTAGTCTCAGACCAGTGTATGATACGTCCTTAGACGCGTCTGCAGCTCAGCTCCGCTATCCTGCAACAAAAAAGGGGACACGTTAGTACAAAAAATTTACACCCGATAGCAAAAAACATAAAAAATTTCAATTTTACAGTACAAATTTCATTAATTTGGTTATAAAGTCACCTGACCTACGAGTTCTTGTCGTTTTTTGCATTCATACGTGTGGGCGCTGCACCCGTGATCGTCACCGCGAAAACAGCACGCGAAAATACCTAGGGACTTGGAAGATATAAAAACTCAAAAAACTCAAAGCTTCATATAGTACCCGTATAAAATCCACCTTAGCGCTGGTATTCCGCCATACATTGACGAAAAACAAAAGTTTCAAATTAGTCTCAGACCAGTGTATGATACGTCCTTAGACGCGTCTGCAGCTCAGCTCCGCTATCCTGCAACAAAAAAAGGGACACGTTAGTACAAAAAATTTACACCCGATAGCAAAAAACATAAAAAATTTCAATTTTACAGTACAAATTTCATTAATTTGGTTATAAAGTCACCTGACCTACGAGTTCTTGTCGTTTTTTGCATTCATACGTGTGGGCGCTGCACCCGTGATCGTCACCGCGAAAACAGCACGCGAAAATACCTAGGGACTTGGAAGATATAAAAACTCAAAAAACTCAAAGCTTCATATAGTACCCGTATAAAATCCACCTTAGCGCTGGTATTCCGCCATACATTGACGAAAAACAAAAGTTTCAAATTAGTCTCAGACCAGTGTATGATACGTCCCTTAGACGCGTCTGCAGCTCAGCTCCGCTATCCTGCAACAAAAAAGGGACACGTTAGTACAAAAAATTTACACCCGATAGCAAAAAACATAAAAAATTTCAATTTTACAGTACAAATTTCATTAATTTGGTTATAAAGTCACCTGACCTACGAGTTCTTGTCGTTTTTTTGCATTCATACGTGTGGGCGCTGCACCCGTGATCGTCACCGCGAAAACAGCACGCGAAAATACCTAGGGACTTGGAAGATATAAAAACTCAAAAAACTCAAAGCTTCATATAGTACCCGTATAAATCCACCTTAGCGCTGGTATTCCGCCTTACATTGACGAAAAACAAAAGTTTCAAATTAGTCTCAGACCAGTGTATGATACGTCCTTAGACGCGTCTGCAGCTCAGCTCCGCTATCCTGCAACAAAAAAGGGGACACGTTAGTACAAAAAATTTACACCCGATAGCAAAAAACATAAAAAATTTCAATTTTACAGTACAAATTTCATTAATTTGGTTATAAAGTCACCTGACCTACGAGTTCTTGTCGTTTTTTGCATTCATACGTGTGGGCGCTGCACCCGTGATCGTCACCGCGAAAACAGCACGCGAAAATACCTAGGGACTTGGAAGATATAAAAACTCAAAAAACTCAAAGCTTCATATAGTACCCGTATAAAATCCACCTTAGCGCTGGTATTCCGCCATACATTGACGAAAAACAAAAGTTTCAAATTAGTCTCAGACCAGTGTATGATACGTCCCTTAGACGCGTCTGCAGCTCAGCTCCGCTATCCTGCAACAAAAAAAGGGACACGTTAGTACAAAAAATTTACACCCGATAGCAAAAAACATAAAAAATTTCAATTTTACAGTACAAATTTCATTAATTTGGTTTATAAAGTCACCTGACCTACGAGTTCTTGTCGTTTTTTGCATTCATACGTGTGGGCGCTGCACCCGTGATCGTCACCGCGAAAACAGCACGCGAAAATACCTAGGGACTTGGAAGATATAAAAACTCAAAAAACTCAAAGCTTCATATAGTACCCGTATAAAATCCACCTTAGCGCTGGTATTCCGCCATACATTGACGAAAAACAAAAGTTTCAAATTAGTCTCAGACCAGTGTATGATACGTCCTTAGACGCGTCTGCAGCTCAGCTCCGCTATCCTGCAACAAAAAAGGGACACGTTAGTACAAAAAATTTACACCCGATAGCAAAAAAACATAAAAAATTTCAATTTTACAGTACAAATTTCATTAATTTGGTTATAAAGTCACCTGACCTACGAGTTCTTGTCGTTTTTTGCATTCATACGTGTGGGCGCTGCACCCGTGATCGTCACCGCGAAAACAGCACGCGAAAATTACCTAGGGACTTGGAAGATATAAAAACTCAAAAAACTCAAAGCTTCATATAGTACCCGTATAAAATCCACCTTAGCGCTGGTATTCCGCCATACATTGACGAAAAACAAAAGTTTCAAATTAGTCTCAGACCAGTGTATGATACGTCCTTAGACGCGTCTGCAGCTCAGCTCCGCTATCCTGCAACAAAAAAGGGGACACGTTAGTACAAAAAATTTACACCCGATAGCAAAAAACATAAAAAATTTCAATTTTACAGTACAAATTTCATTAATTTGGTTATAAAGTCACCTGACCTACGAGTTCTTGTCGTTTTTTGCATTCATACGTGTGGGCGCTGCACCCGTGATCGTCACCGCGAAAACAGCACGCGAAAAATACCTAGGGACTTGGAAGATATAAAAACTCAAAAAACTCAAAGCTTCATATAGTACCCGTATAAAATCCACCTTAGCGCTGGTATTCCGCCATACATTGACGAAAAACAAAAGTTTCAAATTAGTCTCAGACCAGTGTATGATACGTCCTTAGACGCGTCTGCAGCTCAGCTCGCTATCCTGCAACAAAAAAGGGACACGTTAGTACAAAAAATTTACCACCCGATAGCAAAAAAACATAAAAAATTTCAATTTTACAGTACAAATTTCATTAATTTGGTTATAAAGTCACCTGACCTACGAGTTCTTGTCGTTTTTTGCATTCATACGTGTGGGCGCTGCACCCGTGATCGTCACCGCGAAAACAGCACGCGAAAATACCTAGGGACTTGGAAGATATAAAAACTCAAAAAACTCAAAGCTTCATATAGTACCCGTATAAAATCCACCTTAGCGCTGGTATTCCGCCATACATTGACGAAAAACAAAAGTTTCAAATTAGTCTCAGACCAGTGTATGATACGTCCTTAGACGCGTCTGCAGCTCAGCTCCGCTATCCTGCAACAAAAAAGGGACACGTTAGTACAAAAAATTTACACCCGATAGCAAAAAACATAAAAAATTTCAATTTTACAGTACAAATTTCATTAATTTGGTTATAAAGTCACCTGACCTACGAGTTCTTGTCGTTTTTTGCATTCATACGTGTGGGCGCTGCACCCGTGATCGTCACCGCGAAAACAGCACGCGAAAATACCTAGGGACTTGGAAGATATAAAAACTCAAAAAACTCAAAGCTTCATATAGTACCCGTATAAAATCCACCTTAGCGCTGGTATTCCGCCATACATTGACGAAAACAAAAGTTTCAAATTAGTCTCAGACCAGTGTATGATACGTCCTTAGACGCGTCTGCAGCTCAGCTCCGCTATCCTGCAACAAAAAAGGGACACGTTAGTACAAAAAATTTACACCCGATAGCAAAAAACATAAAAAATTTCAATTTTACAGTACAAATTTCATTTATTTCGGTTATAAAGTCACCTGACCTACGAGTTCTTGTCGTTTTTTTGCATTCATACGTGTGGGCGCTGCACCCGTGATCGTCACCGCGAAAACAGCACGCGAAAATACCTAGGGACTTGGAAGATATAAAAACTCAAAAAACTCAAAGCTTCATATAGTACCCGTATAAAATCCACCTTAGCGCTGGTATTCCGCCATACATTGACGAAAAACAAAAGTTTCAAATTAGTCTCAGACCAGTGTATGATACGTCCTTAGACGCGTCTGCAGCTCAGCTCCGCTATCCTGCAACAAAAAAGGGACACGTTAGTACAAAAAATTTACACCCGATAGCAAAAAACATAAAAAATTTCAATTTTTACAGTACAAATTTCATTAATTTGGTTATAAAGTCACCTGACCTACGAGTTCTTGTCGTTTTTTGCATTCATACGTGTGGGCGCTGCACCCGTGATCGTCACCCGCGAAAACAGCACGCGAAAATACCTAGGGACTTGGAAGATATAAAAACTCAAAAAACTCAAAGCTTCATATAGTACCGTATAAAATCCACCTTAGCGCTGGTATTCCGCCATACATTGACGAAAAACAAAAGTTTCAAATTAGTCTCAGACCAGTGTATGATACGTCCTTAGACGCTGTCTGCAGCTCAGCTCCGCTATCCTGCAACAAAAAAGGGACACGTTAGTACAAAAAATTTACACCCGATAGCAAAAAACATAAAAAATTTCAATTTTACAGTACAAATTTCATTAATTTGGTTATAAAGTCACCTGACCTACGAGTTCTTGTCGTTTTTTTGCATTCATACGTGTGGGCGCTGCACCCGTGATCGTCACCGCGAAAACAGCACGCGAAAATACCTAGGGACTTGGAAGATATAAAAACTCAAAAAACTCAAAGCTTCATATAGTACCCGTATAAAATCCACCTTAGCGCTGGTATTCCGCCATACATTGACGAAAAACAAAAGTTTCAAATTAGTCTCAGACCAGTGTATGATACGTCCTTAGACGCGTCTGCAGCTCAGCTCCGCTATCCTGCAACAAAAAAGGGACACGTTAGTACAAAAAATTTACACCCCGATAGCAAAAAAACATAAAAAATTTCAATTTTACAGTACAAATTTCATTAATTTGGTTATAAAGTCACCTGACCTACGAGTTCTTGTCGTTTTTTTGCATTCATACGTGTGGGCGCTGCACCCGTGATCGTCACCGCTGAAAACAGCACGCGAAAATACCTAGGGACTTGGAAGATATAAAAACTCAAAAAACTCAAAGCTTCATATAGTACCCGTATAAAATCCACCTTAGCGCTGGTATTCCGCCATACATTGACGAAAAACAAAAGTTTCAAATTAGTCTCAGACCAGTGTATGATACGTCCTTAGACGCGTCTGCAGCTCAGCTCCGCTATCCTGCAACAAAAAAGGGACACGTTAGTACAAAAAAATTTACACCCGATAGCAAAAAACATAAAAAATTTCAATTTTACAGTACAAATTTCATTAATTTGGTTATAAAGTCACCTGACCTACGAGTTCTTGTCGTTTTTTGCATTCATACGTGTGGGCGCTGCACCCGTGATCGTCACCGCGAAAACAGCACGCGAAAATACCTAGGGGACTTGGAAGATATAAAAACTCAAAAAACTCAAAGCTTCATATAGTACCCGTATAAAATCCACCTTAGCGCTGGTATTCCGCATACATTGACGAAAAACAAAAGTTTCAAATTAGTCTCAGACCAGTGTATGATACGTCCTTAGACGCGTCTGCAGCTCAGCTCCGCTATCCTGCAACAAAAAAGGGACACGTTAGTACAAAAATTTACACCCGATAGCAAAAAACATAAAAAATTTCAATTTTACAGTACAAATTTCATTAATTTGGTTATAAAGTCACCTGACCTACGAGTTCTGGTCGTTTTTTGCATTCATACGTGTGGGCGCTGCACCCGTGATCGTCACCGCGAAAACAGCACGCGAAAATACCTAGGGACTTGGAAGATATAAAAACTCAAAAAACTCAAAGCTTCATATAGTACCCGTATAAAATCCACCTTAGCGCTGGTATTCCGCCATACATTGACGAAAAACAAAAGTTTCAAATTAGTCTCAGACCAGTGTATGATACGTCCTTAGACGCGTCTGCAGCTCAGCTCCGCTATCCTGCAACAAAAAAGGGACACGTTAGTACAAAAAATTTACACCCGATAGCAAAAAACATAAAAAATTTCAATTTTACAGTACAAATTTCATTAATTTGGTTATAAAGTCACCTGACCTACGAGTTCTTGTCGTTTTTTGCATTCATACGTGTGGGCGCTGCACCCGTGATCGTCACCGCGAAAACAGCACGCGAAAATACCTAGGGACTTGGAAGATATAAAAACTCAAAAAACTCAAAGCTTCATATAGTACCCGTATAAAATCCCACCTTAGCGCTGGTATTCCGCCATACATTGACGAAAAACAAAAGTTTCAAATTAGTCTCAGACCAGTGTATGATACGTCCTTAGACGCGTCTGCAGCTCAGCTCCGCTATCCTGCAACAAAAAAGGGACACGTTAGTACAAAAAATTTACACCCGATAGCAAAAAAACATAAAAAATTTCAATTTTACAGTACAAATTTCATTAATTTGGTTATAAAGTCACCTGACCTACGAGTTCTTGTCGTTTTTTGCATTCATACGTGTGGGCGCTGCACCCGTGATCGTCACCGCGAAAACAGCACGCGAAAATACCTAGGGACTTGGAAGATATAAAAACTCAAAAAACTCAAAGCTTCATATAGTACCCGTATAAAATCCCACCTTAGCGCTGGTATTCCGCCATACATTGACGAAAAACAAAAGTTTCAAATTAGTCTCAGACCAGTGTATGATACGTCCTTAGACGCGTCTGCAGCTCAGCTCCGCTATCCTGCAACAAAAAAAGGGACACGTTAGTACAAAAAATTTACACCCGATAGCAAAAAACATAAAAAATTTCAATTTTACAGTACAAATTTCATTAATTTGGTTATAAAGTCACCTGACCTACGAGTTCTTGTCGTTTTTTGCATTCATACGTGTGGGCGCTGCACCCGTGATCGTCACCGCGAAAACAGCACGCGAAAATACCTAGGGACTTGGAAGATATAAAAACTCAAAAAAACTCAAAGCTTCATATAGTACCCGTATAAAATCCACCTTAGCGCTGGTATTCCGCCATACATTGACGAAAAACAAAAGTTTCAAATTAGTCTCAGAACCCGTGTATGATACGTCCTTAGACGCGTCCTGCAGCTCAGCTCCGCTATCCTGCAACAAAAAAGGGACACGTTAGTACAAAAACTTTACACCCGGATCAGCAAAACAACCAATAAAAAATTTCAATTTTTACAGTACAAATTTCATTAATTTGGTTATAAAGTCACCTGACCTACGAGTTCTTGTCGTTTTTTTGCATTCATACGTGTGGGCGCTGCACCCGTGATCGTCACCGCGAAAAACAGCACGCGAAAATACCTACGGGACTTGGAAGATATAAAAACTCAAAAAAACTCAAAGCTTCATTAGTACCCGTATAAAATCCACCTTAGCGCTGGTATTCCGCCATACATTGACGAAAAACAAAAGTTTCAAATTAGTCTCAGAACCAAGACGCGTCTGCAGCTCAGCTCCGCTATCCTGCAACAAAAAAGGGACACGTTAGTACAAAAAATTTACACCCGATAGCAAAAAACATAAAAAATTTCAATTTTACAGTACAAATTTCATTAATTTGGTTATAAAGTCACCTGACCTACGAGTTCTGGTCGTTTTTTGCATTCATACGTGTGGGCGCTGCACCCGTGATCGTCACCGCGAAAACAGCACGCGAAAATACCTAGGGACTTGGAAGATATAAAAACTCAAAAAACTCAAAGCTTCATATAGTACCCGTATAAAATCCACCTTAGCGCTGGTATTCCGCCATACATTGACGAAAAACAAAAGTTTCAAATTAGTCTCAGACCAGTGTATGATACGTCCTTAGACGCGTCTGCAGCTCAGCTCCGCTATCCTGCAACAAAAAAGGGACACGTTAGTACAAAAAATTTACACCCGATAGCAAAAAACATAAAAAATTTCAATTTTACAGTACAAATTTCATTAATTTGGTTATAAAGTCACCTGACCTACGAGTTCTTGTCGTTTTTTGCATTCATACGTGTGGGCGCTGCACCCGTGATCGTCACCGCGAAAACAGCACGCGAAAATACCTAGGGACTTGGAAGATATAAAAACTCAAAAAACTCAAAGCTTCATATAGTACCCGTATAAAATCCACCTTAGCGCTGGTATTCCGCCATACATTGACGAAAAACAAAAGTTTCAAATTAGTCTCAGACCAGTGTATGATACGTCCTTAGACGCGTCTGCAGCTCAGCTCCGCTATCCTGCAACAAAAAAGGGACACGTTAGTACAAAAAATTTACACCCGATAGCAAAAAACATAAAAAATTTCAATTTTACAGTACAAATTTCATTAATTTGGTTATAAAGTCACCTGACCTACGAGTTCTTGTCGTTTTTTGCATTCATACGTGTGGGCGCTGCACCCGTGATCGTCACCGCGAAAACAGCACGCGAAAATACCTAGGGACTTGGAAGATATAAAAACTCAAAAAACTCAAAGCTTCATATAGTACCCGTATAAAATCCACCTTAGCGCTGGTATTCCGCCATACATTGACGAAAAACAAAAGTTTCAAATTAGTCTCAGACCAGTGTATGATACGTCCTTAGACGCGTCTGCAGCTCAGCTCCGCTATCCTGCAACAAAAAAGGGACACGTTAGTACAAAAAATTTACACCCGATAGCAAAAAACATAAAAAATTTCAATTTTACAGTACAAATTTCATTAATTTGGTTATAAAGTCACCTGACCTACGAGTTCTTGTCGTTTTTTGCATTCATACGTGTGGGCGCTGCACCCGTGATCGTCACCGCGAAAACAGCACGCGAAAATACCTAGGGACTTGGAAGATATAAAAACTCAAAAAACTCAAAGCTTCATATAGTACCCGTATAAAATCCACCTTAGCGCTGGTATTCCGCCATACATTGACGAAAAACAAAAGTTTCAAATTAGTCTCAGACCAGTGTATGATACGTCCTTAGACGCGTCTGCAGCTCAGCTCCGCTATCCTGCAACAAAAAAGGGACACGTTAGTACAAAAAATTTACACCCGATAGCAAAAAACATAAAAAATTTCAATTTTACAGTACAAATTTCATTAATTTGGTTATAAAGTCACCTGACCTACGAGTTCTTGTCGTTTTTTGCATTCATACGTGTGGGCGCTGCACCCGTGATCGTCACCGCGAAAACAGCACGCGAAAATACCTAGGGACTTGGAAGATATAAAAACTCAAAAAACTCAAAGCTTCATATAGTACCCGTATAAAATCCACCTTAGCGCTGGTATTCCGCCATACATTGACGAAAAACAAAAGTTTCAAATTAGTCTCAGACCAGTGTATGATACGTCCTTAGACGCGTCTGCAGCTCAGCTCCGCTATCCTGCAACAAAAAAGGGACACGTTAGTACAAAAAATTTACACCCGATAGCAAAAAACATAAAAAATTTCAATTTTACAGTACAAATTTCATTAATTTGGTTATAAAGTCACCTGACCTACGAGTTCTTGTCGTTTTTTGCATTCATACGTGTGGGCGCTGCACCCGTGATCGTCACCGCGAAAACAGCACGCGAAAATACCTAGGGACTTGGAAGATATAAAAACTCAAAAAACTCAAAGCTTCATATAGTACCCGTATAAAATCCACCTTAGCGCTGGTATTCCGCCATACATTGACGAAAAACAAAAGTTTCAAATTAGTCTCAGACCAGTGTATGATACGTCCTTAGACGCGTCTGCAGCTCAGCTCCGCTATCCTGCAACAAAAAAGGGACACGTTAGTACAAAAAATTTACACCCGATAGCAAAAAACATAAAAAATTTCAATTTTACAGTACAAATTTCATTAATTTGGTTATAAAGTCACCTGACCTACGAGTTCTTGTCGTTTTTTGCATTCATACGTGTGGGCGCTGCACCCGTGATCGTCACCGCGAAAACAGCACGCGAAAATACCTAGGGACTTGGAAGATATAAAAACTCAAAAAACTCAAAGCTTCATATAGTACCCGTATAAAATCCACCTTAGCGCTGGTATTCCGCCATACATTGACGAAAAACAAAAGTTTCAAATTAGTCTCAGACCAGTGTATGATACGTCCTTAGACGCGTCTGCAGCTCAGCTCCGCTATCCTGCAACAAAAAAGGGACACGTTAGTACAAAAAATTTACACCCGATAGCAAAAAACATAAAAAATTTCAATTTTACAGTACAAATTTCATTAATTTGGTTATAAAGTCACCTGACCTACGAGTTCTTGTCGTTTTTTGCATTCATACGTGTGGGCGCTGCACCCGTGATCGTCACCGCGAAAACAGCACGCGAAAATACCTAGGGACTTGGAAGATATAAAAACTCAAAAAACTCAAAGCTTCATATAGTACCCGTATAAAATCCACCTTAGCGCTGGTATTCCGCCATACATTGACGAAAAACAAAAGTTTCAAATTAGTCTCAGACCAGTGTATGATACGTCCTTAGACGCGTCTGCAGCTCAGCTCCGCTATCCTGCAACAAAAAAGGGACACGTTAGTACAAAAAATTTACACCCGATAGCAAAAAACATAAAAAATTTCAATTTTACAGTACAAATTTCATTAATTTGGTTATAAAGTCACCTGACCTACGAGTTCTTGTCGTTTTTTGCATTCATACGTGTGGGCGCTGCACCCGTGATCGTCACCGCGAAAACAGCACGCGAAAATACCTAGGGACTTGGAAGATATAAAAACTCAAAAAACTCAAAGCTTCATATAGTACCCGTATAAAATCCACCTTAGCGCTGGTATTCCGCCATACATTGACGAAAAACAAAAGTTTCAAATTAGTCTCAGACCAGTGTATGATACGTCCTTAGACGCGTCTGCAGCTCAGCTCCGCTATCCTGCAACAAAAAAGGGACACGTTAGTACAAAAAATTTACACCCGATAGCAAAAAACATAAAAAATTTCAATTTTACAGTACAAATTTCATTAATTTGGTTATAAAGTCACCTGACCTACGAGTTCTTGTCGTTTTTTGCATTCATACGTGTGGGCGCTGCACCCGTGATCGTCACCGCGAAAACAGCACGCGAAAATACCTAGGGACTTGGAAGATATAAAAACTCAAAAAACTCAAAGCTTCATATAGTACCCGTATAAAATCCACCTTAGCGCTGGTATTCCGCCATACATTGACGAAAAACAAAAGTTTCAAATTAGTCTCAGACCAGTGTATGATACGTCCTTAGACGCGTCTGCAGCTCAGCTCCGCTATCCTGCAACAAAAAAGGGACACGTTAGTACAAAAAATTTACACCCGATAGCAAAAAACATAAAAAATTTCAATTTTACAGTACAAATTTCATTAATTTGGTTATAAAGTCACCTGACCTACGAGTTCTTGTCGTTTTTTGCATTCATACGTGTGGGCGCTGCACCCGTGATCGTCACCGCGAAAACAGCACGCGAAAATACCTAGGGACTTGGAAGATATAAAAACTCAAAAAACTCAAAGCTTCATATAGTACCCGTATAAAATCCACCTTAGCGCTGGTATTCCGCCATACATTGACGAAAAACAAAAGTTTCAAATTAGTCTCAGACCAGTGTATGATACGTCCTTAGACGCGTCTGCAGCTCAGCTCCGCTATCCTGCAACAAAAAAGGGACACGTTAGTACAAAAAATTTACACCCGATAGCAAAAAACATAAAAAATTTCAATTTTACAGTACAAATTTCATTAATTTGGTTATAAAGTCACCTGACCTACGAGTTCTTGTCGTTTTTTGCATTCATACGTGTGGGCGCTGCACCCGTGATCGTCACCGCGAAAACAGCACGCGAAAATACCTAGGGACTTGGAAGATATAAAAACTCAAAAAACTCAAAGCTTCATATAGTACCCGTATAAAATCCACCTTAGCGCTGGTATTCCGCCATACATTGACGAAAAACAAAAGTTTCAAATTAGTCTCAGACCAGTGTATGATACGTCCTTAGACGCGTCTGCAGCTCAGCTCCGCTATCCTGCAACAAAAAAGGGACACGTTAGTACAAAAAATTTACACCCGATAGCAAAAAACATAAAAAATTTCAATTTTACAGTACAAATTTCATTAATTTGGTTATAAAGTCACCTGACCTACGAGTTCTTGTCGTTTTTTGCATTCATACGTGTGGGCGCTGCACCCGTGATCGTCACCGCGAAAACAGCACGCGAAAATACCTAGGGACTTGGAAGATATAAAAACTCAAAAAACTCAAAGCTTCATATAGTACCCGTATAAAATCCACCTTAGCGCTGGTATTCCGCCATACATTGACGAAAAACAAAAGTTTCAAATTAGTCTCAGACCAGTGTATGATACGTCCTTAGACGCGTCTGCAGCTCAGCTCCGCTATCCTGCAACAAAAAAGGGACACGTTAGTACAAAAAATTTACACCCGATAGCAAAAAACATAAAAAATTTCAATTTTACAGTACAAATTTCATTAATTTGGTTATAAAGTCACCTGACCTACGAGTTCTTGTCGTTTTTTGCATTCATACGTGTGGGCGCTGCACCCGTGATCGTCACCGCGAAAACAGCACGCGAAAATACCTAGGGACTTGGAAGATATAAAAACTCAAAAAACTCAAAGCTTCATATAGTACCCGTATAAAATCCACCTTAGCGCTGGTATTCCGCCATACATTGACGAAAAACAAAAGTTTCAAATTAGTCTCAGACCAGTGTATGATACGTCCTTAGACGCGTCTGCAGCTCAGCTCCGCTATCCTGCAACAAAAAAGGGACACGTTAGTACAAAAAATTTACACCCGATAGCAAAAAACATAAAAAATTTCAATTTTACAGTACAAATTTCATTAATTTGGTTATAAAGTCACCTGACCTACGAGTTCTTGTCGTTTTTTGCATTCATACGTGTGGGCGCTGCACCCGTGATCGTCACCGCGAAAACAGCACGCGAAAATACCTAGGGACTTGGAAGATATAAAAACTCAAAAAACTCAAAGCTTCATATAGTACCCGTATAAAATCCACCTTAGCGCTGGTATTCCGCCATACATTGACGAAAAACAAAAGTTTCAAATTAGTCTCAGACCAGTGTATGATACGTCCTTAGACGCGTCTGCAGCTCAGCTCCGCTATCCTGCAACAAAAAAGGGACACGTTAGTACAAAAAATTTACACCCGATAGCAAAAAACATAAAAAATTTCAATTTTACAGTACAAATTTCATTAATTTGGTTATAAAGTCACCTGACCTACGAGTTCTTGTCGTTTTTTGCATTCATACGTGTGGGCGCTGCACCCGTGATCGTCACCGCGAAAACAGCACGCGAAAATACCTAGGGACTTGGAAGATATAAAAACTCAAAAAACTCAAAGCTTCATATAGTACCCGTATAAAATCCACCTTAGCGCTGGTATTCCGCCATACATTGACGAAAAACAAAAGTTTCAAATTAGTCTCAGACCAGTGTATGATACGTCCTTAGACGCGTCTGCAGCTCAGCTCCGCTATCCTGCAACAAAAAAGGGACACGTTAGTACAAAAAATTTACACCCGATAGCAAAAAACATAAAAAATTTCAATTTTACAGTACAAATTTCATTAATTTGGTTATAAAGTCACCTGACCTACGAGTTCTTGTCGTTTTTTGCATTCATACGTGTGGGCGCTGCACCCGTGATCGTCACCGCGAAAACAGCACGCGAAAATACCTAGGGACTTGGAAGATATAAAAACTCAAAAAACTCAAAGCTTCATATAGTACCCGTATAAAATCCACCTTAGCGCTGGTATTCCGCCATACATTGACGAAAAACAAAAGTTTCAAATTAGTCTCAGACCAGTGTATGATACGTCCTTAGACGCGTCTGCAGCTCAGCTCCGCTATCCTGCAACAAAAAAGGGACACGTTAGTACAAAAAATTTACACCCGATAGCAAAAAACATAAAAAATTTCAATTTTACAGTACAAATTTCATTAATTTGGTTATAAAGTCACCTGACCTACGAGTTCTTGTCGTTTTTTGCATTCATACGTGTGGGCGCTGCACCCGTGATCGTCACCGCGAAAACAGCACGCGAAAATACCTAGGGACTTGGAAGATATAAAAACTCAAAAAACTCAAAGCTTCATATAGTACCCGTATAAAATCCACCTTAGCGCTGGTATTCCGCCATACATTGACGAAAAACAAAAGTTTCAAATTAGTCTCAGACCAGTGTATGATACGTCCTTAGACGCGTCTGCAGCTCAGCTCCGCTATCCTGCAACAAAAAAGGGACACGTTAGTACAAAAAATTTACACCCGATAGCAAAAAACATAAAAAATTTCAATTTTACAGTACAAATTTCATTAATTTGGTTATAAAGTCACCTGACCTACGAGTTCTTGTCGTTTTTTGCATTCATACGTGTGGGCGCTGCACCCGTGATCGTCACCGCGAAAACAGCACGCGAAAATACCTAGGGACTTGGAAGATATAAAAACTCAAAAAACTCAAAGCTTCATATAGTACCCGTATAAAATCCACCTTAGCGCTGGTATTCCGCCATACATTGACGAAAAACAAAAGTTTCAAATTAGTCTCAGACCAGTGTATGATACGTCCTTAGACGCGTCTGCAGCTCAGCTCCGCTATCCTGCAACAAAAAAGGGACACGTTAGTACAAAAAATTTACACCCGATAGCAAAAAACATAAAAAATTTCAATTTTACAGTACAAATTTCATTAATTTGGTTATAAAGTCACCTGACCTACGAGTTCTTGTCGTTTTTTGCATTCATACGTGTGGGCGCTGCACCCGTGATCGTCACCGCGAAAACAGCACGCGAAAATACCTAGGGACTTGGAAGATATAAAAACTCAAAAAACTCAAAGCTTCATATAGTACCCGTATAAAATCCACCTTAGCGCTGGTATTCCGCCATACATTGACGAAAAACAAAAGTTTCAAATTAGTCTCAGACCAGTGTATGATACGTCCTTAGACGCGTCTGCAGCTCAGCTCCGCTATCCTGCAACAAAAAAGGGACACGTTAGTACAAAAAATTTACACCCGATAGCAAAAAACATAAAAAATTTCAATTTTACAGTACAAATTTCATTAATTTGGTTATAAAGTCACCTGACCTACGAGTTCTGGTCGTTTTTTGCATTCATACGTGTGGGCGCTGCACCCGTGATCGTCACCGCGAAAACAGCACGCGAAAATACCTAGGGACTTGGAAGATATAAAAACTCAAAAAACTCAAAGCTTCATATAGTACCCGTATAAAATCCACCTTAGCGCTGGTATTCCGCCATACATTGACGAAAAACAAAAGTTTCAAATTAGTCTCAGACCAGTGTATGATACGTCCTTAGACGCGTCTGCAGCTCAGCTCCGCTATACTGCAACAAAAAAGGGACACGTTAGTACAAAAAATTTACACCCGATAGCAAAAAACATAAAAAATTTCAATTTTACAGTACAAATTTCATTAATTTGGTTATAAAGTCACCTGACCTACGAGTTCTTGTCGTTTTTTGCATTCATACGTGTGGGCGCTGCACCCGTGATCGTCACCGCGAAAACAGCACGCGAAAATACCTAGGGACTTGGAAGATATAAAAACTCAAAAAACTCAAAGCTTCATATAGTACCCGTATAAAATCCACCTTAGCGCTGGTATTCCGCCATACATTGACGAAAAACAAAAGTTTCAAATTAGTCTCAGACCAGTGTATGATACGTCCTTAGACGCGTCTGCAGCTCAGCTCCGCTATCCTGCAACAAAAAAGGGACACGTTAGTACAAAAAATTTACACCCGATAGCAAAAAACATAAAAAATTTCAATTTTACAGTACAAATTTCATTAATTTGGTTATAAAGTCACCTGACCTACGAGTTCTTGTCGTTTTTTGCATTCATACGTGTGGGCGCTGCACCCGTGATCGTCACCGCGAAAACAGCACGCGAAAATACCTAGGGACTTGGAAGATATAAAAACTCAAAAAACTCAAAGCTTCATATAGTACCCGTATAAAATCCACCTTAGCGCTGGTATTCCGCCATACATTGACGAAAAACAAAAGTTTCAAATTAGTCTCAGACCAGTGTATGATACGTCCTTAGACGCGTCTGCAGCTCAGCTCCGCTATCCTGCAACAAAAAAGGGACACGTTAGTACAAAAAATTTACACCCGATAGCAAAAAACATAAAAAATTTCAATTTTACAGTACAAATTTCATTAATTTGGTTATAAAGTCACCTGACCTACGAGTTCTTGTCGTTTTTTGCATTCATACGTGTGGGCGCTGCACCCGTGATCGTCACCGCGAAAACAGCACGCGAAAATACCTAGGGACTTGGAAGATATAAAAACTCAAAAAACTCAAAGCTTCATATAGTACCCGTATAAAATCCACCTTAGCGCTGGTATTCCGCCATACATTGACGAAAAACAAAAGTTTCAAATTAGTCTCAGACCAGTGTATGATACGTCCTTAGACGCGTCTGCAGCTCAGCTCCGCTATCCTGCAACAAAAAAGGGACACGTTAGTACAAAAAATTTACACCCGATAGCAAAAAACATAAAAAATTTCAATTTTACAGTACAAATTTCATTAATTTGGTTATAAAGTCACCTGACCTACGAGTTCTGGTCGTTTTTTGCATTCATACGTGTGGGCGCTGCACCCGTGATCGTCACCGCGAAAACAGCACGCGAAAATACCTAGGGACTTGGAAGATATAAAAACTCAAAAAACTCAAAGCTTCATATAGTACCCGTATAAAATCCACCTTAGCGCTGGTATTCCGCCATACATTGACGAAAAACAAAAGTTTCAAATTAGTCTCAGACCAGTGTATGATACGTCCTTAGACGCGTCTGCAGCTCAGCTCCGCTATCCTGCAACAAAAAAGGGACACGTTAGTACAAAAAATTTACACCCGATAGCAAAAAACATAAAAAATTTCAATTTTACAGTACAAATTTCATTAATTTGGTTATAAAGTCACCTGACCTACGAGTTCTTGTCGTTTTTTGCATTCATACGTGTGGGCGCTGCACCCGTGATCGTCACCGCGAAAACAGCACGCGAAAATACCTAGGGACTTGGAAGATATAAAAACTCAAAAAACTCAAAGCTTCATATAGTACCCGTATAAAATCCACCTTAGCGCTGGTATTCCGCCATACATTGACGAAAAACAAAAGTTTCAAATTAGTCTCAGACCAGTGTATGATACGTCCTTAGACGCGTCTGCAGCTCAGCTCCGCTATCCTGCAACAAAAAAGGGACACGTTAGTACAAAAAATTTACACCCGATAGCAAAAAACATAAAAAATTTCAATTTTACAGTACAAATTTCATTAATTTGGTTATAAAGTCACCTGACCTACGAGTTCTGGTCGTTTTTTGCATTCATACGTGTGGGCGCTGCACCCGTGATCGTCACCGCGAAAACAGCACGCGAAAATACCTAGGGACTTGGAAGATATAAAAACTCAAAAAACTCAAAGCTTCATATAGTACCCGTATAAAATCCACCTTAGCGCTGGTATTCCGCCATACATTGACGAAAAACAAAAGTTTCAAATTAGTCTCAGACCAGTGTATGATACGTCCTTAGACGCGTCTGCAGCTCAGCTCCGCTATCCTGCAACAAAAAAGGGACACGTTAGTACAAAAAATTTACACCCGATAGCAAAAAACATAAAAAATTTCAATTTTACAGTACAAATTTCATTAATTTGGTTATAAAGTCACCTGACCTACGAGTTCTTGTCGTTTTTTGCATTCATACGTGTGGGCGCTGCACCCGTGATCGTCACCGCGAAAACAGCACGCGAAAATACCTAGGGACTTGGAAGATATAAAAACTCAAAAAACTCAAAGCTTCATATAGTACCCGTATAAAATCCACCTTAGCGCTGGTATTCCGCCATACATTGACGAAAAACAAAAGTTTCAAATTAGTCTCAGACCAGTGTATGATACGTCCTTAGACGCGTCTGCAGCTCAGCTCCGCTATCCTGCAACAAAAAAGGGACACGTTAGTACAAAAAATTTACACCCGATAGCAAAAAACATAAAAAATTTCAATTTTACAGTACAAATTTCATTAATTTGGTTATAAAGTCACCTGACCTACGAGTTCTTGTCGTTTTTTGCATTCATACGTGTGGGCGCTGCACCCGTGATCGTCACCGCGAAAACAGCACGCGAAAATACCTAGGGACTTGGAAGATATAAAAACTCAAAAAACTCAAAGCTTCATATAGTACCCGTATAAAATCCACCTTAGCGCTGGTATTCCGCCATACATTGACGAAAAACAAAAGTTTCAAATTAGTCTCAGACCAGTGTATGATACGTCCTTAGACGCGTCTGCAGCTCAGCTCCGCTATCCTGCAACAAAAAAGGGACACGTTAGTACAAAAAATTTACACCCGATAGCAAAAAACATAAAAAATTTCAAGTCGCATTTGTCATAGAGATAGCATAGAGTATTATACATCAAAAGTTTCGTCTCCGCCTGCACAAGACGAACCTGCAACAAAAATAGACACGGTTAATACATTTTTATACACCCGACTGTAAAAAACTGGTTTTTGCTTTAAAGTTATACTAGATCTGGAGAAAAAACCCGATAGAAAAACTTTTTGTTACTTTTGTAACTTTTCATAATTTTCCTGGATAGGCGCAAGCATAGGGGCTCTGATTAAATTAATTATAAAATTTATAGAGTGACGTTACTCCCACAATTTGGGCTATAAATATATCTACTTTTGGTTAATTATATTTTTTACTTATTATTTTACTTTTACATTTTTGACCTTCACGATAGTGAAAAACAGACTATTGCACAGGTTGTGCCTGACCTTAAGTCACCTTATTGGATGATTTTTATACGTTCTTCTGACGTTCGTGGCTAAATAAAAGCACCTGACATCACTTTTGTGAACAATTTTATTATTACGCAGTATTATTTCTACTGATATTTTACCCCAACATTTATGATATTAGACATATCATATACAACTTATACAACAAATTTTGCTAAATCCGAATATCGTTTGATTCATTTTATGTTGAATTTTTCACTTAATTTTTCACTTATTTAAATCTCATTTATACAACTTTTACAAACTTTTAAATTTGACAACCTCCCCCGACCATGGCAACCGTTAGGACTCCGTCCAACCACATGAAAACCGACCAAAGAGGCCAAGACAAGACTCCGGAGAAACCGGCCGCTGGACCCTCTACATCTAGCGTCAGGAGGAGCATCGGGGAATGGGAGACGACTGTCAAACCCACCCAAAAAGTAAAGGCCCCGACTAGAAGTCCTACTATAAAAATAATGGAGACCCTAACCCCCACGAACAGGATCCAGGAAGCAAGAAACCAGCTCCAAATTGGGAAAAGACACCTGACTGATTCCCGAAACCTCAAGACTGAAATAAAAGAGGCGGTATCTCGAGCCATTGACAGACTCTACCAATTGGTAAAGGAATCCGAAGACGAAAGGACAAAGTCCAATAGAATAACTAAACAAGATAATGACGGAGGAAGGAAGGAAACCGGAAAAGAGATTGGTACGAATGAAAGAGAGAATGCTATGATTGAGCGAATGGAGAAAATGATGGAAGAGACAGACAGAAGAAGGAAGGAGCAAGAACTGAGACAGAAGGAGCACATGGATAAGATGGACGAGCTTAAAAGGACCCTGGAAGAACACCAGAAAACACTAAAAGGTGTCACGTATGCGAACGTTGTGTCTGGCAAAGCCGAGAGGAATACTCCGGCAGGTGAGACACTGCACTCAATCATAGTGACAGCCAAGGACGAAACAGAGACGGGAGAGCAAATAATTGAAAGGGTAAGAAAGGCAGTAAAGGCAAAGGAAGGAGGAGTAGAAATTGATAGAATTAGAAAAACTAAAGACCGGAAAGTACTGATAAGTTGTAGCACGAAAGAAGCGAGAAGAGGGGTGAAGGAAAGCTTGGAAGTGGAAGAGGGCGGCCTCCACGTCGAGGAAGTACGGAACAGGGACCCACTTCTGGTTCTGAAGGACGTATTGGTAGCCAATACTGATGAGGACATCATCCGTGCCCTTCGGAATCAGAATGGGGACCTCTTCCGTGACCTCGACGAGGAGAACCAAACGCTAAGTATAAAATATAGAAAACGAGCAAGAAATCCACACCTCACGCATGTGGTATTAACCGTTTCCCCACAAATTTGGCGCAGGGCAATTGCCAACGGAATCATACACCTGGACATACAGAGGGTTAGAGTTGAGGACCAGTCCCCACTCATACAGTGCTCTGTGTGCCTAGGCTATGGACACAGCCGGAAATACTGCAAGGAACAACAGGAGAAATGCAGCCACTGTGGTGGAGCACACATGCGAGCTCAATGTGAGGAAGTACAAATAGGAACTCCGCCTTCATGTATCAACTGCAATAAGGCTGGCATGAAAAATACACACCATAACGCCTTTGACACTGATTGCCAGATACGGAAGAAATGGGATGCCTTAGCGAGGGCGAGGGTAGCGTACTGCTAAGGGCTCCCCAGCGACAAATCGGCTAACAACTGACACGAACGGATACCGCAGGCGCACCGTGATGCAGGCTAACCTCCAGCGAAAGAGTCTAGCGACTACAGAGATGGTCCTAGAAGCTACGAAACGGGGAGTGGCTTTCGCCATGGTGCAGGAGCCGTATGTGGGCAGTATAGGTAGAGTGAAGAACTACGGAACGGCGAGGGTGTACCAATGCGATGGACAGCAAGAGGGAACTGTAAAGTCTGCAATTGTCGTTTTCGATGCAGACCTCGATGTCGAACAGTACCCAGAACTGACGACGAATAACATCACGGTCGTCAGGATCCGGACCAGTGCGTGGTGCATCAACGCCGTCTCATTTTACTTCGAACCCAATGCCCTCATAGATCCCTACATCGCCCAAATAACGAAGATCCTAGCAAAGATAGGAACGGCCGGACTCGTCATAGGTGGCGATGCCAACGCCAAAAGTATCTGGTGGGGAAGCGTGAGAACCGACTCAAGGGGACAGGAGCTAGCAGGAGCGTTACACGAGTGGCAGCTTCAGGTCCTTAACACCGGAGACACCCCAACCTTCGAAGTCGTGAGAAACGGCCAAACATGCACTAGTATTGTCGACGTAACGGCATGCTCACTTGACCTCCTGGACAAAATCACCAACTGGAGGGTGGATAGAGAAGCGATAGGGTCGGACCACAACGCTATCTTCCTCGCTTTGGACCTCACAATAGGGAAATGCATTACACTAAACAGAACCACACGCAAATATAACACTAAAAAAGCAAGTTGGAGTGAATTTGATGACAAACTCACCCAACTTCTAGACGCAAACAACATTGACACACAAAACATAGACAGAATTAATAACACTACACAATTAGACAACACAATAGACAAATACACTGAAATCATTACACAAGCATGCACACTACACATTCCAGCGAAGAAAAGCAACCAGAAACTTACCATCCCGTGGTGGTCCGACGAGCTGTACCAGATGAAGAGGCTCGTCAACACCATGAAGAATCGTATCCGAGGTGCAGCGCCGATCCGACGAGAGAAGGTGGTACAGGAATACCTGAAACAGAAAGACAATTATGAGGAAGCAGCGAGGCAAGCACAAATTAAAAGCTGGAAGGAGCTCTGCGAAAAACAAGAAAAAGAAACAGTATGGGACGGCATCTACAGAATCATAAAGAAAACTGAAAGAAGAACTGAAGATTTGCCGCTCAAAAAGGAAGGAAGAATACTGGGAATGGAGGAATCTGCAGAGTGGATAGCCGAGAGATTTTACCCAAAGGACGATAAGGACGGAGACAATGAAGACCACCAAGACACGAGGGAAAAGGCCTCAGCGGTGAATAAGATTATCGAAGGCGAGCAATGCGACCCACCACTCACCATGCAGGAGATCATCGCTGCGGCCAAAAACTTTAACCCGAAGAAGGCCCCTGGGGGTGATGGCTTCACCTCGGATATATGTCTAAGAGTCATAGGATCCCACCCGGAAATTTACTTAGCTTTACTAAACAAGTGCCTGGAAAAGGGACACTTTCCCAGTATCTGGAAAAAAGCAGTGGTGGTGATCCTGAAAAAACCTGGCAAAAAAGACTATACCGAGGTGAAGTCCTACAGGCCCATCGGACTCCTTCCCGTTTTGGGTAAAATATTCGAAAAGGTTCTAATGAACAGACTGAAGTGGCACCTGGTACCGAGACTGAGCGCCAAACAGTATGGTTTTATGCCACAAAGGGGCACGGAAGACTCCCTCTATGTCCTGATGAACCACATTAGGAAAAAACTGGCAGATAAAAAGATTGTTACCATCGTATCACTAGACATAGAGGGAGCCTTCGATGGGGCGTGGTGGCCTAAAATCAGACTGAGACTAGCTGAGGAAGAATGTCCTATTGGTATCAGAAGAGTAATAGATAGCTACTTGGAAGGAAGAAGAGTAGATGTAAGATATGGAGGAAGGAATGCAGAGAGGCAGACAGAGAAAGGGTGTGTGCAGGGATCTATAGGAGGCCCAATACTGTGGAACCTCCTGCTGGACCCCTTGCTGCAACGACTGGATAAACAGGGCCAGTACATACAGGCATTTGCAGACGACGTTGTAATGGTTTTCGATGGGGACTCGGGATTGGAAGTCTCAATGAAGGCAAGTGCTGCGCTCTCCCATGCTTGGAACTGGGGTATCGGAAACAAACTAAAGTTCGCCACCAGTAAAACAGTAGCTATGACGGTTACTAGAAAACTAAAGTACGATACACCAGTTGTAACCATGGGAGGCCGTAGCATCGCCATGGCCAGAGAGATGAAAATCCTAGGACTCACCATCGACGAAAAGTTGACCTTCAAGTCACACGTCGCAAGTGTCTGTAGAAGAGCACTGGATATTTACAAAAGGCTCAGAACTACAGCAAGGGTAAGCTGGGGGTTGCACCCGGAGGTGATACGGCTCATTTATACGGTGGCTGTAGAGCCTATTATAACATATGCCGCAGCAGCATGGGCACCAGCGACCGAAAAGATAGGGGTACAGAAGGAGCTGGCAGCCGTGCAAAGGGGATTCGTCCAAAAACTCTGTGGAGCCTACCGAACGGTGTCTTTAAACTCTGCGCTGGCGCTGACCGGAATCTTGCCACTTGACCTCCGGATAAGAGAGGCCGCAGCCCTTTATGACGCGAGGAGAGGCAGATCCCGGGCATTGCCAGATGACAGGGAGATGGAAACGCCGGTAGACTACACCGAGACTCCGCATCCCGCCCTGGGCATGGAGATGAAGTTCACGGTGATACCAGACCAGGAGACCTTGGATCGGTACGCGGTACAGGAAATTAAAATCTTCACTGACGGCAGCAAAATTGACGGTGGTGTTGGAGCCTCCCTCTCCATTTGGAGAGACGAGGCTGAAACTAAAGCCGTCAAGATTCCACTCGCCAAGTACTGTACCGTGTACCAAGCCGAGCTTCTCGCCATATCCAGGGCGACAGCAGAGATACTGAAGAGAGGTGAAGCGAGCTTTGGAATCTACAGTGACTCTAGGTCAGCCCTAGAAACTGTAGTCAACCAGAGCTCGCTTCACCGCTTGGCGCTCGAAACACGGGCAAACGTGAGGACGGCATTCACCCAGGGCAAAACTGTGGACTTGTTCTGGGTGAAAGCACATGCAGGATTGCCCGGCAACGAGCGTGCGGATGAGATCGCCAAGGAAGCGGCAGTCTCGTCGCGGAGGAAGCCGGACTACGACCGATGCCCAATATCATTCGCAAAGCGCTTCATAAGAGAGGAAACGGTTAGTGAATGGGCTAGGAGATATGAGTCGGGTACGACGGCCTCTGTGACGAAAATGTTCTTTCCGGATGCAATTGCGGCATATAGACTGGCCAGGAAAATTAAGCCCACGGGTGTGCTAACTCAGATACTGACGGGGCACGGTGGGTTTTCCGCATACTTGAGTCGCTTCAAATGCAAGGAGAGCCCATCATGTCCATGCGATCCGGATAGTGATGAGACAGTAGAGCACGTAATACTAGACTGCCCCATTAATGAGTATGAAAGATTGAAGTGTGAAAGTGAAATAGGAATGAAAATAACAAAGAAAAACATAAATGAAATTATAGGGAATAAAATAAGTAGACCGAAATTTTTAGAGTACTGCATCGAAACAGCAAAATTTGTAATAAAAAGAAATAAGTAGAGTCAATATGTTTTCACTTGTATAATAAGTATACACAGGATTAACATATTAGAATAATAATTAGGCAACTAAATTAGAAATAGAGCAGTACTATTTAGATAAATATGGGTAGAAATAGAAATTATAAGTAACAGAAAATGTAACTATTAAAGACCAAAAAGGTCTCCGACTTGTAAAATGTCGGGGGAGAAGAAAAAAAAAAAAAAAAAAAAAAAAAAAAAAAAAAAAAAAAACCTAACCTAACCTAACCTAACCTAACCTAACCTAACCTAACCTAACCTAACCCAAATTAATTATAAAATTTATAGAGTGACGTTACTCCCACAATTTGGGCTATAAATATATCTACTTTTTGTTAATTATATTTTTACTTATTATTTTATTATTACACTTTTGACCTTCACGATAGTGAAAAACAGACTATTGCACAGGTTGTGCCTGACCTTAAGTCACCTTATTGGATGATTTTTATACGTTCTTTTGACGTTCGTGGCTAAAAGGCACCTGACATCACTTTTGTGAACAAATTTATTATTACGCAGTATTATTTCTACTGATATTTTACCCCAACATTTATGATATTAGACATATCATATACAACTTATACAACAAATTTTGCTAAATCCGAATATCGTTTGATTCATTTTATGTTGAATTTTTCACTTAACTATTGATTAAATTTTGGGTTAGGTTGACTTTATTTGTTCCTTTGCCGAGATGTTTGCCGCCGTACACACACCGGTCAAAAAGGCCAACGACGATGGAAGCGTACAACACCCTCAGAAATCCCCACTTCTAATAGAACTGGCAGGCCCATCCAAAGAAGTGGGCGAACAGGCGATGACCTCCAACGTGAGGCGGAGCGTAGGAGAGTGGGAGGAAGTGAAGAAGAGAAGGTCGACCTCCCAACAACCCAAAAGCCCGACTCCACCGAGGAGGACAGCTCCGATGGTACTGCCCAAACAAAAACCGACGACTCTGCCTTCACAGGAAGGCAAGACGGTAGGACGCAGGCCACCAATGGATACCCCTGGAAGCCCGCCTAAATGGCAGAAATTCCCTACCAGAGCAGCGGAGGCAAAAGCCTGCCTCATGAAAGCCAAGACCAACCTCGAACTCTCGAGAAACTTGCGGACCGACATTAAGTCAAACGTCATCCAGGCCATAGAGCGATTGTTCGAGTTGGTTAAGGAATCAGAGGCCAGGCAGGCCCACGAAAAGATCCCTGCAGCGAAACAAAGCACAGGAAAGAGGGAAGAAGAGAACCAAACAGAAAGCCAAAGCCAAGGAAAATATGGGGATGAAGACCTTAAGAGACAGATGGAAGAACACAGCAAACTGTTGAGAGAAAACACTGAAAAGATGGATAGCAGGCGATGGAAAAGCAGAAGGAGTTCTTTGAAGGAACCACATATGCCGCTGCAGTGGCGGGCCCCCCTCGGAGGCAACCCTACGAGCATGCCGCTCTGCACTCCGTAGTGGTTTCTTCAAAGGATGAGAAGGAAACAGGAGAGGAAGTTCTCAGCAGGATAAGAGAAGCTGTAAACGCCACAGAAGGAGGAATAAAGGTCGATAGGGTGAGAAAGGCGAAAGACGGGAAAATTATAGTGGGATGCAGGACCGAAGGGGAAAGACAAAAGGTCAAGGAAAGGCTCAAGAAAGCAGAAGAGCATCTCAATGTCGAGGAGATGAAAAATAAAGACCCTCTTTTGATCCTCAGAGACGTTCTACAGTTTCACAGTGATGAAGACATCACAAACGCTCTGAGGAAACAAAATGGAAACATGTTCAAAAACCTCGACAAGCAGGACAACAGGATGGAGATCCGCTACAGAAGAAAGGCTAGAAACCCCCATATGTGCCATGTCGTCTTAAAAGTTTCCCCTAAAATCTGGAACTTGATGATAGAGGCAGGAGAAGCCCACATAGATCTCCAAAGGGTTAAAATAGCGGACCAATCACCTCTGATCCAGTGCTCTCTCTGTTTAGGATACGGCCATGGCCGTCGCCAATGCAGAGAAAGCATTGAGAAGTGCAGTCATTGCGGTGGCCCGCACATGAGAGCCGACTGCGCGGACTGGCTCAGCAATTTGGCTCCATCCTGTTGTAATTGCAGGCAAGCAAAACTTGACTCTACGGAGCATAATGCTTTCAGCCCAGAATGTGCCGTGAGAAGGAAGTGGGATGCAATGGCACGAGCCTCCGTGGCCTATTGCTAAGGGCTCCACTAACGCAAACCATGTAGCAAACCCCACCAGCGAAAAGCCGTATCGCGCTCTACAAGTAAATCTCCAAAGGATGGAAACAGCAACGAATGAGCTGATGATAGAAGCCGAGAAAAGAAAGGTTGCTTTTGCACTGCTCCAGGAGCCATACGTGGGCAGGGTCAAGAGGGTGAAAGGTTACAGAGGAGCCAGGATCTACCAGAGCACCGAGCAGGGAGACGGACACGTCAAAGCGGCGATAGCCGTCTTCGATCCCGACCTGGACGTCGAACAGTACCCGAAACTCACCACGAACAACATCGTGGTGATAAAGATCCGGACCAGTGCCTGGCAGATCACTGCTGTTTCCTTTTACTTTGAACCGACCCAGCCCATAGAGCCATACCTGGAGCAGATCAAAATGATTGTGCAGGAGCTCGGACCGGCAAAAATCGTCATCGGCGGAGATGCCAACGCGAAGAGTACCTGGTGGGGTAGCAACATAGTGGATGGCAGGGGAGAGGACATGTCAGGTGCCCTCGAAGAATTAAATATGCAGGTACTGAATCAAGGAGACACACCCACCTTCGACACAATTAGGGGAGGCATCTCCTACACGAGCCATCCCGACGTAACAGCCTGCTCAATCGATATGCTGCACCTGATTGATGGTTGGCGGGTGCTGGACGATCTCACGCACTCGGATCACAACGGCATAATCTTTAATATTTCTCTGAAAAGATCAAAAGGGGTAAGTGTGGATAGAACAACCAGATTATTTAACACCAAAAAGGCTAATTGGGCTCAGTTTCATGAGAAACTGGACCAATTAAAAATAGAAAATAAAATAAACAAAACAGAAATAGACAACATAACAAGTAAAGTAGAATTAGAAGAAATAGTCAACAAATACACAAGCGTAATAACACAAACATGCACACACACCTTACCTAAAAAGAAGAGAAAAGAAACACTTACCCAACCGCCGTGGTGGTCCGAAGCACTCGCCAAACTGAAGAGGAGAGCAATCACCCTGAGACGTCGAATACGATGTGCAGCGCTGTCCCGAAGACCTCGAGTCGTGGATGAGTACCTGCAAGCAAAAGAAAATTTTTTAAGTGAAGTGGAGAGAGCAAAGACGCAGAGCTGGAAAAAGTTTTGTGAAAAGCAGGATAGAGAAGGGGTTTGGGAGGGGATTTATAGAGTGATAGGGAGAACATCCACCAGACAGGAAGAGATACCCTTGGTGAAAGATGGTCGGCAGATCGATCAGAAAGATTCGGCCAAAGTTCTTGCCGACATCTTCTACCCGGAGGACAATGAAGAAGAAGACAATGCAGACCACCGTCAGACCAGAAAAATAGCCCAAAGTATAAATGATGCGGCCCATGATGAACACCATGATCCGCCATTTACAGCAGAGGAGCTTCGTGCTGCGGTGGAAAGCTTTGATCCGAAGAAAGCCCCGGGAGCTGATGGTTTCACTGCCGATATCTGCAGCCAAGTTATCAGTAGCGATCCAGAGATCTTCCTCGCATTAGCGAACAAGTGCCTGGTTTTCTCACACTTCCCGACCATCTGGAAAGAGGCCACAGTCGTGGTCTTGAGAAAACCAGGTAAAGATGACTACACTAACCCTAAGTCATATAGACCAATAGGACTACTACCAGTCATGGGGAAGATCCTGGAAAAGCTGATCGTGGGCAGGATGAAATGGCACCTCATACCAAGGATGAGTACTCGCCAGTATGGCTTTATGCCGAAGAAGAGCACCGAGGACTCCCTCTATGACCTGATACAGTACATCCACGGAAAATTAGACCAGAAGAAAATCATTACCGTTATATCATTGGACATAGAGGGAGCCTTCGACAGCGCATGGTGGCCGGCCATTAAAGTCAGACTGGCTGAGGAAAGCTGTCCTGTAAACGTGAGGCGACTCATCGACAGCTACCTGCAGGATAGGAGAGTTCGAGTGAGGTATGCTGGAGAAGAGTACGCGAAGGACACGAATAAGGGGTGCGTCCAAGGCTCTATCGGAGGTCCAATAATGTGGAACCTCCTGTTGGATCCACTTCTGAAGGGGCTCGAAGAACGAGGGGACTATGGACAGGCATTTGCGGACGACGTCGTGTTAGTTTTTGACGGGGACACAGCTGTAGAGATCCAGCGACAAGCGAATGCCGCCCTCGCCTATGTCAGGGAGTGGGGTATCAGAAACAAGCTCAAATTTGCGCCGAGCAAAACAAACGCAATGACTATCACTCGCAAACTGAAGTACGATACCCCACTCCTGCGCATGGGCGGGGTCGACATCGGCATGTCGCAAGAAGTAAAAATCCTGGGGCTCACCATAGACAATAAGTTAACCTTCAACAGCCATGCTGCTAACGTCTGCAAGAAGGCTATCAATATATATAAGCAGCTATCTAGAGCCGCCAGGAGTAGTTGGGGCCTTAGCCCGGAGATCACTAGGATCATATATACAGCAACTGTGGAACCCGTCATAATGTACGCGGCGGGCGTCTGGGGACCAGCAACAAGGAAGATAGGCATCCAAAAACAGCTGAACGCGGTACAGAGGGGCTTCGTCCAAAAGCTAACAAGGGCGTACCGCACCGTCTCCCTGAACTCAGGACTGGTCCTGGCCGGGATACTCCCACTCGACCTCAGGATACAGGAGGCAGCCGCACTGTACGAGGTGAAGAGGGGGGTGCCCCGACCAGAGCTAGTGGACAGGGAGGTGGAGCGACACATACCATACGCTCAAACAAAGCATCCCGCAGAGCATATCAGCCTGGGCTACGTCAGCCTGATAGACCAGGAACAAATGGACCTCCACGACCCCCAAGAGGTCAAAATCTTCACCGATGGCAGTAAGATGGAGGGTGAGGTCGGAGCAGCACTGTCCTTATGGTCCGGTGATGCCGAGATCAAAGCCCTCAAATTCAAACTGCCATCATATTGCACGGTCTATCAGGCTGAACTATTGGCAATATGCAAGGCCACGTGAGAGATCCTCAAACGCTCAGAACAGACTTATGGGATATACAGTGACTCCAGTTCAGCGCTCCAGACAATCACTAACAATGGCTCCTTACACCCCTTGGCCGAGGAGACACGGGAAAACCTCAGAACCTGCAAAATCCAAAATAAGGAAGTCTCCTTATTTTGGATCAAAGCCCATGCGGGACTGCAGGGTAATGAGCGTGCAGATCAGCTTGCGAAAGAGGCCGCGCAGAACACCAAAAGGCGGCCCGATTATGACAATTTCCCGGTCGGCCGCAAAGCGGCAGATTCGTCTCGGAGCGCTCGAAGAATGGAACCAGCGGTACAAGGCCGGAACAACAGCTGGAGTCACAAAAATCTTCTTCCCAGATGCCATAGAAGCGTATAAAATCGTCCGCAACTTCGTCCCCACCAGCCAAACGACCCAAGCTTTAACGGGGCACGGTGGGTTCTCCGAATACTTGAACCGATTCAAGTGTAAGGAGAATCCATCGTGCATCTGTGACCCAGATGTAAGCGAAACGATAGTCCATGTTTTATTCGAGTGCCCCGTCTTCGCTCTAAAAAGATACGAAAATAGCATGTCTTTGAATATCGAAATAGTCGCAGAAAATTCAAACAAAATAATGGCCAATAAAGAGACAAGGAACCAATTTCTAAGTTTCTGTACTGAAATTGTTATTATAGTTGGTAATAGAAATAAGTAGGTATGAAATTATGGTGAATATATATTTTAAAATATATATAGACAGCATAAAAAACATAGTAAATAAAAATAGGTATTTCAGTAGTTCAGTTAAGAAATAAATGTAACAAATATATGAACAAGATATAAAGATATAAGTAAAATAGTAAAATATAGGAAATTAAATAAGATAAATAGAGTAAGAATCCCTACACCCAAACAGGGAACGGTCATATTGCATCCCATTGAAATAAAAGAAAAAAAATGCAAGCAGACTTTGATAATTTTTAACATCAAAGGAACAAGTAATAAAAAAAAAAAAAAAAAAAAAAAAAAACCTAACCTAACCTAACCTAACCTAACCGGGTCACGTCGCGTCCACGGCTGAAGACGCCCAGATTATAAGTCGATCCGCAGTTAAAATTATGCAAAAATAGGTTTTTTCGTACGTACATCACAGTGAGTGGTACCAAAAGTTGCGCGCTGACAGGCCAACACGGAAGTGAAAAAATTTGTGAAAAGTGCCCAGGGGAAAAAAAGTTACAGTGTAAACAGTGAATTTCCCAAAAAATAATATCTTAAAAGTGCTACGCTGGGTGATCAAGATCTGTGACCCCCACTTTTTCAAGTGCGGCTTTGGGGGCCTCTACGTGCCCTACAAGCTGACACCAATTTTGGATTTTTGCCGCTCCGCATTTCGGAGAAAAAGGCAAAAAAACAACCACCACGTGGCCACGTGGTCACACATCCAGAGCAGCCGGGAGAATTTAGAGGACGCGATCTGGAAGAGGATTGGACGAGGGGCCGGGAGCCGTTTTCGGATTATTGATAAGTTAAGTTTTAGCCTAGATATTAATGTTTAAAATTTCGTGCGGTTCATTCAAATTATTATTATTATTTTGTTCAAAATTATCAGCGATAACCTATACCCATATTTTGTATAAGGCTAGGCCTACTCTTGGTTTAACTTATTTCGGAAGAATTAGATTTTTAAACCCAAAGCGCTTGGATTATTTAAAATTAGAGTCAAATTACCAACCGCAAAATAGAAATTTAATGTTGTTTTGCAAATAACTCAAAAACGGGGGCAGATAGCCAAATTTTGATATCAGTTCGAAGTATACGTAGTATACGTATACTTAGACAAACTTCTTCTCCTCTTTCTCGATTTTTTGAAATTTTCTATTTTTTGATAGTGCTTAAAAATAATTCTCCATACAAAAAGTAAAAGTTTTGAAAATTATTCAGTAATAAAACTACGGTAACCTCATATTGACAATCTGTGTTTAGAGACAAATAAAACGAGCCCAAACTTGTTACTGTGACCACAAGGGTTGATGAGAGGCACGGCAGCGAAAAACCGGCTTTAAGGGCAGTTTTGTAAATTTTTTAAAAAATACTTCTAGGCATTTGCCAGCATCGCCGCATATAACAAAACTTGCAGAACAGTCTATAGTACCCCTGTGATTTTTCAATGCGCTGACAAATGTAAGGGGTGGTCAGCACAAGCAATTTTGTGGTTTTTTGCGGCCGTGGATTTTCATCCCCCTCAGTTTGCGCAATCACCCTCGAAAAAATTGAACTGGAAGCTGAGCTAAATTATCTGTTTTAACTTAGAGGGATTCAACCCCAATTTTTGGAGCCCAATATTGTATTTTTAGAGTAAGTACTTTTTAAGTTAATTAAATAATAGTAAACACCTACATAGCCGACCAACCGCAAAAAAGCTTGTTTTGCTCCTAGGGGCGAAACGAGGGGTGCTAGCTCAATTTTGACATTTTTATCCTGGGCCCCCCCCCCCCTAACCCCCCCTCACATTATCCAGTAGTCGAATAGTCTCCCACCCCCACCGCTTCATTTGGACCTAGTTTCAACCCCCTACCCCTAAAAATAGACTTCGACTTAGAAAAATTTTGGATATTTTTAATAACAAATTAATTCATTATAAATTCATTCTACGCTATACAGGCATTTCGACGGTTAGAAACCTACTTACATAGGAGACACTTGCGGTTGGTTGGGTTTTTGGGGGTTGCTACCCCTAAAGTTCGGAAACTCCAACAATTTATATCTCCGGAACCGGAAGGCCTGCGGTAACGCGGATTTCTGCGTTCTGCTGGTCTCAACCCGGCCTATTTTTGGTAGAGTTTATACGACTCTACATAGAGTTTTATTTATAATTTACAAAAAAAAAAAAATTTTTTAGTTTAAAATTAAATTTAGTATTGGTGGATTTGACTCCTGGCGGGGTACTTTGTGGGCGTAGAGCCGGTTTTGAACTCTACATCGACAAAAAATTTTTAGTTAGGGAAAAGTGCTGGCCGGGTACCATAGGTCTCGGGTACCGCGGAACTGCTCTACGTAGAGTCAAAAAATTTTTTAGTTTTGGTACACGCGTGCGGAGCAGGCATTGGGTCCTGGACACCATAGAACAACCGATATGGACGCAGATAGGAAACCAGGCACTAGCAGGACCCAGCACAAGCTTACGCTTACGCCGGATCCCTCTGACACCAACCCCTTGCCGGCCGCCCTCATCAAGAGCGAGGTGGACCCAGAGCCATCGGAAAGTCGCACTCGCACTCGCTCGGAATTTCGGGATGCATATCAAATAGACCTCATGACTGGCTCTCCTAGCGTTTCATATAAGTCGATCACCAGCTCTGAAGATGAAAGCGAGCAGGAGGAGGCGACTACCGTTAGCCGGGAACCGATGATAATTAGTAAGGCGGTACAGGATTGTATGACGGCTCTAGATAGCAAACAGGCGGGCAACTTAAACAAAAAGATCAAGGAGTTTGTCTTTTTAAAATTGCATTGGCTACAGAGCATAGCGGAAGAGCAAATTGAAGCAAACTCAAAACTTTGGAAAAAGATAGCCAGCCTGGAGAAGACTAGGGTCCGACTGCAGAAGGACTTAGAAAAAGAAAAGCAGAACCACAAACGGGGGTTAGAGCGAATGATTATAGACACCCAATCTGACCTGAAACGACTCGAAGCCAATCAAATCAACACCATTGAGAGGGTCGAGGCGTTGCATAAACGGGCGGAATCTACAGAACAGACAGTAATTCGCGACGTTGCGGAACCTCTACTAAAAACAAGGGAAATAATAGGTAAGATATACGAGGACGTCAGCAAAGTGACTGAACTCTCGCTAAACATCGGGGGGGACATTAGACCTGAGACAGCGGGGGACAGTAAGCTGGACATGATTTGTGATAAGTTAGACAAGCTAGATAGATCAGCAAAAACAATGGCCCAAAGAGTTGTGGAGCCGATCGACAAGATGACCAAGGACCTTAAACTCCTCCACGATACACAAAAGCCCATGGAACATAATACGGAGCAACGTGCTCGGGGTAGTTATGCCAGCCGCCTAAGAGCTCCTGTGTATCATGAAGGTAGGAATAACTCTGGTGACCCAAGTGTGACACGAGTAGGAGAGGCAGGAGGGGAACCTACAGGAGTGGCTATCACACCAAGGCATACCCTCCTAGTCGAATCGGCGGATCCGAGGGTAACAGGTCAAAATATAATAGATAAGATAAAAGACGAAATAGATGTGGTGCAACTTGGCGTTGGGGTTACAGGCCTGCGTAAGCGCAGTGGGGGAAAGGTCGCAATTACCCTTAACTCAAACTCGGATATGACCACGATGAGCAGAGCCATCAAGGACTTGAGCACTCAACTCTCCGTAAAGTGTCCGAAGATAAGGAACCCGTTCCTAAGATTAGTAGGTGTAACCCCAGACATTACAGACGCAAGACTTATTGAAGCGGTCAAAAGACAGAATGCGGATCTGCTCCGGGCCCTACCCGATAGTGATGTTCTTATTAAGGTAATCCGCAGAACTAAAGGCAGGAATGACTCAGTCCAGAACGTCATTGTTGAGGTGAGTGCGGGGGTCTGGGCAGCGCTTAGGGACAGAATGATAAGGGTAGGCTACCAGATTGTGCCTGCACGAGATCAGTCCCCAGTCCTACAATGTTACAAATGTTTAGGTTTCTCCCATCGTGCTAGAGAATGCAAGGCTCCTGAAAGTAGATGTGGTTACTGTGCTTATGCAGGACACGACACTAGGGACTGCCCCAATAGAGATGGTTCCCCGAGATGCGTGAACTGCGTGGGCAAAGTAAGCGAAACCTGCCACCCAGCATACAGTGCGGACTGCCCGGAATGGCAACGGTGGGACAAGATAGCAAGAACGGGGATCTGTTACTGCTGAGGGCACCCAAGCTGCTCAATACAGTCGTACCGATTGGGGAATAGTGCAAATTAACCTAGCACGCTCCTCAGCAGCTACAGATGAGCTATTTAATGAAGCCGAGAGAGCGGGTGCAGCTATCTTGTTGATCCAGGAACCATATGTAGGTTCAAAAGGTCTCCTAACGGTCGGTAGAAGACACAGAGTGGTTCAATTCGACGGCAACCCCTTAAATCCGGTTAAGGCGGCAGTGGTAGTTCTCGATCCTAACTTGGATATGTATGTAAATAATAATTATGTAACGCAAAACGTTGTAGGTGTAACCATAATAATAGGCGGACATAAAATCAAGTTCGTTAGTATATACATTCAGGGATCTGTAGAAATGGAGCCGCACCTACTAAAGATCTTACAGACTATAGAAGAGTCGGAAATAGTAGATTTCGTTATAGGTGGTGACATTAATGCCTCCAGTCCCTGGTGGGGTTGCGGAGTGGAAGACCCAAGGGGTGCAGCGTTTGTTGAAACTATAACACAAATTGAAGGCCATATCCTCAATGAAGGAAATGTAGAAACCTTCTACAGATTTCGCGGAGATTGTATGCAATCGAGCATAGTTGACGTCACGGTATGCTCAACTGGACTGCTTCCAAAAATTAATAACTGGCACATTGACTTAAGTCTTATACACTCATCGGATCACAGAGCCGCCCGATTCAATATAAAATGGGACTCGACTGAATCACTAACAAGACAAACCACAAGGAAGTACAATACTAAAAAAGCTAATTGGGCAGCTTTTAAGGAGCACATACAAAATCAACTTGCCGACACCCGCGATGAAACGTGGTCACCAATAACGCCGGACTCTTGTGACTTAATAGATAAAGCCATAGAAATCTATGTGGGATGTATACATAAGGCCTGTAAGCAAACAATCCCTTGCATTTCTCAGACCAAAAGTAAAGGCAAAACATGGTGGAATGATGAACTCAGAAAGCTCAAAAACAAACTGAACTCGTATCGTGCTAGAGTTAGAAATGCAAGACCGTCGAGGAAGCAACATGTGGTCGAGGAATACTTGCAGGTGAAAATGGAGTACATCTCAAAAATTCAACAAACCTCAACGAGCAGCTGGAAGGAGTATTGCACTGGGCAGAAACCGGAAGAACTGTGGACGAATGCGTATCGGATAGTCAGAAGCAGCACTAAGGCCCAAGTTGACTATTTGCTCAAATCTCCAACAGAAGGAAGGGTACTGACTGCCGACGAATCTCTACGGCTACTGGCAAACACTTTCTTCCCCGATGATGACGCATCAGTTGATGATCCACATCAAAAAAGAACTAGACGGGAAGTTCAAGAAGACAGAGACTCCTTAATATCTAGTGCGACAGAGCTGCGATACGACGCTTTCACAGCTGACGAAATAGAATCCGTGTTCGAGGGAATGAACCCTAACAAGGCACCAGGTAATGATGGACTTACGGCCGATATATGCCGTAGGGCATACTTGGCGGACCCAGTTAAGACTCTTGCCATCTTCAATAGGTGTCTCCATATTGGCTATTTTCCCAAGACGTGGAAGCTAGCTGTAATAAGGCTCATCCCCAAACCAGCAAAAGAACCAATGGATCCGAGGTCCTATCGGCCTATTGGGCTTATATCGGTGCTAGCTAAAATACTGGAAAGGCTGATCACAAATAGGCTACAGTGGCAATTGGGTAGTGAAAGCAAACTAAGTGCTAAGCAGTACGGTTTCACGCCACAAATCGGCGCCGAAGATGCCCTGTATGACGCACTTGCACGTATACGATGCGGTCTCGCAGAAAGGAAAATAGTGGTGGTACTATCGCTGGACATTCAAGGAGCATTTGACAATACCTGGTGGCCAGCGATACTGCGGCAACTGAAGCTTAAGAGTGTAGATGCTGCAATCCGTAGACTCTTTCACAGCTACCTGGAGGACAGAACGGTCGTGATGAAATATGCCGGCGCAGAAACAGGTAAAGATACCCAAAGAGGCTGTGTGCAAGGCTCAACCTGTGGACCTACACAGTGGAATGTACAACTGGATCCACTCCTGCAGACAGTTGAAGAAATGGGCATCCATATGCAGGCATTTGCCGACGACCTACTGATTATAGCTACAAGTCACAGTCCACAAATACTCGAAACCCAGGTAAACAATGTGCTAAACACGGTTCTCAAGTGGGGTAATGAGAATAAACTGAAGTTTGCTGCTCAAAAAACCCAAGCTATTGTAATTACTAGGAAGCTCAAATACGAAAAACCACAGTTCAGTATGGGCACAACACCAATTCCGTTAAGAGATCAACTTAAGGTGTTGGGCCTTATAATCGACACTAATCTTAACTTTCTAATGCACCTCGATGCAATGCACCAGAAATTATGTAATATATACAAATTGATAGCTAGAGCAGCAAAGGCGCAGTGGGGGCTCAATGCCGAGATTATCAGGACTATTTACTTAGCAGCGATAGAACCCACGGTGTTATATGCGGCAGGAGCGTGGGGCATAGTGGCAGAGAGGGAATATGCTAAAAAGAGATTGGACCAGATAACAAGGCAATTTGCCATTAAGATAGCTAAGGGCCACAGGACCATCTCCCTCATATCTGCAGTAACCCTGGCAAGAATCCTCCCTCTGGATTTAAGAGTTTATGAAAGACTGCAAATCTCTAGAGTGAAGCATGAAGGAACTATCCCACAATTACCCGATGACAGAAAACTTCAGGTTAACATCAGCCCCTTCAACTTGCCCCATCCAGCCAAGAGAGAGCGATATGTATACTAAACTGTAGAGACGGAAACAGAAATTGAAAATATTGGCAACACGCATCCCAAACTTTATACGGATGGAAGCAAAATCGACGGTAAAGTGGGGGGTGCTGTAACTCTATGGGAAAACAATCAAGAAAGAAGGAAGGTCTCTTTCAGACTCGAGAGCTTCTGCTCAGTCTTCCAGGCGGAGCTCGTGGCGATAGTGAAAGCTCTTGAAATGATTATCCATAAACCATACAGAGGAGCAGCTATATTGAGTGACTCTAGGTCTTCTCTTGACTGCTTAGTAAACCCTAGCACTCTCCACCCTTTGGCAAGCAGAGCAAGATCACTTCTGACTGAAGCTAATGTAAAGGGTGTGACAGTGGAACTGTTCTGGGTAAGGGCTCATATAGGCATACCAGGCAATGAAAGGGCGGACGAGCTGGCTAAGCACGCGGCGAAAAATAACAAACAAGCACCTGTATACAATGCTTTCCCCATAACTTTTGCCAAGCACCTAATCAGGGCATCAACCCTTGAAAAATGGCAATACCGTTTCGACATGGCAGACACTGGGGCAATAACGAAACTGTTTTTTCCTAGAGTTAACGTATCGTATAAGGTACTCTCTGGTCTGAAAATAACTAACCTCAGGGCTCAATTGTTTACTGGTCACGGGGGCTTTAAAGAGTATTTACACCGATTTAAGCTAGCCCCGTCACCAACATGTATTTGTGACGGACAAAGTATAGAAAATGTTGTACACATTTTGGTAGATTGCCCAAGGTTTGCGGTTCCTAGAATGGACCTAGAGGCAAAAACAGATATGACCCTTAACGCGAACACATTCTTACTTACTTACTTGGTGGGCTGGCTCTTTTCCGCAACCAGGCCGCTGTGGCGCGGCCCATTTTGCGTGATAGCCGGGTGAAGCTGATCAGTCCAGCCACCCGGTGTCGCCCAGGAAAGCCAGCAACTCCTTCAGCTTGGCGCAGGCTTCCCACACAGTCCTCGGCGAGCCGAGGTTTGCTGCCCTTTGTGCCGCCACGCTCCTGCATTCAATGAGCAGATGCGCAGCTGTTTCTTCCGCCTCCATGCAGCCTCTGCATAGGGGGCTGTCTGTAACACCTAGATTAAACAGGTGTTTGTTTAAGGAGCAATGACCGGTCATAATTCCGACGATATGTCGTACATTATTTCTTTTAAGATTGAGGAGTTTTCTGGAGAATTTCAGATTTAGAATCGGAAAAGCCTCCTTCGACTGCCTACAACCCTCGATACTTGCCCAGTAGTCCTGATGCTGGTCCTTAGTTTTTTTGCGAATCCATGCACGAATTTGACTGAAAGGTAGGGGGATCATTGGTTCTGGTCCTGCACACGTCATTCCGGAACCTCTCCTAGCTAGCTCATCAGCCGCATCGTTACCTCTGGAATCGCTATGCCCCTTTATCCATTGGAGTGTGACATTATTGTTATGGCTACTTACTTCCTCCAATAGTCGATGACATTGTATGATCAGCCCCGAAGAGTGGTCGTATCTATTTAGGGCTCGTAGTACCGCAGTGCTGTCGCAGAGTATCCTAATATTACTATCGGTTACCTTTCTGCGAAGTACTGCTGCTGTGGCTTGGATGACACCCACGCATTCTGCTTGGAATATAGAGTTGTGTTTACCTAGCCCTGTTGCTATGTGTATGTTTAGTTCCTCCGAGAACGCTCCCGCTCCGGTACCTGTTGCCATCTTAGAGCCATCTGTGTAAATTCTGATTTCATGAATACCTGAGCAGTCGCTTGGCTCTTCGTTTAGTTGTACGCGGTAGCTCTTTGTAAAGAAGTGTTGCTTTTGTACTCTATCATAGATAGACTTTATTAGAGGGTTTCCAACTGCAAAGTCTTCTATGATTGTTGTATGGGGTGCTAATTGGTCCTGATACCAGAGGTTTAGTGCCTTTAGCCTGTACGCAGCCGCCGCGGCCTCTTGTTGTATGTATAGGTGTAGTGGGGTTAGGCCTATCAGGGCCTCAATCGCGGCGGTTGGTGCAGTGCGCATGCAGCCTGTTACGGCTACACAGGCAAGTCTCTGAAAGGTTTGTAGCTTGGTTTTGGTGGTGCTCAGGGTGGTTCTGGGCCACCACACAATTGCACCATATGTTAGTGAAGGTCTGATTACAGTTTTATATAACCACAGGGTGATCTTAGGGCTTAGTCCCCATGTTTTACCAATCATCCTTCTGCATTGCCAGAACGAAATACTGGCCTTGATTAATTTGTTCTCTAGGTGCTTGGCCCAATTCAACTTGCTGTCTAGTGTGACTCCCAGATATTTCACTTCTTCTGACAGTTTCAGTTGCTTGTTAAATAGGCTAGGAAGTGTAAACCTGCCTAGGGTTCGTTTGTTAGTGAACATCACCAGTTCGGTTTTAGCTGGGTTTACGGAGAGTTCGTATTCTATGCACCATTTTTCGACAACCTTTAACGCATTTCTCATCAGGTCACATGCCACACTGGCAAAATGGCCTGATATGAGTATTGCGAGGTCGTCTGCATACCCTACCGTGAAGAAGCGACTTGTATTCAGCCTGGTGATTAGATCATTGACTACTAGATTCCATAGGAGCGGGGACAGGACACCTCCTTGGGGGCACCCCTTGGCCACCACTCCCCTGGTTGTGCCGTTTAAATCAATGCGTATCGCCCTTAATTCTAGCATGTTAATGATCCAATCGATCAGGGTCAGGTCTACTTTATGTTTAAGTAATGCTGCTCTGATGCTGCTAAAGTTAGTTTTGTCAAAGGCTCCTTCTATATCGATGAAAGCTCCTAGACATAGATTTTTACTTTTAATATCCCCCTCTACTTTGTGTATAACATTGTGTAGGGCGGATTCGGTAGACTTACCTGAGCTATAAGCGTGCTGTTTTGGGTGAAGTGGCGCGGTAATGAGAACTGTGTCTCTGATGTACCTATCACAGAGCCTCTCCAGGGTTTTCAGGAGAAAAGACGTAAGACTTATCGGTCTATAAGCCTTAGCTTCTGTGTAGTCACTCTTACCCGGCTTTGGTATAAACAAGACCTTGACCTCTCTCCACCCTTTGGGCATGTATCTGTGCGCCAGACATGCCTTGAAGATAGCGCTCAGTGTCTCGTTTATATGATATTCACTCCATTGTAGGAGTCCTGGGAATATCCCGTCCAAACCTGGCGTTTTGTACGGTGTGAATGTGTTGATTGCCCAGTTTAGTCTCTCTCCTGTAACAACAGTCTGTGCAACAGCCCAGTCTGTCGCTGTAGGTGGTGCCATGAGGTGTTCTGTCCAAACATTCGAGTCTGATATTAGGCACCCAGGAAAGTGTGTTTCCAGGAGTATTGTATGGGTTTCTGTTATAGTTCTTGTAAACGTATTGTCGCTTTTCTTTATGGAGCCGATGTCGCGGTTCGGGTTACTAGCTAGTATTTTCCTAACCCTATTCGCTTGTCCATTCGACTTGATGCTGGTGTTGTAGTTTTTCCATGATCTGCGTGACCTGGACCGTATATCTTTCTTGTATTTAGCCTTGGCTATTCTATAGTTATCCCAGTCCTCGTCCATGCAGGTATTCATGGCTCTATTGAACAGCTTGCGTACCTTCCGCCTCTGTCGTTCCAGCGCTTTGGTCCACCCTTGATTGCCTCCCCTGGCATTTGGCAGAGATAGGGGGCATGCGCTCTCAAAACTCATAGTGAGACCATACGTGAGTTGTTCAACAGTTTGCTCTATTTCTTCTATGTATCTTTATACGCGAACACATTCTCTCTTTTTATGTATGACGACAACCACCGTTTACCCTTCCTTGAATATGCCGAGGCAGTAACGCTCAGAGCAGCAAGAGCTAACGGCTCAACTGTCACATAAAAGTATAGGAAAATAGCTTTTTACTCCCGATGGATATTAACTGTTATCTGTTTTAAAAGCAACCAAACAATTATTTTACAATTATTTTACAATTATTTCACAATTATTTTATTTATTTTGCCCTGATATTATATTTTATTTTAAATGAATTATTCTGAATTAATATTTAAATGGTTACCATTATTTATTGGCGATGGGTACATTTTAAAGAATGTGGGAAGGCAGAAGAAAGATTAATTGTTAATATGCTTTATTTATTGTACAGCAAAAACGGATCATATACCACAGATATACCCAATCCACGTTGTAAATCATGTATCTGTTGACAATTAATGACACCCGCAGTTATATTTTTTGCCTGATAAGTTTTTATTGGTTCTGGCCTGATACCTAAATACAATTAAATGAATTGTTCTGAGTGGACAGCTAAACGTTTTATTCGGACTCTACTCTGGACGCTTATTGTTATGATAGCGTGAATGGCAGTGAAAATTTTTAATTGTAATCTGTTTTATTGAACAGCACAACTGACTTTATACACTAGCTATACCCAGTCCACACTGTAAATTACATTGTAAGCGGAATGTTATGCTTGTAACATGGGGACTTAAATTAAATTAATTAACATTCAGTATGATCGAATATGTATATTATAGTAGTAACACTCCCTGGTACATAAATAAATAATAGTACCGGTCATGAGATAAAACTAGCAAATAATATGATAAGGTATAAGATTTAATAAGGGTATAATATACACAAATGTATGTAATCAAATGGTCAATAAAAGAAATGCTGATTTGAGTAGGTGATTGAAGGTATTATTATTAATAATATTACTATTACTGTTATATCGATTATTGTTATTGCTTAATTATGCATGTATTTTCACTCTACATTACACTGTGATTATTGATATTGTTTTGACCTGTAATAAAATTATTGTTTAAAACATGTTTAAATAATAGCTAAATTAAATCAATTATTAATTTTAATAAATGTTAAATAAAAATCTTCAGGGTCATTCAAGTTAATGTCTTAACTTAGCATATGACAGAGCTCATTATATCTTACTGATTTTACTGATAGGCTGTTAACATAGTATAACAGATAACCTAGAATTGATATGTATAATTCTAATAAATTTCCTAATTAATAACACCTCTTGAAGAAGGGTAAATCTTCAGTAGGTAGCATTGTACAGTATTGTCTATGTAACAATAAAGTAGCATTAGAGAGTCTATATATAATAGTTTATGTTTAGTACAGAAAGTAAATCACATATCTAATGTGACTTATAGAATTTCTGGTGCATGCTTTGGTGAAGGCGCTTGCTCCACCTGCTAGATCAGGTGTAACTAAGGATGCCAACACACGCATGTTAGACAGTTATTTTTAGTTCTAGTTTAATAATTCATTAGTTTAGTTTTAGTTAGTAGTCTTAGTATAAGTTAGAATAAGTCTTTTGAATTGTAACCTATGGGTGGGAAGAGTGAACGAAGCACCCCTGCGTAATCAATTTAGGGGTGGTGGAATCTCTCCCCACCAATAGGAATAATTGTCTAAATTGTAACAGATGTCATTAATAAAGAGATTTCAAGGGTACTCCATATTAAATAGGAGTAGGTTAGCTCGCGGGCCGGGGCAATGCGCCCCCGGACAGGAAAAAAAAAAAAAAAAAAAAAAACCTAACCTAACCTAACCTAACCTAACCTAACCTCACCGATGGCAGTAAGATGGAGGGTGAGGTCGGAGCAGCACTGTCCTTATGGTCCGGTGATGCCGAGATCAAAGCCCTCAAATTCAAACTGCCATCATATTGCACGGTCTATCAGGCTGAACTATTGGCAATATGCAAGGCCACGCGAGAGATCCTCAAACGCTCAGAACAGACTTATGGGATATACAGTGACTCCAGTTCAGCGCTCCAGACAATCACTAACAATGGCTCCTTACACCCCTTGGCCGAGGAGACACGGGAAAACCTCAGAACCTGCAAAATCCAAAATAAGGAAGTCTCCTTATTTTGGATCAAAGCCCATGCGGGACTGCAGGGTAATGAGCGTGCAGATCAGCTTGCGAAAGAGGCCGCGCAGAACACCAAAAGGCGGCCCGATTATGACAATTTCCCGGTCTCCTACGCAAAGCGGCAGATTCGTCTCGGAGCGCTCGAAGAATGGAACCAGCGGTACAAGACCGGAACAACAGCTGGAGTCACAAAAATCTTCTTCCCAGATGCCATAGAAGCGTATAAAATCGTCCGCAACTTCGTCCCCACCAGCCAAACGACCCAAGCTTTAACGGGGCACGGTGGGTTCTCCGAATACTTGAACCGATTCAAGTGTAAGGAGAATCCATCGTGCATCTGTGACCCAGATGTAAGCGAAACGATAGTCCATGTTTTATTCGAGTGCCCCGTCTTCGCTCTAAAAAGATACGAAACTAGCATGTCTTTGAATATCGAAATAGTCGCAGAAACAAACAAAATAATGGCCAATAAAGAGACAAGGAACCAATTTCTAAGTTTCTGTACTGAAATTGTTATTATAGTTGGTAATAGAAATAAGTAGGTATGAAATTATGGTGAATATATATTTTTAAAATATATATAAACAGCATAAAAAACATAGTAAATAAAAATAGGTATTTCAGTAGTTCAGTTAAGAAATAAATGTAACAAATATATGAACAAGATATAAAGATATAAGTAAAATATAGGAAATTAAATAAGATAAATAGAGTAAGAATCCCTACACCCAAACAGGGAACGGTCATATTGCATCCCATTGAAATAAAAGAAAGAAATGCAAGCAGACTTTGATAATTTTTAACATCAAAGGAACAAGTAAAAAAAAAAAAAAAAAAAAACCTAACCTAACCTAACCTTTTTTTTTTTTTTTTTTTTTTTTTTTTTGACGCAGAGTAATCCTTTATGGATACCACCGGCCCCGGGGGGAGCACGGTGGTTATGTGGGAGTCTCTGCCAGAAGGGCAGCATACCCACCAAACCTCTGCGGTGTTCCATCACTGCCGCTTTTGGCGGGAACGCGGGACAGATTTCGCACACGACCGCGAACCCGCCGCGGCTGTCCGTTGCCGGACCCTTCTCTCTTGCAGCACGCCAGAACACTTGGCGTGCCGCAACCGCCACGGGGGACCTAGCCCGCAAAATGGACCCCAGACTCCCCCGAGTCTGGGTGCCCTAAGTCCCCCTACGATGGGTCAGGTGAGTAGCCCCACCGCCTGCTACTTCGGCCGCAGAGGATAGGGACAGCGGCGCCTCTCAATACCGACAGTCCTCTTCCCCTGCGACCCCACCGCGTCCGCCATCTGACGGTGGCGGCCCCGTCAAGGCCGCGGAAGGCAGGGAGAGCGGCTCACCGTAACACCGGCACTCCTCTCCCGCCGCGGCCCCTAACTCTCAGCCGCGGTGCCGCCCATACGACACCGCAGCCCGCCTCAGTTGCAGTGGCGCCCATACACCACCGCAACCTACAGTGACCGCTCCCGTGTGGACTTGGAGGGCAAAGCCCATAGGAGCGGTCCCACCTCGGGCCCGCCAGCTATCGGCTATCACTGGCAGGCCCATTGGTTCCTCTTAGCTTCACCGTGGTGACCCAAGCCACGGCTACTGAGCCCCCCCGCCACGGCAAGGCGGGAACTCTCGGGGGGGAACCTAACCTAACCTAACCTTTTTTTTTTTTTTTTTGGACCCGGGAAAATCCTTTATGGATACCACCCGGCTCCGGGGGGGCAGAGTGGTTATGTGGGGGTCCTCGCCTGAAGGGCCTTACTACCCCCACGGGGGGGTAGTAAGGAGGTTACCCACTAAAAACCCGGGATGAGCAGTCTGCCGCCTAGTCAGGGCGAAATGGGGTAGCGTTAGCAATCACCATCTCGCCCCAGCGGTTGGCCCGTCACCGGTGACGGGCCCCGGCCAATGGAGGGATGACCTGGCTCATTGGGGCCATCCCCCAGACGTGTGGGATCGTGCAAGCCAGTGGAGAATCCCCCGACTCTCCACCGGTGATCCGCACAGCTAGGATAGAGCGAGAAGGCGCCCGAATCGCCTTCTCCTTCCCCCAGTTCGTCTACGCCGGAGCGGGTCGGAGAGGACGTCTTCCTCCCTTACCCGCTCCGCGGCCTCTTTCTGCACCATCACTGCCTCGCAGAAAGAGACCACCGCCTGCCACGCTCCGTCGCTGCCGAGCATAGCGTTAACCACGCTCGGCAGCGACAGATCTGCGCCTATGACCGCTGTGAGGGCGCGCCGCATGGGACTCCATGCGGCGCACTCCTCCAGCGTGTGGAGCGCCGTGTCTTCTGGTGCTCCACACTCGTGACAGGCGGGGGTCGCCTCGCGTCTTGCGATGTGATGCAGGTACTTGCCGAAACATCCGTGTCCGGAAAGCACCTGCACCAATCGGAAGGTGAGCGACCCGAATCGCCGCCCTACCCACCTCCGGAGGACCGGGCGAATGGCATCCACCGTCCTCTGTCCAGGGACCGGTGGAGCCAGGTCCTCCGTCCACCGCCCCAACAAGGCGGCCCGCGCCCGCCGTCGAAGGCGCGTCACCTCCTCCCACGCTGGAGGCTCCCCGCGGGATCTCCTCGCCGCCACGAAGTGGTACACCTCGGCGAGGATCTCCGCTTGGAGCTCCCAGGGGGGATCACCGGCCAACGCGCATCCCGCAGTCCAGGACACCGTCCGGTACCCGCGTATCGCCCTCGTCGCGATGACCCGCTGCGGACGACGCAGCAGGGCCTTATTGGCGCGACCGAGGGCGTCCACCCAGACAGGTGCCCCGTACAAGGCCATACTCCGGATCACTCCGGAGTACAGGCGACGACATGTGGCGCTCGGGCCGCCCACGTTGGGCAGCAGCCTCCCAAGGGCGGCTGCGGCGCCTATGACTTTTGGGGCCAGTTGAGTGAAGTGGGCCCCAAAAGTCCACCGCCCGTCCAGGATGAGACCCAGGTACCTCATTTGGGTCCCAACCCGGACCAGGACCCCGTCCAGGTCTATCCGCGTTCCTGGAGGGGGTCCCCCCCGAGGCCCATGGAACATTAGGGCCTCGGTCTTGGAGAGGGCGACCTCCAGCCCCAGGGCACGTATGCGGCCGACCACGAGTGTTGTGCCCACCGTGGCCCGCCGCACCGTCTCCCTGAGGTCCCTCCCCTTGACTACGACTAGGGTGTCATCCGCGTAGCACGCAACCCGCATACTTGCGGGAAACGTGCCGCGGAGCACCCAGTCATAGCCAATGTTCCACAGGAGCGGTCCCAACACCGATCCCTGTGGAACCCCGCAGGACACGCGACGTCGCCTCAGACCGTCGCTTCCCTCCACCAGGACCTCGCGGTCCTGGAGGTAGTCGGCCAACAGCCTACGCAGATACAGGGGCACTCCGTGATAGCGGAGCGCCTCCCGTATCGTTCCGTGCGGTAGGCTGTTGAAGGCGTTGGCAATGTCCAGCGAGACAGCCAACGCCTTTTCCCCCCCGCCGACCGCGTCCTGCGTCCACCTCTTGATCCAGAGCAGGGCGTCTATCGTCGACCGCCCTGCTCTGAATCCGAACTGGGCCTCTGAAAGTCCAGGCCCAGTTCCCCCCAGGTGCTGGATGATACGGGAAGCTACTATTCTTTCCAGCAGCTTCGCCGTGTCATCCAGCAGCACGATTGGCCTGTATGCGGCGGGCGAGTCGGCGTCTCGCCCTTCCTTCCGCAACAGGCACAATCGCCCGTCCTTCCAGAGCTTCGGGAACTGACCCGACGTGAGGCACGCGTCGAATAGTTCCCGAAGCTGACCGCCCATCTTCCTGAGGGCGATCGTGAGGACCCGACCGGGAATCCCGTCTGGTCCCGGGGCAGTCTTCTTGCCTCTCAGGCGAGAGACTGCTGCCTCCACCTCCACCTCTGAAACAGGCGGGATGGAGGCCGGGTCCTCCTCCTCCTGGAAGGAGGGCGTGGCCATCGGTGGAGGGGTGTAGTGGGGGTCGCTTTCGGGGAATAGCCCCCCCAGCACCCTCTCCAGGAGCTCTGGCTCCAGGGACTCAGCGATAGGGGGCGCTCTGCCCCGGAACCTATTCCGGGCAGACTTATACGGGCGCCCCCATGGGTCCCTGTCGAGGCCCTCCAGCTGTTCACTCCAGCCTAGGGCCTTAGCCCGGCCGATGGCCAGCTTCAGCTCCTGTTTGGCTACCTTAACATCACCATACAGGAGCTGCTCGGCTGCCAGCTGCTCCGCCGGCAGCTGGTCGTCCCTCCGGCCGTGGCGGCGCCTCCTGCAGTGGTAGTAGAGGCGCCGCGTCTCCGAGCATCGCGCTCGGAGATCCTCAATCTCCGAGCACCACCAGTAAACCTGGCGGCGCTCGGGGTGGCGTCGGGACCTCGGCATGGCGGTGTCGCAGACGGCCGTCACCGCCTCCTGGAACCGGCCCGCCGCGACGTCCACCTCCGGGTGCAAGGGGGCGGCAAGCCACGACTGGACGATAGCCGCCTCTTCAGCCAACTCGGCATCGAGGCGACCAATCGCCCAGCGCGCGAAACGCGCTCTCTCCACGCGCCGAGTCCCCCCTTGGTGGGAGGTGGCGATCTCAAACCGGATGTAGTTGTGGTCCGAGAGAGTGGCCACCTCCGCCACCACTCTCCAGGCCTGGACACGTGCTGCGACTTCCGGGGTGGCGAACGAAACGTCCACCACGGACCCCCCGTTGTGTCGCACGCACGTGTGGACCGATCCTCTGTTGAGCAGGGTCAGCCCTACGGCAACCGCCCACTCCCCGACAATCTCTCCGCGAGTGTCAGTGGAGGGGTTGCCCCAGGCCTGGGCCTTGGCGTTCAGGTCCCCCATGAGGAGGACCTGACGTGGCGCCTGCCTTCTTACCGCCGCGGCCACGAGGTCCAAATAACTCTCCAGCTCCGCGACGGTTCTATTGGGAGAGAAGTATGCGCCAACTACCGCATACCTCTCCCACTTGGCCACCACGTACCCCGAACCCCTCTCTGACACCGAGAGGGGGGGGCCGCCACCGGCACGTCCAATTATGGCTACGGAGCCGTCCAGATCCCCAACCCAGTAGGGATGGGACTGGGGAATGTGGTACGGCTCCGCGGCGACCGCCAAATCAATCCGCCACTGCGCCATGGACTGCATTAGCAAATCCTGAGCTCTGACGCAGTGGTTTAAATTCGTCTGGAGGAGGTTGTGCTGTCCGACTTGATCCATATCAATCGGTCGTCACAACCTCCATGCTCGCCGCGCGGCGAACTACTTCGGGAGGGATGGCCGGGGTCCTGGCGGCCTGTCCCTTCGTTTTTGGGGGGACACAGTTTGGTCCCGCCATCCTGTGCTCGGCTGGTTGCCCCGACTCTGCGCATATCGCGCAGTGCGGGGCCCTTCTCTGGCAGCTCGCCGCCTTGTGGCCTGCGCTTCCACAACGGAAGCACAGGTCCCCCCTGTCTGCCGACGAGGGACACTGGGGGCGCGTATGTCCGAGTCCCATGCACTTGAAGCAGCGCATGGGACGCGCTGCCAGTGCCACCACTCGCACCGAGCTCCATCCCACTAAGAGCCTGCCCTGTGCCAGCAACACTTTGGCTGCCGGAATCGGACAGGAAACAAGGGAGGAACCGGTCCCGCCGTAGCTGCAACGTATCTCTCCGGCTTTGACTTGGAGTACGTCACAGCCGCCCACCTTGGCTACCGCCGCCGCCACTTTCTCCTTTGTGGCGGCGTCGTCCAGGCCCGTCACGTGCAGTTGCACGGACTTAACGGGCCTCGCGACGTTGGCTACCTCGGACAGGACACCGCGGAGCTTCTCCGCGAGCCTGTCCGCTTTGTCGCTGCTCTGGGAGCCAGGAATTTCGAGCATCCTGGCTCCCGTGGCCGTCTGGCGGAAGTTGATCCGGTCGATCCCCAAACCTTGGAGATCGACCTTCTCCTGCGCCGTCTCCATGATGGCGCTGTATGTGACCCCCTTTTCCGCGGCTTCAGGCTGCAGTGTCAGCACAACAGCCGCGGATTTGAAGGGCTTCAGCGTCTTCGCCTTCTTGGGCCCGGCGGCAGCAGAAGCCTTCTTTGTTTGAGGCTTCACGGCGGCGGGGGTGGCACGAGCTGCTGGGACAGGAGCGGGAGCGGGCGTTGCCGAGGAGGACGATTTGTCCTTCCCTTTGCCTTTCCCCTTTCGTACTACTGTTGCCCAGGTTTCCGCCTTGGCAGCAGCAGTTGGAGTCGTTTCTGGGGGGGCGATGGGAGCCGCAGTCGAGGGCGTAGCAGCAGTCTGCGAGGCCCGGCCAACCCGCTTTCGAGGGGTCGGTTTTGGGGGTGGGGGCGCAACCGCTACTGCAGCCTTCTTGGCATCCGCTCTGAGAGGCGGGCGAAGTACCGGCGCTGGCAGGAGGCGATCCTCGATACCATCGAGTCGGGCATTGAGCATTTGCCCGAACGTGGTAGTCAAGGAGCGCGTCATCTCCTCCACTAAATCTGCCCCCAGTACAACAGCAGGGGGGGCCGGCGTCTCGGCGGCAGCGGCTGCTGCAGCAGCAGACGTGGCGGCAGCCGCCTGGCTCTTCGCTTCGTTGAAGCCGCGACGCAGCGACTTCACTTCTGCCTTGCAGGCCTCCACCTCGAGGCGCAGGCGACTATTCTCGGCTCTTAGCCGCCGCGTCTCTTCCGCCTCACTCCTACATGCCAGGGCGTCGACTACCTCCCTCAGGGTCGACGCGGACCTCTTCAGGCGAGCAACAAACTCACCTTTTAGGTTGCCAGACTTTTTGGCAACCTCTAAGATGCAGGTGAGCATCCCTCCTGCTTGAGCCCTCAGCTCTTGGGCGTTTAGCACGCTGAGGTCAGCGAACCCGGCATAGACATCGGAATCACTTCCAGTGTCGAGAAGACTTCCGGCGGCCACAGCGGCCTGCCCCTTCTTGAATTTCCTGCTCTGCAGGACCTCCGCCAGCTCCTCCACCAGTGGCTTTGGCAGTGGCTTCAAAAACTCCTCTCGCGTGGGACCTGTTTTGGTGCCCTTCGCCCTTCCCCTCCGCGACGTACTGACCTTAGCAGCCGCGGTCCCTTCGGTCTCAGTGTCCGACTCTAGATAGCCGGGTACGTAGAACGAGGAGTAAGGTCGTTTCCTCCGGCTTTCACCCTCGTCACCAGACTCCTCAAACACGGACTCCACGTCCGACCTCCTTTCGTCCCCCATGGGGACCTCCGATGGATCCCGCGAAGGACCCCGTGGAGTTTGGCCCTCAGAAGGGCCGTTTTTCAGGCTCTCGGTAGTAGTGCCGCTCGAGCGGTCCTCAGGCATAATATTTTGTTGGCCCTGAGAAGGGTCTTTGGTGAACTTCCCTTTGACGTCTCTATTTACTTTCGACCTTGGCATAGTTTTCGACATAATAGTAATGAGATATAATTATTATTATTTTGTGACCATAAGCAAAATTGTTGGGAAGTGGACAGGCTTCAATCTTTCTACTCAAGCCTCCGGAAGTTTAGAGTTCAGAAGACTGACAATACCTTGGAGGTATTTTCCCGAAGTCTAAGGATACACTTATCATCGGGGTTTTAGAACTAGTCTAGCCAGTTTGTCCCCGCCTCCAATAACGTGAGTTATCGGAACAGAGGTCACTACCAAATAAAAGACAGCGGTTATTTTCGATTATGTAACAATATGTTTGACAGTAGTAGGCGCTGGTGTTTGCCAGTTAGAGGGGTCCCTATTTTAACACACACACCACCAAACTGTTTTTCATCTACTCATAAACATGACAAATTATCTGTAGCCTTGCCTTAAAACTACAATTTATACACCGTAAGTCTAATTTGTCATCTGTCTTAAAGAGGTACTAAGCACCTTAGCACATATAATACAGATGACAAGCAGTTAAATACGGCCCCGGTCTGTACCGAGCATTTACAATTTTGTTACTAATAAGGGGTTAAATAGCCCTGTGAACTACATAATATACACATATAATACAAATATATACAGAAACAATATATACATATACATACACATATAGATAACAATACACGCGGCGCCTGACGGTGTTCTGTTGCGTTTATTTCGGAAGGAAAGAAACCAATAACAGGCAGCACCACGGGAAGGTAACCGTCAGACTTGCCTTGGGGATCTACACGACTTGCGCTCTCCCCCAAGACCAACGCCTCCTTACCCATCCGGGATGAGTAAGGAAGGCCTGGATTTATCAAAAACAAGGAGCGCGAGGCATGCAAGCTAGGCAGAGCAACTACTAATGGATGAACCCAAACCCGCCCAACCTAACCTAACCTAACCTAACCTAACCTAACCTCACTTCAGCGGTCGCCCAGATTGAGCTCTTCTTTAGAGGGTTTGACCTGTTTGCGCCGCTTTGTATAATATTCCATACTGTTGGAACGTGTCACTTCTCGGGACTTTTATTGCTACAGGTGGCAGACTTCCACATCTGCCGCCCTTAGTCCCTGTTATGGTGGCATGCGATGGGCGTAAGCCAACCGCCTGCGACCTAGTCTCCTGCGGCGTATAGAGAGGGAGAGGTCGCTGTCTTCTCTCTCTCTCTCCGCCACTTCCTTCGCAACCATAACAGTTCCCGCGTAGGTGACCATTGCTTCCCACGCTTCCTCACTGCTACACATAGCCGCAACTAGAGCCGGCAAAGACAGGTCATTGCCAACTACCAGTATTAGTGCTGCACGTGGTGCCGCCCAAGCAGGACACACGGCGCGGGTGTGATGCGCCTTGTCTTCGAGTATTCCCCCACAATGCTGACAAAGCATTGTTGGCTCTCGACCAACCACCCGGCACAGATAACCCAGACAGGTAACCTAACCTAACCTTTTTCTTTTTTTTTTTTTTACAAGAGGAAATGCATTTACGCATACTTCGTGCTTTGGGGAAAGACACGGAAGTTATGTGGGACTCACGTGAGCATAGAAACTCACACCTCCGGCGCCGTACGATGCCGAAGGAATACCCACTAAAACCTCTTGGTGCTCCGTCTTCGCGCTTAGGCAAGAAGAATGGTCACAGTTGCCCTTTTCCGCTTCTTCTGCACAGCGTTTGTCCGATTTCAAACGCAACTCCGAGTGACTAGGTCACATCCTTCTACTTGGTGGTGGTATACCGGAGCACGGTTATACACACCTTTCCTGCTCCTGGGTTGCGTAGGAACGACAAGTTTCCCCAAACTTGACGTTCAGACCCTTATTGGGGAGCGAGCGTTTGGGCAAAAGCCCTACGTCTGCGTCCGATTCTCCGGCGACGTATAGGATCCGCTGATGGGTCATCCTCTCTGCGTCGTTCTTCTTCCTCTTTCTTGCCCATTACTGCCTCACAGTAGGCATTGACAGCGTTCCATGATGTTTCGCTGTTGACCATCAAATTGACTACTGTTGGAAGCGAGAGGTCGCTCCCGATACTTGTCATTAGTTGGGCTCGTTCTTCAGTCCATGCTATGCACACCTCTAGTGTGTGTTGTGCTGTTTCCTCACTTGCGCCACAGCCATAACACATTGGGGTTTGTTCTCTTCTCGCAACATTGCACAAATATCTACCAAAGCTGCCATGGCCAGACAGAATCTGCACTAGTCGAAAGGATAACAAACCCGATAGTCGTCCAACCCATTTATCCAGTACCGGCTGAATTGCCGCAATTGTACGGTGACCCGCGCTTGGCTGCTCCAACCTTTGTGACCACTTCCTGACGATTACCCGTCTAGCATTCTGACGCCACCTATTTACTTCTTCGGGAAGTGGTGGGTATCCTCTACTCTTAGCTTCTGCAGTCCTCCAGTAGATTTCTGCCAGCATCTCTGCCTCTAAGTCCCACGGGGGAGTACATGCTAATACGCAAGCCGCCTCGCACGAAACTGTTCGGTATGCACGACTTACCCTGAGCGCCATAACCCGCTGCGGGCGCTGTAGAACAGTCTTATTGTAGTTGCTCAAGGAGTCTGCCCAAATGGGTGCACCGTAGAGGGCCATTGATCGCACAACCCCCGTAAACAGGCGGCGACACCCTGCGCTTGGTCCGCCCAGATTGGGCATAAGCCTGCTCAAGGCGGACGAAGTGCGCACCAGTTTTGGAGCCAGTCTTTTAAAGTGCTCTCTGAAATTCCATCGGCTGTCGAGGACAATTCCTAGGTACTTCATTGACGACCCGACGCCGATAGAAACACCACTGATAACCAAGTGGGCACCTGATGGTGGCGCATTCTGTGGCCCATGAAAACATAATGCTTCGGATTTGTTCAGGGCCACCGTCAGACCCAATCGTCTTATCCTGCCCACCACTTGGGCTACTCCCGCGGTAGCAAGCAAGCTTGCTTGGCGGTATGTTCGACCACGCGCGGTCACCAAAGTGTCGTCGGCGTAGCATGTGACACTGATGCCACGAAGAGTAGCCCCACGAATGACCCAGTCATATCCGATGTTCCACAAGAGCGGCCCGAGGACCGATCCCTGTGGAACACCGCACGATACTCTCCTTCGTTCCCATCCGTTCCGGGTCGGGTAAATTACCGACCTCTGTGAAAGGTAAGCCAGCACCGTCTGGCGTAGGTAAAGGGGTACTCGGTGGTACCGGAGCGCTTCCTCTATACACGCGTGAGGTAGTGTGTTGAATGCATTGGCGATGTCTAAAGACACCGCCAAGACGACACCACCCTGTGCAACTGTCTCTTCGGCAGTATCCCTCACTTGTGCAATAGCATCTATGGTGGATCTGCCACGCCGAAAGCCAAATTGTTTCTCCGACAAGTTAGGCCCCATTTGCTCAAGGTGCTTAGTGATGCGAGTGGCAATGACGCGCTCAAAAAGTTTACCCGCCTCACTAAGCAGCACAATCGGACGATATGCAGCCGGAGAATCCACCGGTCGTCCTTCTTTCTTTAGAAGAACTAGTTTCCCTACTTTCCATTCAGTAGGGAATGTCCGCTCCTTCAGGCAGGTCGTAATGAAAGCCCGGAATCTGGGTTCAAGGCCATTTTTTAGGGCGAGAACCCATACCCGACCAGGGATCCCATCAGGGCCAGGGGCCGTGTTTTTGGCTTGAAGCCGCAACATAGCGGCTCCTAATTCTCCTATCGACACGTCCGGGATATCTTCAGCGTGCTCCATCTCATTTGCGAATGTTGACATAGGAGGAGCCACAAGGTCACCTCTGGCGGGGAATAACGCTTCGACCACTCTCTCTAATAATTCTGGCTCTATGCTGGAAGTAAGCGGAGGAGCCCAAGGGCGGAGCTTGTTCATGACGAGTCTGTATGGCCGACCCCAAGGGTCCTCATCTAGCATCGTAACAAGCTCATCCCAGGCTCTCTCTTTAGCCTCACCGATGGCAGATCTCAAAGCCTTTTTGGCGTCTTGATAAATTGTGTATAGTTGACGCTCCTCGTCTTCGTCTCGCCCACTGAGCCTACGGCGTCGATATCTAGAATACCGACGCCTTGCTGTAACACACGTTGCACGAAGCCTACCGAGTTCCTCAGACCACCAAAATACCTGAAGTCGAGGTGGGATTTTCCTTACCCGTGGCATGGCAACATCACAAATATGCGACATTGCTTCGCGAAACCATTCCGCCTCTAGCTCGACCTCGATTATTTCAGGCGTTGGCGTCCAGCTTTCTACGAGTGATGCCTCCACTAGGGTTTCCCGATCAAGTCTTTTTAGTGCCCATCTAGGGCCAAGTTCCTTTGCCGTTCTGCCAGAAGAAATTAGGTTCGTCGAAGTGGAAGCAGAAACATCGAACCGGATGTACCGGTGATCTGATAAAGTTTCCTCTTCCAAGACTTCCCAGTTCTGGACCCGACGTGCCAGGGTGGGACTCGCAAAGGTTATGTCGACAATTGACCCACCCTGCATCCGCACGCATGTGTTTATTGCTCCACGATTTAGCACCACTAGTCCATTGGCTGCAAGCCACTCTTCTACTTCTTTGCCTCTTGCGTCTGTGGCAGGGCATCCCCATACTGCAGACTTGGCGTTCAAATCCCCAGCGATTATCACTGGATAAGGACGGCACCACGCTAGAACGGAGTCTATTTCTGCCAGGAAGCTCTCGAATTCTGCCAAGTTTTTGTTGGGCGAGAAATACACTCCAACCACCATTACATCTTTACACAAAGCTGCGACAATACCTCGACCTTTGGAAACCTTAGTTACTGTGTACTCGTCTCTAGCAATAATTGCAACAGATCCGTCCTGGTCACCTACCCAATCGTCCCGTGAAGGAACCAGGTACGGTTCCGTAACTATCGTTATATTGATCAACCATTGCGCCATGCTCTGGAGTAAAAGATCCTGAGCCCTGGCGCAATGGTTGATGTTCACCTGGCAGTATTTTGTGGCCATCACAAATCAGAGTTGGCCATCTCAATCTCGACTGTCCCTTTCGGTGGGTGGGTCTGCTGCGACGAATTAGGATTCACAGCTCTCCCTCTTCTGTTCATCTTTTGGCTGGGAGCCGAACATTTTTTACTCCCCAGCCGATGGTTAGCTGCTTTTCCCGCCTCTGCACATAGTGTGCAGTGAGGGTCAGCGCTACATTCTGCAGCATGGTGACCCAGTTGGCCGCACCTATAACATTGCTGCCCTCGGTCTACAGTTGCTGTGCATCGCGCCTTTACGTGTCCAGCGTGCAGGCAGCGGAAACAACGTAGCTCTCTATGCTGGAGTAGCTTTACGCGGGCTGACACCCAGCCAACCAGTAGTCTTTCGTCCACTACCTTTTTGGCCGCTGTTGTCGGACATCGAACCCACACCGCGTAAAGGCCAGACCTTCCCTGGCGAAGTATCCCAACCTTGACGAGCTCAGGAGGACAATCACCTTTTCCGGCGATTGCCGCTACTACCTCCTCGTTTGTAACTGAGTCGTCTAAGCCAGACACCATTAATTCGGCACATTTAACTGGCCTAGAAACAGTTATGTCACCGCTATCACCATACACCTGTTTTAATTTCTGGGCCAGCAGGTCTGCTTTCGCACCACTAGTAGATGCTCCAGGAACCTCAATTATTGTTGCACCTGTGGCTGCACGCCGAAACCGGACTGCGTCGATCCCTAGAGTACGTAGATCTAGGTTCTGTTTAGCCTGCGCTATAGCTTTAGCATAAGAATCCCCTTCTCGGTACCTGCTGGTTGAACTGTTACTACTACCGCCGCTGATTTAGGGTTTCGTAGTTTGGACGTCGACTTAGTTTGGTGGTTTTTTCCTCCCGTCTTATTTCCAGACGGTGCCGGTCTACCTCTCTTTTCAACTGTCCACATGTCAGAATCGACATGCACTGGTTGTAGCCGCTCCAACCTTTGACCAAGGGCTGATATTTCCGCTGACGAGGACTTAGCCTTCTTCTTCTTTTTCTTGTTTTTCTTCTTCGTCCCCTTTTTCTCCGGTTGGGCGGGTTTGGGGTTAGACTTTGTCCTTGAGGACGATGCCTTCGTCATGTCCGAAATGTCTGCCTGTTTCTGAGCAGATTTTAGGCTAGATGACACGACAGCTGACGCGGCCTTTGTCGGATCCGGTTTGCCCGCAGCTTTCGCAGCGGCTTCCACATCTCGCCTGTCATGAGCCAGGAGAGGGCGGAGGCGAGGCTCCGCATTCAAACGAGGTTCAAGGCTTTCGATTCTGGCATTAAGCCTGTCCGAAAGCCGACTTAGGATCCTTGCCTCTAGCTCTTCCAAGTTTTGTTGCAAAGGTGCCACAGTAACGGGTCTAAAAGTAGACGCCTCCTGTAACATATTGGCCTTTAACTCTGCCATATCTTTTTTGAGTGCCGCAATTTCAGCGTGCAGCCTGGTATTGGCTGCTTGCAGTGCCTTCGTTTCTTCTGAAATGTTGCATGCCGCAAGTTTCTCTGTCGCTTCCTTGATTTGAGCAACTGCATCATTCAGGGCTTTTTTAAATGTACCCTTCAAGTTAGTCGACCTTTTACCCACCATTTCTACCATTCCTAAGCCAGAAATTATCCGACTCTTCAATTCGAAGGATAAGTCTATGCTTGGCTCCTCATCAAGATTCAAAGTTTCACTACATAGTGAGGAACTTCGGCTTCTATTCATTTCTTTATTCATTTCAAAGACTTCCCTCTCGGCTTCCGTCTCCATTTGGGGTCGTGTTGCCCTTGCAAGTGCTTCCTTGGCTCGGGCAAGACCCATGTACTCCCCCGTAGTAGGGGGACGTCCTCTACTACTTCGGGTTCCAGCCAGTTTAGGCGATGGACCAGGCTCATTGAGCGTGTCATCGTCATCGTCGCTGTCTCTACACCTTTTTCTCCACATTCTACCCCTGATTGGACTTCCGCGGTCCGAGGCGACTGTCTCCATTGACACCACGGACGAAACCGAGGTAACATCGTCGTCGTCCTCGACTGGACGTTTTTCGATCGCACCAATTGCAACAATTGGAGTGCGCGCAAGAACCACTCTTACTTCTTTTATGCTGCACCGGGAAGGTGTGCGTTCCACCTCATTCTTTTCGCTTGCAAAATCAAGTTCCAAATTCGTTGCCGTTGTCGTCGTTTTAATTAAGGAATTATGGCTCACTTTGTCCCCCCCAGAGTACGTGGGACAGCCCGTGCTAGGCACGGAGAGGGATTCTCCAACAGCCATACTGTTGGTACCCTCCTGGGGTAATTCACTATTTAGAGATGCCATTTTCATTATTGTTTTTTCCTTTATTTTCGGGGTAAGGTCCCCTAGGTCGAATGACCAAAACGCAGGCCTTGAAGGCCCGCCATCCACCGACCCGAAGGCCCTCTACAGCTGCTCTAATACAACTGCTACATCAGTTTTGCCCGGCTGGGTAGCCAAGCAGGCTGATCCCGTTCGCACCGCGGCCTTGTAGGCCCGCCATCTATCGCCCCAAGATAGAATATATAGAATAGATAGAAACGCTAGGAAGGAAGATAAAACATAAAATAAATACACACAATTATAATAAATGGTACATAATACATAGATAATACAATAAATACTTCACTATAACGAATACATCCAGATAGAGTACACAAATACATACATAACATGGCGGCCCTCACACATCCGCACCATGTTGCCCCATCCACTGTGCTTCCTATGCTAACTTCATAGGGATACGTGGAGGGGCAGTGTATCAGGCTATTCGTTGCGGGGCAGCGAAGTCAGCCAAATAGCGGTTGATTTCGTTGACCCGCATCCAGGGTGCACCACGAGGAGGTTGCCTGACCTTAGCACCCCAACCTTTTTTTTTTTTTTTTTTTTTTTGTCCCGGGGAAATCCTTTATGGATACCACCTACCACGGGGAGGGAGGTGTCGGACAGTGACGTTACTCCGACAAATCGTCAAACACCCGGCGACATAGCTAGGAGCGTAGCACGGCCAAGACATCCACTGGACATCACCGCCTCTCTGCCCATTTCGTCCAGCCCATCCCTCGAATCCCTCGCCAGCCTAGAAGAGGAGGGCCCAGCAGCGCGCCTTGTAGCAGCGGAGGCTGCTAGGGCCGCTCTGGAAATTAAGAAAGCCCTGGAGAGTAGATCCGCTGGCAACTTAAATAAAAAAGTGAGAGAATACGTTCTGGACAAGGTGGCCAGAATGCAAGAGATGGCACAGGACCATTGTGTGGAAAACTCCACACTACTAGGGCGAGTCACGAAGTTAGAATGCGAAAATGCACGTCTGCTGCAGGAGCTGGAGCTTGAGTCCAGAAAATACACCCATGCTCTGCAGCAGACGCTCGGTCAGAACAAAGTTGACTTTCAGAGGATAGAGAACTCTCACAAACAACTACAAGACCGGATTGACGACCTTTCCCAGCGGGTAGATTCCACGGGGAGGGTACTTGTTAGAGATGTTGTCGAGCCCTTGGGCAGAGCTGGCGTAGCCATAGACCAAGTGGCTATTGAATTAGCCAAAATGGCAAATGCCGCACTGCCCGTAACAGAAGTTAACTCAGACTTGGCTGACGCAGCGAAGAAGTTAGTCCACGAGGTCAACGCCTTAAGAGAGGACGCGCGTCAGTCAAGACAGACACACAGTACGGAGGCAGACACCTCCCCCCAAGACGATGCTGACGCCTGTACTGGCCAGTGGCACACAGCTCGTGGACGCAGGCAAAGAGCTAGTCCCATGGGTCGCGGGCTCACTCGCGATGAGGCTGGCCGACACCGTCAGAGCCAGACCATGCGAAGTGGGCATGCCTATGGTGCTCCTGAGCCGTATGTCGGGGCGGCTTACACTCCTAGATACACAATGCTAATTGAGTCGGCTGACCCTCGGCATACGGGTCAGGAAATCATTGACAACATTAAGAAAAATGTCGATGTGGTTGAGCTTGGCGTCAGAGTCACTGGCCTGCGCAAGTGCAAAAATAGCAAGGTTGCACTCACATGTAACTCGGAGCCAGAAATGCGCCGGATGGGCAAAGCCATTCGGGAAAAAGTAGGACAACTCTCTATAACAGTCCCACGACAAAGGAAACCTCTGCTGAGGTTGGTTGGTGTCGTCCCTGACCTTAGCGACACGCGAGTTGAGGAAGCAATAGTCAGGCAAAATGCTGACCTCCTCGCTGGGATCGACCCAGCGAACCTAAGCATAAGAGTAGTAAGACGCACAAAGGGCCGCCAAGGCACAACCCAGAACATTATAGTCGAGGTAGGTCCCCCGGTCTGGGGCGCTCTAAGAAGCAGAAGAATAAGGGTAGGATACCAAATCGTTCCTGCGGTTGATCAGTCCCCTCTGGTACAGTGCTACCGGTGTCTCGGGTTCTCCCACCGTGCCCGCGAGTGCAAATCGGCTCACACAAATTGCGGGTACTGCGCGGAGAACCATGATACCAGGGACTGCCCCAATAAAGATCATCAACCATGCTGCACTAATTGCAAAACCATCAAAGGATCGGAGGGGATTGATCACCCTGCCTACAGCTCAGACTGCCCCGAATGGCAGAAATGGGACCGGCTGTCCCGACAAGGAGTAATGTATTGCTGAGGGCACCCAGGCTGTTACTCAGGGAAGTATTAAGTTCGTGCAGGTTAACCTCGGGCGCGGTCTTGCCGCTACCAGGGAATGCCTGCATGAAGCAGAAAGAACGGCGACATCTATCTTATTGCTGCAAGAACCCTACGTTGGCGCGAAGGGTTTTTTGACAACCAAGCACCGCGTAATACAGTGCCCGAGCGCTGATCAAACCAATCCCGTGAAGGCGGCAGTCGTCGTCATTGACCCTAGGATCGAGGTTATCGTAGATCGTAACAGAATCACTAGCAACGTAGTCGGAGTACTAATAAAATTAGGTAGTTTTAAGCTGTACGTAGCTACAGCTACTATATGCGTGGGAATGAAGACATCGAACCTCCCCTGTCAGAACTACGGAACGCCGTCACTGGACCGGATGCTGACAACTTCCTTGTTGGAGGAGACGCCAATGCCTCCAGCCCCTGGTGGGGGTGTGAGACGGAGGATGAAAGGGGTGAGAGCTTTATGGGGACGCTCGCGCAGATGAATGACGTTCATAAGTGCGTCTTTGATGCCTAAATTGAATAAATGATTTTGACTTTGACTTTGACTTTGACTTTGAATGGCGAAATATTGAATGATGGCAACACATCGACCTTCTACCAGCATCGAGGGGGTCGCCTTTACTCCAGCATTGTCGACGTCACTGCCTGTTCGGCGGGGATCTTGAACCGAGCTAATGATTGGAGAGTTGACGCTGCCTTTGTCATGCATTCCGACCACAGGGCAATACGGTTCTCAATAAGCTTAGATGGAAGACCTGAAACTACAATAAGGAACCGCACGCGGGTATACAATACCAAGAAGGCAAAATGGAGGCAGTTCAGACGATCCGTCATAGCGGCAACAGACCAGATGCAGATGCTAGCCCCTGGATCTGCTGGAGACACAGCAGAAAAACTAGAGGCCGATATAGCCACTTTTGAGCAAGCGATCTGTGCCGCTTGCCAGGAAACAATACCGCAGATCTCGGACGCTAAGCTAAGGGGATCCCCATGGTGGAACGACGACCTTGAGAGGAAAAAGAAAGAAGTCAAAACACTAGCGCGAAGAATCAAGAACGCTAGAGCTGATAGGAGAGACCTCGTAACGCAAGAATATCTGCAAGCCAAGCTTGAATATAAAGAGGACATCCAGTTGGCAATCGTCGCAAGCTGGAAGGACAACTGCTCCGGGCAGAAGGCTGAGGACATATGGCGCAAGGCCTACAGACTGGTAAAGCAGAGCTTCAAGCCCAGTGTGGACCATCTTTTGAAGTCCCCGGAAGACGGCCAAACACTCACTCCGGACGCTTCTGCTGCTCTTCTCATCTCAAAATTTTACCCTGACGACAGCCCGTCAGATGACACCCCTGAGCAAGCGGAAATAAGACAAGCTGTCGAAGGAGCCGCACTCGATACCGCAGAAGAGCAAATGAACGTTCAGGACTTCACTCACGAGGAGGTTAAAGCCGTTCTAAGAGGAATGGATCCCGCGAAGGCCCCTGGGCTGGATGGGCTTACGTCCGACATCTGCTCGGAGGCTTACAGCGCCTCACCTATAACACTTATTGATCTATTTAACCGTTGTCTGAGGCTATCATATTTCCCAAAACGGTGGAAAACAGCAAACATCAAAATGATACCTAAGCCCGGCAAAGACCCTACGTCACCTAGAGGGTATCGCCCCATCGGATTATTGCCAGTATTGGCTAAGGTCTTAGAGAAGATGGTCACACGAAGACTTCAATGGCAGCTCGGTTCTGAGCAGAAGCTAAGTCCCAGACAGTATGGATTCACACCTCAAACCAGCACTGAGAATGCCATCTGTGACGCACTTACTCGGATTAAAACAGGTATAAACGAGAAAAAACTGGTAGCGGTCATCTCACTTGACATACAAGGAGCGTTTGATTCTGCCTGGTGGCCGGGGATCCTAAACCAGCTACACAGAAAAGACGTCGACAAGACCATCATAAAACTGCTGCGGAGCTATCTGAAGGACCGGACTGTGTTACTTCGCTATGGCGGATCAGAAGTTGAGAAAGGGATGAGCAAGGGGTGCATACAGGGTTCCACTTGCGGCCCCATCTTGTGGAACATTCAGCTGGACCCACTTCTACAGGCAGCAGACGCGCTCAAAGTCCACATACAAGCGTATGCGGATGACATATACATGCTCATTGCGGCCGCCCGCACGGCGACAGAACTGGAGGAAATGATTAATCCGGCACTTCGGATCATCGCCGAGTGGGGCAGGGTGAGCGGTATGTCATTCGCCACGCACAAGACTCAAGCAATCCTGGTCACTAAAAAGTTAACATATGACAGGCCGACACTAATTTTTAACGAAGAGATAATACCCTATGGAAGACACCTTAGGCTGCTGGGGGTTACAATAGATGACCAGCTTAACTTCAGTAAGCACATTGACGAGGTCATACAAAAAGCATACGACCTGTACAAGTTGGTTTCAAGGGCAGCTAGAGCTCAGTGGGGCCTAAGCTCCGAAATTGTACGGACTATTTACCTGGCGGTGGTAGAGCCTACTGTCCTGTACGCATCGAGCGCCTGGGCGGATAAGGCCGATAAAATGGTGATAAGAACCAAGCTGGACCGTGTCACCCGCCTATTCGCGATCCGTATCTCAAAGGCCCATAGAACAACATCGTTGGCTGCAAGCGTAACCCTGGCAAGAATCTTCCCCTTGACACTTAGAGCATCTGAACTGCGAGCTACATACTCCATAAAAGAAAGCAAGACGATGGACTCTCTACCTGATAGGCAGCTCCAGGAGAGAATAAGCCCGTTCGATGTACCACACCCAGCCTTGCGTAAAGCAATACCATATGGCACGATCACGGACGAAACGGATATCATCTGTGTAATTTAATTTAATTAATCTCAATCAAATCAATTTGATTAACTAATTAAACATGTATTAATATTATCCAAATTTTAGCCTGGATTCACCGCACGTCCTATTACTATAATAGGAAATGTAATGCGGACCAGAGAGGTTATAGTAAATAAGCAACCAGATAAGTGGTACTGGAGGGCCTCCCCTTCTTTTACTTTCTAGGGAGAACCACTCCTGTTCATATAAGTTTAGTCAAAATAATTGATTTTGCATGAAAGATTACTGTAATTTCAAATGTCATTACAAGTTAATTAGAATAGCAAGATTAATGTTGATTATTGTGCTATTAATGTGCTTATTATTATAATATCCCTAATTTAAATCCTAATTATAATTCTCCGGGCCTTTTACACCCGGATTATAGATAATGGAAAAAATTTAAATACTAATAATGCAATGATTAATTCGTATATCAAGATTTGTAATGCCCTTCACCGGAATTATAAACAGTATTATTTCCAAATTTAATTAAATGTAACGTAATGTTGCGAGTACTGTATTCAATTATATAAAATTAAAGTCTGATTACCCACACGTCCTATTAGAATGATAGGATTTGTAGTGGACCAGCATAATTAAGCCGCTTTGGCTATTTATTATAGTAATTTCCTCTGTGACTTAGACTCAGATGCAAGACACTGACACGACTGCATGTCGACGTAACAGAGTAATGGAAGATTTTCTATATTATTTTCTATACACACCTTTTAGACATCTAAGTCACAGGGCATCTCATTACAGCATGCGAACATTAACGACTGTAAAATTTTGTAAATAATTACAAATATATTTAAGTATTGCTCTCTCTGGAGGCTGTGCAGTGGGCACAAAAATCCCAATGTAAAGTGCCCACTGTGCCGTAACCAGTGAGTCACGTTGCTAAGCCATTTTATTTTCATTAGTATTATATTCAGTTAGCTTAAGTTAAGTTAAGCAAAATGTATTAGGTTAAGTATTAGTGTAATCAAAATTGTTTGAAACTCTTTGCATAATAAAATATTATATAAATAATGTAAAATTTTGTAAATACCAGAACTAGAGTGGTTTATCTTGACTGAGGCGAACCACTCTTATAATTTAGAGTATGTTAAACTGATTTTGCATGGATTTGGTCAACTTATTAAACGTTTTATTGTATAGGCTAGTCGGGGTATTGTGCTGCACTTTCTGTGCGACATAAATTCCCCTGCATGCGTGAAGCGGACCCATCTCTCTCAGCTGAGCAATCAGCTGCTGAGAGAGGGGGAAGCAATGCATGTTAGCTATCAATATAAATTAATGTGTGGGCTCTGTTGCACAGATGCCAAATATATTTAAGTATTGCTCTCTCTGGAGACTGTGCAGTGGGCACAAAAATCCCAATGTAAAGTGCCCACTGTGCCGTAACCAGTGAGTCACGTTGCTAAGCTATTATATTTTTATTAGTATTATATTTAATTAGCTTAAGTTAAGTTAAGTATAAAATGTATTAGGTTAAGTATTAGTGTAAGTAAAATTGTTTGAAACTCTTTGTAATTGATCTTGAATAAACATATATAAAAGATTTTAATGGTGCTGCATAAGCAAAAAGCAGCAGGTTTAGCTCGCGGGCCGGGGCAATGCGCCCCCGGACAGGGAAAAAAAAAAAAAAAAAAAAAAACCTAACCTAACCTAACCTAACCAACCAATGGTTCAACGGAGTTCCTGGATGCGGGAAAACAACCTGGGTGGTAAGACACTTCGATGCGGACAAGGACGTTATCATCACCACAACAACCGAGGCAGCGAAAGATCTAAGGGAAAAGCTAGCGCACCGAATCGGAGACCTGGTAAAAACCAAGGTGCGCACCATGGCTTCGGTCCTTGTAAATGGCTTCAAAAAGAATGAGAGCTATGCCCGCCTCATGGTGGACGAAGCCCTCATGAACCATTTCGGGGCCATAGTAATGGCTTCCAGGCTGTCTCGAGTTAACGAACTTGTCCAACTTGATAAAAGATCTTTTGCTGTATTTCTGTCTAGTAAGACAAATAGTCTGTATGAGCATCCACAACAGTCATGCCCACCTAAAAGTGTTGGCGAGCGGTGGCGTTATGTGTCGGGTCGCCATCTTCCCCCAAATACGGTTGAGGAAAGCGATGGCTGATGCACGGGTCAACTCGTGAACGGGTGCTGCCCGCGGACACTGGTCTGCTGTGGATGCTTATACATACTCTCGCAACAAATTGTCAATTGTACAGACGGAAATATAACAAAAAACAAAAAAAAAAAAAAAACAATAATAAAAAAAAAAAAAAAAGTTTCCGTCTACGTCCCTAGTTAAGTACTTATTGTCCTTATTGTTTATAAAGATTGTAATACTAAAAATTGTAACCCTGGAGTCTGTGGAGAACTGTAGTTTTAATTTAAAAAAAAAAAAAAAAAAAAACCTAACCTAACCTTTTTTTTTTTTTTTGAGGGGGGAAATGCTGTGCACTTCCCTTCCGCCACGGGGGTGACGGAAGGGGGCGTGTGGGGCTCAGACCCACTAAAACCCCCCCGTGAGCAGTCCTCCGCCAAGGTGGGGCGAGACAGGGTCGCGCTGGCAATCACCATCTCGCCCTAGCGGTAGGCCCGGATTGATCTTAACCGGGCCTCAGCGCCTGTGAAGGGATGACCTTGCTCACCAAGGTCACCCCCTAGACGTGTAGAGCCGTGCAAGCCGACGAAGAGTTCCCCGACTCTTCGCCAGTGACCCCACTACGGGGGAGGGAGGAGACGTGCGAACCGTCTCCTCCGTTCTCCCGGTCGTCTGCGCCGGAGTGGATCAGCTCGGACATCGTTCTCCCTGATCCGCTCCGCAGCCTCCTTCTGCGCCATCACCGCTTCGCAGAAGGTGGCCACCGCCTGCCACGATCTCTCGCTGCCGAGCATGGAAATTACCACGCTCGGCAGGGAGAGATCTCCGCCTATTTCCGCTGAAAGCGTGTGCCGCTGCGGGCCCCATGCAGCACACACTTCCAGCGTGTGTTGCGCTGTATCTTCCGGCGCCCCACACTCGTGGCAGGCTGGGGTCGCCTCCCGTCTCGCGATTTGGTGCACGTACTTTCCGAAACATCCGTGTCCGGAAAGCACCTGCACCAATCGGAAGGTCAGCGAACCGTATCGCCGCCTCATCCACCTCTGGAGGACTGGGCGGATGGCCTCCACCGTCCACTGCCCAGGGACTGGTGGAGCCAGGTCCTCCGTCCACCGCCGCAACAAGGCGTCTCGCGCCTGCCACCGCATACGTGTGACCTCCTCCCACGCTGGAGCGTCTCCACGGGATCTCCTCGCCGCCACGAAGTGATACACTTCGAACCTTTTTTTTTTTTTTTTTTTTTTTGGGGGGGAAATGCTGTGCACTTCCCTTCCGCCACGGGGGTGACGGAAGGGGGCGTGTGGGGCTCAGACCCACTAAAACCCCCCCGTGAGCAGTCCTCCGCCAAGGTGGAACGAGACAGGGTCGCGCTGGCAGTCACCATCTCGCCCCAGCGGTAGGCCCGGATTGATCTTAACCGGGCCTCAGCGCCTGTGAAGGGATGACCTTGCTCACCAAGGTCACCACCTAGACGTGTAGGGCCGTGCAAACCGGCGAAGAGTCCCCCGACTATTCGCCAGTGGCCCCACTACGGAGGAGGGAGGAGACGAGCAAACCGTCTCCTCCGTTCCCCCGGTCGTCTGCGCCGGAGCGGGTCAGCTCGAACATCGTTCTCCCTGATCCGCTCCGCGGCCTCCTTCTGCGTCATCACCGCTTCGCAGAAGGTGGCCACCGCCTGCCACGCTCTCTCGCTGCTGAGCATGGAGATCACCACGCTCGGCAGGGAGAGATCTCCGCCTATTTCCGCCGAAAGCGTGTGCCGCTGCGGGCCCCATGCAGCACACACTTCCAGCGTGTGTTGCGCCGTATCCTCCGGCGCCCCACACTCGTGGCAGGCTGGGGTCGCCTCCCGTCTCGCGATTTGGTGCACGTACTTTCCGAAACATCCATGTCCGGAAAGCACCTGCACCAATCGGAAGGTCAGCGAACCGAATCGCCGCCTCACCCATCTCTGGAGGACTGGGCGGATGGCCTCCACCGTCCACTGCCCAGGGACTGGTGGAGCCAGGTCCTCCGTCCACCGCCGCAACAAGGCAGCCCGCGCCTGCAACCGCATACGTGTAACCTCCTCCCACACTGGAGCGTCTCCACGGGATCTCCTCGCCGCCACGAAGTGATATACTTCAGCGAGGATCTCCGCTTGGAGCTCCCAGGGGGGATCACTGGCCAGCACGCACGCCGCCGTCCAGGACACCGTCCGGTACCCGCGTATCGCCCTCGTCGCGATGACCCGTTGTGGACGTCGCAGTAGAGTCTTGTTGTCGCGACTGAGGGCGTCCACCCAGACTGGTGCTCCGTAAAGAGCCATACTCCGGATCACTCCGGAGTATAGCCGACGGCAGTTGGCATTCGGGCCACCCACATTGGGCAGCAGCCTACCCAAAGCAGCTGCAGCTCCTACAACTCTTGGGGCCAGTTGTGAAAAATGGCTCCTAAAAGCCCACCGTCCGTCCAGGTTGAGGCCCAGATATTTCATCTGGGCTCCAACCGGGACCAGGACCCCATCCAAAATAACCCGCGTTCCCGGAGGGGGTATACACTTCGAACCTTTTTTTTTTTTTTTTTTTTTTTTTTTTTTGACCCGGGAAAATCTTTTATGGATACCACCCGGCTCCGGGGGGGGCAGAGTGGTTATGTGGGAGTCCTCGCCTGAAGGGCCTTACTACCCCCACGGGGGGGTAGTAAGGAGGTTACCCACTAAAAACCCGGGATGAGCAGTCTGCCGCCTAGTCAGGGCGAAATGGGGTAGCGTTAGCAATCACCATCTCGCCCCGGCGGTTGGCCCGTCACCGGTGACGGGCCCCGGCCAATGGAGGGATGACCTGGCTCATTGGGGCCATCCCCCAGACGTGTGGGATCGTGCAAGCCAGTGGAGAATCCCCCGACTCTCCACCGGTGATCCGCACAGCACTAGGATAGAGCGAGAAGGCGCCCGAATCGCCTTCTCCTTCCCCCAGTTCGTCTACGCCGGAGCGGGTCGGAGAGGACGTCTTCTTCCCTCACCCGCTCCGCGGCCTCTTTCTGCACCATCACCGCCTCGCAGAAAGAGACCACCGCCTGCCACGCTCCGTCGCTGCCGAGCATAGCTTTAACCACGCTCGGCAGCGACAGATCTGCGCCTATGACCGCTGTGAGGGCGCGCCGCATGGGACTCCATGCGGCGCACTCCTCCAGCGTGTGGAGCGCCGTGTCTTCTGGTGCTCCACACTCGTGACAGGCGGGGGTCGCCTCGCGTCTTGCGATGTGATGCAGGTACTTGCCGAAACATCCGTGTCCGGAAAGCACCTGCACCAATCGGAAGGTGAGCGACCCGAATCGCCGCCCTACCCACCTCCGGAGGACCGGGCGAATGGCATCCACCGTCCTCTGTCCAGGGACCGGTGGAGCCAGGTCCTCCGTCCACCGCCCCAACAAGGCGGATACACTTCGAACCTAACCTAACCTTTTTTTTTTTTTTTTTGACCCGGGAAAATCCTTTATGGATACCACCCGGCTCCGGGGGGGCAGAGTGGTTATGTGGGGGTCCTCGCCTGAAGGGCCTTACTACCCCCACGGGGGGGTAGTAAGGAGGTTACCCACTAAAAACCCGGGATGAGCAGTCTGCCGCCTAGTCAGGGCGAAATGGGGTAGCGTTAGCAATCACCATCTCGCCCCAGCGGTTGGCCCGTCACCGGTGACGGGCCCCGGCCAATGGAGGGATGACCTGGCTCATTGGGGCCATCCCCCAGACGTGTGGGATCGTGCAAGCCAGTGGAGAATCCCCCGACTCTCCACCGGTGATCCGCACAGCTAGGATAGAGCGAGAAGGCGCCCGAATCGCCTTCTCCTTCCCCCAGTTCGTCTACGCCGGAGCGGGTCGGAGAGGACGTCTTCCTCCCTTACCCGCTCCGCGGCCTCTTTCTGCACCATCACTGCCTCGCAGAAAGAGACCACCGCCTGCCACGCTCCGTCGCTGCCGAGCATAGCTTTAACCACGCTCGGCAGCGACAGATCTGCGCCTATGACCGCTGTGAGGGCGCGCCGCATGGGACTCCATGCGGCGCACTCCTCCAGCGTGTGGAGCGCCGTGTCTTCTGGTGCTCCACACTCGTGACAGGCGGGGGTCGCCTCGCGTCTTGCGATGTGATGCAGGTACTTGCCGAAACATCCGTGTCCGGAAAGCACCTGCACCAATCGGAAGGTGAGCGACCCGAATCGCCGCCCTACCCACCTCCGGAGGACCGGGCGAATGGCATCCACCGTCCTCTGTCCAGGGACCGGTGGAGCCAGGTCCTCCGTCCACCGCCCCAACAAGGCGGCCCGCGCCCGCCGTCGAAGGCGCGTCACCTCCTCCCACGCTGGAGGCTCCCCGCGGGATCTCCTCGCCGCCACGAAGTGGTACACCTCGGCGAGGATCTCCGCTTGGAGCTCCCAGGGGGGATCACCGGCCAACGCGCATCCCGCAGTCCAGGACACCGTCCGGTACCCGCGTATCGCCCTCGTCGCGATGACCCGCTGCGGACGACGCAGCAGGGCCTTATTGGCGCGACCGAGGGCGTCCACCCAGACAGGTGCCCCGTACAAGGCCATACTCCGGATCACTCCGGAGTACAGGCGACGACATGTGGCGCTCGGGCCGCCCACGTTGGGCAGCAGCCTCCCAAGGGCGGCTGCGGCGCCTATGACTTTTGGGGCCAGTTGAGTGAAGTGGGCCCCAAAAGTCCACCGCCCGTCCAGGATGAGACCCAGGTACCTCATTTGGGTCCCAACCCGGACCAGGACCCCGTCCAGGTCTATCCGCGTTCCTGGAGGGGGTCCCCCCCGAGGCCCATGGAACATTAGGGCCTCGGTCTTGGAGAGGGCGACCTCCAGCCCCAGGGCACGTATGCGGCCGACCACGAGTGTTGTGGCCACCGTGGCCCGCCGCACCGTCTCCCTGAGGTCCCTCCCCTTGACTACGACTAGGGTGTCATCCGCGTAGCACGCAACCCGCATACTTGCGGGAAACGTGCCGCGGAGCACCCAGTCATAGCCAATGTTCCACAGGAGCGGTCCCAACACCGATCCCTGTGGAACCCCGCAGGACACGCGACGTCGCCTCAGACCGTCGCTTCCCTCCACCAGGACCTCGCGGTCCTGGAGGTAGTCGGCCAACAGCCTACGCAGATACAGGGGCACTCCGTGATAGCGGAGCGCCTCCCGTATCGTTCCGTGCGGTAGGCTGTTGAAGGCATTGGCAATGTCCAGCGAGACAGCCAACGCCTTTTCCCCCCCGCCGACCGCGTCCTGCGTCCACCTCTTGATCCAGAGCAGGGCGTCTATCGTCGACCGCCCTGCTCTGAATCCGAACTGGGCCTCTGAAAGTCCAGGCCCAGTTCCCCCCAGGTGCTGGATGATACGGGAAGCTACTATTCTTTCCAGCAGCTTCGCCGTGTCATCCAGCAGCACGATTGGCCTGTATGCGGCGGGCGAGTCGGCGTCTCGCCCTTCCTTCCGCAACAGGCACAATCGCCCGTCCTTCCAGAGCTTCGGGAACTGACCCGACGTGAGGCACGCGTCGAATAGTTCCCGAAGCTGACCGCCCATCTTCCTGAGGGCGATCGTGAGGACCCGACCGGGAATCCCGTCTGGTCCCGGGGCAGTCTTCTTGCCTCTCAGGCGAGAGACTGCTGCCTCCACCTCCACCTCTGAAACAGGCGGGATGGAGGCCGGGTCCTCCTCCTCCTGGAAGGAGGGCGTGGCCATCGGTGGAGGGGTGTAGTGGGGGTCGCTTTCGGGGAATAGCCCCCCCAGCACCCTCTCCAGGAGCTCTGGCTCCAGGGACTCAGCGATAGGGGGCGCTCTGCCCCGGAACCTATTCCGGGCAGACTTATACGGGCGCCCCCATGGGTCCCTGTCGAGGCCCTCCAGCTGTTCACTCCAGCCTAGGGCCTTAGCCCGGCCGATGGCCAGCTTCAGCTCCTGTTTGGCTACCTTAACATCACCATACAGGAGCTGCTCGGCTGCCAGCTGCTCCGCCGGCAGCTGGTCGTCCCTCCGGCCGTGGCGGCGCCTCCTGCAGTGGTAGTAGAGGCGCCGCGTCTCCGAGCATCGCGCTCGGAGATCCTCAATCTCCGAGCACCACCAGTAAACCTGGCGGCGCTCGGGGTGGCGTCGGGACCTCGGCATGGCGGTGTCGCAGACGGCCGTCACCGCCTCCTGGAACCGGCCCGCCGCGACGTCCACCTCCGGGTGCAAGGGGGCGGCAAGCCACGACTGGACGATAGCCGCCTCTTCAGCCAACTCGGCATCGAGGCGACCAATCGCCCAGCGCGCGAAACGCGCTCTCTCCACGCGCCGAGTCCCCCCTTGGTGGGAGGTGGCGATCTCAAACCGGATGTAGTTGTGGTCCGAGAGAGTGGCCACCTCCGCCACCACTCTCCAGGCCTGGACACGTGCTGCGACTTCCGGGGTGGCGAACGAAACGTCCACCACGGACCCCCCGTTGTGTCGCACGCACGTGTGGACTGATCCTCTGTTGAGCAGGGTCAGCCCTACGGCAACCGCCCACTCCCCGACAATCTCTCCGCGAGTGTCAGTGGAGGGGTTGCCCCAGGCCTGGGCCTTGGCGTTCAGGTCCCCCATGAGGAGGACCTGACGTGGCGCCTGCCTTCTTACCGCCGCGGCCACGAGGTCCAAATAACTCTCCAGCTCCGCGACGGTTCTATTGGGAGAGAAGTATGCGCCAACTACCGCATACCTCTCCCACTTGGCCACCACGTACCCCGAACCCCTCTCTGACACCGAGAGGGGGGGGCCGCCAACGGCCCGTCCAATTATGGCTACGGAGCCGTCCAGATCCCCAACCCAGTAGGGATGGGACTGGGGAATGTGGTACGGCTCCGCGGCGACCGCCAAATCAATCCGCCACTGCGCCATGGACTGCATTAGCAAATCCTGAGCTCTGACGCAGTGGTTTAAATTCGTCTGGAGGAGGTTGTGCTGTCCGACTTGATCCATATCAATCGGTCGTCACAACCTCCATGCTCGCCGCGCGGCGAACTACTTCGGGAGCGGCTTTGGCTGCCGGTCGGGGGATGGCCGGGGTCCTGGCGGCCTGTCCCTTCGTTTTTGGGGGGACACAGTTTGGTCCCGCCATCCTGTGCTCGGCTGGTCGCCCCGACTCTGCGCATATCGCGCAGTGCGGGGCCCTTCTCTGGCAGCTCGCCGCCTTGTGGCCTGCGCTTCCACAACGGAAGCACAGGTCCCCCCTGTCTGCCGACGAGGGACACTGGGGGCGCGTATGTCCGAGTCCCATGCACTTGAAGCAGCGCATGGGACGCGCTGCCAGTGCCACCACTCGCACCGAGCTCCATCCCACTAAGAGCCTGCCCTGTGCCAGCAACACTTTGGCTGCCGGAATCGGACAGGAAACAAGGGAGGAACCGGTCCCGCCGTAGCTGCAACGTATCTCTCCGGCTTTGACTTGGAGTACGTCACAGCCGCCCACCTTGGCTACCGCCGCCGCCACTTTCTCCTTTGTGGCGGCGTCGTCCAGGCCCGTCACGTGCAATTGCACGGACTTAACGGGCCTCGCGACGTTGGCTACCTCGGACAGGACACCGCGGAGCTTCTCCGCGAGCCTGTCCGCTTTGTCGCTGCTCTGGGAGCCAGGAATTTCGAGCATCCTGGCTCCCGTGGCCGTCTGGCGGAAGTTGATCCGGTCGATCCCCAAACCTTGGAGATCGACCTTCTCCTGCGCCGTCTCTATGATGGCGCTGTATGTGACCCCCTTTTCCGCGGCTTCAGGCTGCAGTGTCAGCACAACAGCCGCGGATTTGAAGGGCTTCAGCGTCTTCGCCTTCTTGGGCCCGGCGGCAGCAGAAGCCTTCTTTGTTTGAGGCTTCACGGCGGCGGGGGTGGCACGAGCTGCTGGGACAGGAGCGGGAGCGGGCGTTGCCGAGGAGGACGATTTGTCCTTCCCTTTGCCTTTCCCCTTTCGTACTACTGTTGCCCAGGTTTCCGCCTTGGCAGCAGCAGTTGGAGTCGTTTCTGGGGGGGCGATGGGAGCCGCAGTCGAGGGCGTAGCAGCAGTCTGCGAGGCCCGGCCAACCCGCTTTCGAGGGGTCGGTTTTGGGGGTGGGGGCGCAACCGCTACTGCAGCCTTCTTGGCATCCGCTCTGAGAGGCGGGCGAAGTACCGGCGCTGGCAGAAGGCGATCCTCAATACCATCGAGTCGGGCATTGAGCATTTGCCCGAACGTGGTAGTCAAGGAGCGCGTCATCTCCTCCACTAAATCTGCCCCCAGTACAACAGCAGGGGGGGCCGGCGTCTCGGCGGCAGCGGCTGCTGCAGCAGCAGACGTGGCGGCAGCCGCCTGGGTCTTCGCTTCGTTGAAGCCGCGACGCAGCGACTTCACTTCTGCCTTGCAGGCCTCCACCTCGAGGCGCAGGCGACTATTCTCGGCTCTTAGCCGCCGCGTCTCTTCCGCCTCACTCCTACATGCCAGGGCGTCGACTACCTCCCTCAGGGTCGACGCGGACCTCTTCAGGCGAGCAACAAACTCACCTTTTAGGTTGCCAGACTTTTTGGCAACCTCTAAGATGCAGGTGAGCATCCCTCCTGCTTGAGCCCTCAGCTCTTGGGCGTTTAGCACGCTGAGGTCAGCGAACCCGGCATAGACATCGGAATCACTTCCAGTGTCGAGAAGACTTCCGGCGGCCACAGCGGCCTGCCCCTTCTTGAATTTCCTGCTCTGCAGGACCTCCGCCAGCTCCTCCACCAGTGGCTTTGGCAGTGGCTTCAAAAACTCCTCTCGCGTGGGACCTGTTTTGGTGCCCTTCGCCCTTCCCCTCCGCGACGTACTGACCTTAGCAGCCGCGGTCCCTTCGGTCTCAGTGTCCGACTCTAGATAGCCGGGTACGTAGAACGAGGAGTAAGGTCGTTTCCTCCGGCTTTCACCCTCGTCACCAGACTCCTCAAACACGGACTCCACGTCCGACCTCCTTTCGTCCCCCATGGGGACCTCCGATGGATCCCGCGAAGGACCCCGTGGAGTTTGGCCCTCAGAAGGGCCGTTTTTCAGGCTCTCGGTAGTAGTGCCGCTCGAGCGGTCCTCAGGCATAATATTTTGTTGGCCCTGAGAAGGGTCTTTGGTGAACTTCCCTTTGACGTCTCTATTTACTTTCGACCTTGGCATAGTTTTCGACATAATAGTAATGAGATATAATTATTATTTTTTTGTGACCATAAGCAAAATTGTTGGGAAGTGGACAGGCTTCAATCTTTCTACTCAAGCCTCCGGAAGTTTAGAGTTCAGAAGACTGACAATACCTTGGAGGTATTTTCCCGAAGTCTAAGGATACACTTATCATCGGGGTTTTAGAACTAGTCTAGCCAGTTTGTCCCCGCCTCCAATAACGTGAGTTATCGGAACAGAGGTCACTACCAAATAAAAGACAGCGGTTATTTTCGATTATGTAACAATATGTTTGACAGTAGTAGGCGCTGGTGTTTGCCAGTTAGAGGGGTCCCTATTTTAACACACACACCACCAAACTGTTTTTCATCTACTCATAAACATGACAAATTATCTGTAGCCTTGCCTTAAAACTACAATTTATACACCGTAAGTCTAATTTGTCATCTGTCTTAAAGAGGTACTAAGCACCTTAGCACATATAATACAGATGACAAGCAGTTAAATACGGCCCCGGTCTGTACCGAGCATTTACAATTTTGTTACTAATAAGGGGTTAAATAGCCCTGTGAACTACATAATATACACATATAATACAAATATATACAGAAACAATATATACATATACATACACATATAGATAACAATACACGCGGCGCCTGACGGTGTTCTGTTGCGTTTATTTCGGAAGGAAAGAAACCAATAACAGGCAGCACCACGGGAAGGTAACCGTCAGACTTGCCTTGGGGATCTACACGACTTGCGCTCTCCCCCAAGACCAACGCCTCCTTACCCATCCGGGATGAGTAAGGAAGGCCTGGATTTATCAAAAACAAGGAGCGCGAGGCATGCAAGCTAGGCAGAGCAACTACTAATGGATGAACCCAAACCCGCCCAACCTAACCTAACCTAACCTAACCTAACCTAACCATTGTCCCAAATATGATCTGAAGAGGCTGGAATGCGAGTGGAGTATGGGTTGTCAAATAAAAAAACGATAACTTACACTCATTAATCGACAACGACGACACTCGGACCCACTTCCTAGCCTTTGCGGAGAATACTCTATGCGTAGCTGCCAGAGCGAACGGCCTAACTAGGTGAGGGAATGAAGTCCCCCGTACTAAGAATCACGTAATGTATATTGAAGCTGAGCTATATGTTGTCATGTATATTATTTTTGTATTATTGTGTACCTTGTCCACTTCGTAGTATAAGCACTATTGTTTTGTTTGTTTTATACGTAATGTGATGGGAAAAATAATAATAATAATAATTAAAAAAAAAAAAAACCTTTGTTATAATATGAAAATGTAATGAAATAAAAGAATAAACCGCCACATTATAATAGTGGCGATAGTTTAAGAGAGGGAGGAGGTTTTGGTCCGTATACGTCGGCAACCCAGTCCATCTCCGCCGACGGACTCGGACATAACCGCAGTAAGCCAGTGGCGATCTGCGGTATCTTTAAAAGATTTCCTCCTCCCTACCAAAAAAAAAAAAAAAATTAGTAACCTAACCTAACCTTGCTAACAAACAAGCTAAAATTTGATACCCCACTCCTGAATATGGGCGGGATCGACATTGGCATGGCGAAGGAAATAAAAATCCTGGGGCTAACCATAGACAACAAACTTACCTTTAACAACCATGTAAGTAATGTCTGTAGGAAGGCCCTAGGTTTTTATAAACAACTTGCTAGAACAGCCAGGATCAGCTGGGGTCTCCATCCGGAAATTATCCGGAGTTATCTACACAGCAGTAGTGGAACCGGTCATTATGTATGCCGCAGGTGTATGGGCATCTGCAACCTACAAACTTTGCGTGCAGAAACATTTAAATACGGTACAGCGGGGATTTGCTCAGAAACTGTGTAAAGCATATCGCATCGTCTCCCTGAACTCGGCACTGGTACTGGCTGGACTACTACCTCTCGACCTCAGAGTACAGGAAGCAGCCGAATTGTACGAGGCAAAGAGAGGGGTCGCCCAGCCAGTGCTAGGAGACAGGGAGGTGGAGTGCATGGAACTGTACGTGAACAAACCCCATCCGGCTAAGCATATGAGCCTTGAATTCCTTAGTTTGACGGACCAAGAGCAAGTAAACACGCACAAAAACCAAGACGTCAGAATATACACGGACGGCAGCAAAATTGACGGTAAAGTCGGAGCCTCATTATCTCTTTGGAGAGATGAGGCCGAGACCAAAAACCGAAAATTGAAGCTGCCGTCCTATTGCACGGTATACCAGGCCGAACTACTTGCCATATGCGAAGCCACAAGGGAGATACTTAAAAGCTCGAAAACCACCTTCGGCACCTTCGGACCTGGAGTCACTATATAGCGACTCCAGGTCATCACTAGAGACAGTCGTCAACAACCACTCCCTCCACCCCCTGGCGGTAGAAACCCGAAACAACTTAAGAGCCATAACACAGCAGTGTAAAAGAGTATCGCTGTTCTGGATTAAAGCACATGCCGGACTCGAGGGTAATGAGCGTGCCGATCAGTTGGCGAAAGAAGCCGCACTAAACTCCAAAAAGAAGCCTGACTACGAAAAGTGTCCTATTTCATTTGTCAAGCGACAAATTCGTCTGAACTCGCTTGACAAATGGAATCAGAGGTATAAATCCGGTGAAACTTCGCGCGGTACAAAATTGTTTTTCCCGGATGCGGTACTGGCATACAGAGCAGTTAGGAAGATAGAGCCAACGGGAGTCCTTACCCAAGTAATAACAGGGCATGGTACCCACCATGCCCTGTTATTACTTAAATCGGTTTAAGTATGCAGAGAACCCTCTCTGCATACTTAAACCGATTTAAGTGTAAGGAGGACCCATCATGCCCTTGCGAACCCGGCCAAATAGAAACTGTAGAACATGTCCTATTAGAATGTCTAATATACGGCCGAGAAAGATACGAGGTAGAACAAAAAATTGCTATACAACTTAGTAGTAACATTTTAAAATTATTAATAGTGGATAAGACACATAGCGATAACTTTATCGAATATTGTATTAGTATAGGCAATAAAGTTATAGCTAAGAACAAAACAATAGATAGATAAGTATACGATGTTATATATATGGTATGTATATATGAACGACATATGTATATACAAAGATAAATAAAACTGTAAAACTAGATATTAAATTATAGACATAAGTAAAAAGTATTAAGATACTACCTTGTAAAATAAAAACAGATAATGTAATTTCTGTAGTTAACTAAGATGTAAATGACTAACTGTAATTAATTATACACTGAAATGATATGTAATAGAGTTAAGAGAAATTGTAAAATTAGAATAAGAATAAATAAAGACCCTGACCATATTAGGGGACCTTAGCTCGCGGTCCGGGGCAATGCGCCCCCGGACAGGAAAAAAAAAAAAAAAAAATTGGCGTCCTTCAAAGCAGCAGCACAAAACTTATTCCGACAACCTTCAGATACCCATAACCCAATGCCCACAAAAAAGAAACCCTCTAATTCAGCCCCACAAAAAGAAAAAGTTCGATACAGAGCCGACATGGGACAAGTCAGTCCGCCTCGTTATATTCCGGCACAGGAACCATCAAGCCACGCAGCAAATGCCTTTTTCGAGTTTCTCGCAATCACGAGAGCAACTAGAGAAGTCAATCTCAGGACCTGCAAAAACATCCTGCAGTCCTATAGGAGGGAAAATGAGGGCAGTGTCCTCGAATCCCGCCTGTTGCAAGAGAGACTCGAAGAAGCCGAAGCCGCAATATACGACAACGACAATTCCCAGGTCATCAAGGGTACAATGTCAGGTCAATATATGGCGGCTTACAATGCAACAAGTGGTTTCGTGTTCCTGGAAGAGGGAGAGACGGAGCGAACTGGTAGTCCCAAGTACGCGACACCTGAAAATGACCCTATTGTAGTTATCGCCCGGTGCACCAAAATAATGCTGGATGACAGAGTCCTGCAAACGGCGAAAGCCATATCGGAGGACTCTGAGATCGAGACATTTTGGAAACACTGGGAAGTACCGAAGATACAATGGGTCAACGGAGTTCCTGGATGCGGGAAAACAACCTGGGTGGTAAGACACTTCGATGCGGACAAGGACGTTATCATCACCACAACAACCGAGGCAGCGAAAGATCTAAGGGAAAAGCTAGCGCACCGAATTGGAGACCTGGTAAAAACCAAGGTGCGCACCATGGCTTCGGTCCTTGTAAATGGTTTCAAAAAGAATGAGAGCTATGCCCGCCTCATGGTGGACGAAGCCCTCATGAACCATTTCGGGGCCATAGTAATGGCTTCCAGGCTGTCTCGAGTTAACGAACTTGTCCTCATCGGAGATGTCAACCAGCTACCTTACATCGACAGGGAAAACCTATTCGAATTAAGGTACAATCGCCCAAACCTGGTAACTAATATCAGCCAGGAGTTGTTATGCACGCATCGGAACCCTATAGATGTCGCGTACGCTCTGAGAGAAATCTACTCTGGTGTATACTCCTCAGCTCCCCGTATAAGGTCCCTGCATCTCGAAAGGTACACGGGTGCCGAAATCCCAAAATCCCTTCCAAACACCCTATTCCTGGTACACACCCAGGAAGAAAAGGAAACCCTTACCAGCCAGGGCTATGGAAACGGAGAAGGATCACGCACCCTAACCATACACGAAGCGCAGGGACTGACATACAAAACCGTCATCGCAGTAAAAACCAAAAGCAAAATGAAGCTGCACGAGAGCGTCCCACACGCAGTCGTTGCAGTTTCCCGTCACACCGGAACCTTCACTTACTACGCAGACGACGAAGATGATGCCATTGGGCGGTTTGTTAGGCAGACGATGGCTGCAACTGCAAAAACCATCCTAGACTACAACCTCAAAATGGCCATCAGAGACCGAAACAACGTGGTAGTGGAGGTCCTGCTGAAATGCGACCCGGGCTTGGAACAAAATTCGCAACTTGATAAAAGATCTTTTGCTGTATTTCTGTCTAGTAAGACAAATAGTCTGTATGAGCATCCACAACAGTCATGCCCACTTAAAAGTGTTGGCGAGCGGTGGCGTTGTGTGTCGGGTCGCCATCTTCCCCCAAATACGGTTGAGGAAGGCGATGGCTGATGCACGGGTCAACTCGTGAACGGGTGCTGCCCGCGGACACTGGTTTGCTGTGGATGCTTATACATACTCCCGCAACAAATTGTCAATTGTACAAACGGAAAAAAAAAAAAACTAACCAATAAAAATACAAAAAAAAAAACAAAAAAAAAAAAGATTTCCGTCTACGTCCCTAGTTAAGTACTTATTGTCCCTATTGTTTTAAAAAAATTGTAACACTAATAAATTATAAATCCACTTAAAAAATGGCACGGACCCTGGAGTCCGTGGAGAACTGTAGTTAAAAAAAAAAAAAAAAAAACCTAACCTAACCTAACCTAACCTAAATTTCCATCTATCTTTAGATATAGTCTGATTAATCTACGGAGTAAACTTCGACATGGATGGCGACCTGATGGCGACTGGCGAGGCGGGACTAGACGGAAATACGTTTCAAGTCATTTTATCGTTTAACAACTTTTAAAAAACGTGCGACGTTACCTAATAATCAAATCATATCTGAAGAATGAAGCGAGAAATAGAATTGGGTGCAATCTAAATTTATATAGAATAGCAGCATCTCGAAAACTTCGTCGATTGTTCTCAACACTCACGGTAGGTATTATACTTATTATATTATACAATACTTACGGACTAGTCAGTCCACCGATTTAACGTTGTTCAGTGAGCTAAAGAAACTCTAAAATTATGTGATCCTACAGAGGACTAAAGTAACCGGTCAGAATTAAAGAACTGGAGTGGCAGTGGGCGGGTCATATTATCTGAAGAATAGATAACTGTTAAGGTAAACGTGTTCTTGACTTACTGAAGACTACGACTCGACAAACGTAGTGCAGGACGTCCCCGGCTAGGTGAATGACGACATATGCGAAATGGCTAGTAGCAGCTGGATAAAAGCCGAAGTTTAGAGAATGAATGTTAAATGCTGTATATAACTATACCTAAGCTTATTGGTGCTACAAATGCTTAGGTACATCAAATTTACATTAGTAGTTAACAATGTAAGTAACATGTGATTGTTTATGGAATCTTTGCCTATATCATATATTATAATAACACATAGGTACCTACATGTTTGATCAATTTGTACTGTTTGTTGATTGTTAGCGCTTTTCTGAGGTGGGTATGTCTTATGTCTTATATTGTATTGTGGCCTGAATTAACAGGCAATCGTTATAGGACCGTAACTTAGGTACATCCTATAATATAATAATAAATACGAGTAAGTACCTACATTTTTCTTTTTGTTCAAATTATACTACTCTTGATCGTTCTCGTTTTCTTGAGGTTTTAAGTACCTACTTATGGTGGCCGAGCAGCCTACGGAGGCATTTAGCGAAGTAAACTTACCCGATAACGGTGAACCTCTTGTTTAACATAGGTATTTGTATTTTATTTTTAATAATTCTTACTATATTGGAGTAGGCCCTGAATGTAACGGTAAAAATGTGTAATAAAGGTTGCTCTAAGGTAACTACCGGCTTTGTCACCCTCGCTGATCTATTGTTTTGTCTATGATCTTTATTAAACTATGAAAGTATAAGTATGCACAGCATACAATTTTATGTAAATACCGAGTAACTGCTACTCAAAAACCTCAATGTATGTATAAACCTAAGTTCATTCTATCACAAACTGAGTTTTGTTGTGGGTAGCAGTTTACCAAATATTCTCAACCGGGTAAATATCATATCACAATACTTGTCTTAATAATTGATACCCACCACTGAATCTGTAATGCCCATTTACCAAACTTATATGTAGAATTTAACAAACGGTAATTATTGTTTAAATTAATTAAGTACACCTACTACTAACTATTAAAATGTTCTTGTTGCGGGAAGAGGTTGGTATCCGGGAAACAGAATTTCTTGTCCGGACGCCAACACACAAATCGTACATTTAAAACATTGATGTTATTTATATAAGTTATATTTAAGATTTTCAAATTGTGCTACTTATTACCCAATAAAGTTTGAAGTTTGAAGTTTGAATGCTTATAGTTTATAAAGAAAAATAATTAAAATATTGTAATAATTTATTTATTTATGCATAAATACATGCCAGTTTCCAAATTCTCTACCCTGTGTTATAAATAGGTACAATGCAATTTTATTAAAAGCCTAGGACATGTTCTTTACAATCACACACAACGGCATCATTTTTTACTTCACCACACATCTCTTCTATTATCTGTAGTTGTAAGTTATAAGGAAGTGCAGCGACATTCGCCCACATTTGTATAAAATTAGAATTAGATATAATAAAGCCTTAAAATGTAACGAAGCAAATAAAAACGTTGATTTAGTTAAATTGTAAGTGTTAGGAAACCGATGCTGATGAGTCTGTGGCGGTTTAATGCTGCACACTATAGTCTGTGTGACACCTCCTGTCACGTCACTTGAGAAGTAGGTAACCTTACTTTTTAACTTTGGTCTTTGAGTTGCGAGTTGCGATGGCTAGCAAGTGCCACCTCCGGGCGGAACAGCGCGCCATTCAAATGTTAAAGCGCAGCTTGCAACAATATCTGCGTAGTGCTGCCACTATAGGCACACTACGCAGCCAAATGAGATACCGGGGGGTAGTGGCCCCCCGAGGTACCGCAGAGGTAGAGCGGAAGCTCGAGACCTCCACCAGCCCCGTCAGGGGTTGAAGAATCACGTCGATCGATCGGGGAATTTTATGCATTGTAAAACGGATCAGTAAAGATAAACAACTCGAGTCTGGAAGCCGCCCTTTTCTTCAAAAAACCTGCATTCGCTTGCAGTAGTGTAACTTGAGGAGTGTTCAAATGTGTGTTTACGATAACAAAACAGATTAATAAAACGCCTTTTAAAAGCGATCAATTTTGATTACTCGCCTAGACAAACGAGACATCGTGTAGGCGAGTAGAGATTCTATGGTTGGCTTCCAATTCCGGGCCGTACATTCCAGGCTGTATTCAGTGCATTCAGTCTGTGCCAGTGTGTAGAGCACACTACTGTCTATCCTAATATGAGAGCTAGCCCGTATATGGCGGAGCGATTCAAATTAAAGATTATAATTACAAGACACATCCATTTATTACTTGGGTACACGATCACTGGTTACATAATTATTACATAGGACTAGGCACACCAGCGTTACAAGACCAATATTGCACAATCCATCATTTTGAAGCCATGTACACGGATTCCGGGCTGTACATTGTCACCCCGTACTGTTTTTGCTCAAACTGGATTGTACGACCCGTATTGCCCAGCATGATATTCGAAGGCCAGGTACACGGAATACTGGCTGTACAATACGGGTTGTTATAATACTCGGCTGTGCATTCCAGTGGTCGTACATAACTGCCTCGCGTCTGTATCAAATTGAAAGTCAGATCAAACCGAACAGACGCAGTGATAGTAACAGCTACTCATTCAATACTTTCGTTCAGAATGTATGGCGCTGTAAGCTGGAATTATTTCCGAATCTCTCACATACGTTTTAGACTTAAAACCGATATTGATGCAGTCGTGGCGGATCTCAATAAAGACTGGAAAATTGTAACAGAAAAAGTTTGTGTAAACTCTGCAGCTATGTCTCTTAACCAGATCCTGACAAACGTAATAGATAAGCACACCCGAAAACTCAAAGTTGGACGTAAATGGATTACTATGAAACCATGGACTACCCCAGGGTTACTTAGATGCGTGTGATAGATTTATTCAAAATTTGACTTACTATCTATCGAAATACTTGTTCATTTATACATTTTTTTTTATGGAACAAATTAAAATAATAATGTACAATATTTACATTAACATACGTAAGTTATATAGGATAAACTAGAGAGGGATAAACTTGCTTACCTAAATTTATGTAAGGTTTTAGAATTGCTTTATGTGGTATTTTAATACGAAAATATGACTTAAGTTATACGTGTCTGTATATTGTATTGTATCCGATGTAAGATTTATATGTTGTGGCTGAGATATGTAATTCGTGGAATAAACAAGGTAGTGCTAGATAGCAATACCTTGTTTATGTGAACCTATGATTTAGATATCGTTCCAGCCTGTCATGATCACAATCATCATTTGGCAGATTGATACTTATTTTGAATAACGTATATTATGTACTTTAAAGTATGTGTAAAATCATTACAGATTTTATTATACTTATTGAAATGCTTTTAGATCATAAAATCGCACTATTGTTACGGACGGTAGTCGATAGTCACTTTGTTTGTTCATTGATATAAAAACGGTAGCGTAAGGCGACCAGACTCACTTTGTGCTCGACTGCCGTGCGGAGCGGACCTATTGATTACATTATAATTAGTACTCGCGGGATGTACATATCGGCGGCGTACCGCCAGGTTGAAGTATTGTCGGTGGCGTACCGCCAGGTTGAGGTATTTTGTCCATTAAAACCAAAGTATATATGACTTAGATGCGAATCGCTTATATTTGATAGCACAGTTAGTTTAAAAGAGTAACTATTCTAGTCGAGAGTCGAATAAGGAGAGCGGTATGCACAGTCTTACATTGACTTAAATACAAAATAGCTCCCTCCATTACCATCATGTTGACTAGGCAACAAAACATCTTATAATTAATAACTATTCCAAAACACTCGTAAAATTATGTTACGTTCTTCATAAATCATTATTTGATTTTACATTAATATTATCATAATAAAATGTAACAATATAAGTAGTGCGTACATAACGGATGATATATTTCGTCTGTCATATTTATATAAATCTTTACTATTTATGAAAATTCATGGAAGTGGCTTATAAATCGTTAAAATAATATGTGAAAAATATTAACTATACTAAATTGATCAATATATTAATATTTTGAGTAAAGGAAAACGTCACTTCTGTAAATGACAATAATCTAATAAATTAGTTTAAATTAAATATTAGTCTTTTATAAATTGTAACAAAGGCTGGCATGATTTTACATGCCATTCAATATAATTAAAATTATAAACCGGATGTGGTGTAGCGACACCTTCATAACTTTTTATTGTAAAAAAATTGTCTAAAAATTACATTAGTACCAAAAATACTGAAACTAATTATAATATTACTTATACTTTGATATTGACTAATTAACAAATGATTTGATTATTAATTACTCTAAAAAGAATAAGCGCCCATATACACGATTAGGCGGGTTTTGGAGTTCCCGATATTTCGGCGCAGTTACATGCACCATGTTCACGGGTAGACTGAATATGTGGGTGGATGTGAAAAAAGTTAAGTTTTAAGAGCAGACAAAACGGCGACCAAAACGACCCTCTCACTCTTTTACTGCGGATACCACTGGCCCTCGAACTCGATTGTAAGTAACGACAATACACACTAACTGTATCACGGCGAATGTTGGTTTGATCACCCTAACCACTGGATAGAATTTCACAAACCACAAGTCTTATCCACGGAACGCCACTATGTACCTAGATTGGTGAAGGAGGCCATTGAAATCACGAAATGTCCAAATTTCAATCGTGGTGATGGATTCCAAATTGCCAGTGCGTGGAATCCAGTTATAGGTTGTCTAAAAAGGATTAACAATCGTCCAAAATGTGATGTAATTGTATCTCCAATCTACAAAAGCAGAGCTAAAAATATGCCGGATAACTACCGGCCCATAGCATTACTAAGTGTTATATCTAAGCTAAAAGCTAATTAAAAAGGTCGTGAATAGTCGATTGGTTTCCTATTTAGAAAAATATTGTCTACTGTCAGAAAGACAATTTGGATTCCGACGAGGTAGGTCTACAGAAGGCGCTACTTCGCTTTTTGCTGATCTGGTATCATCTTATGTAGAGAGCGGTGAAAAATGCAGCGGTATTCCTTGATTTGGCAAAGGCCTTCGATACCGTCTCGGTTGGGCTACTTCTTAAGAAAATCGAGTCTCTTGGAATACGAGGAGTTGCTCTTAGTTGGTTTAAAAGTTATTTGAATGACCGGAGTTAATTTATTAAGATAGGTTTACACTGCAGCGGTAACCTCCCAATCGACTTTGGCGTCCCACAGGGCACTATTCTTGGTCCTACACTGTACACCTTATTAAATAAATGATATTGTAAACAGTACTCTGGCAAATGCGAAAATTATTACCTACGCAGACGACACCGTTATTTTTTTCATAGTGAGAACTGGAATCAGGTGTACCGTTTTTCTGAGGAAGGATTGTCTCATGTTGCAGCAGCCCTATTAGACAAGAGTCTGTTAACTTCAAATCTCAACAAGACTAAATACATCGCATTTTCTAAGACCTGCGTCGGCACTTCTTCTTCTGGTAAGATACTGAGAATACACTCGCGTTCCTGTGTTATTAACACTAACAACACTTTGGTTTGTTCATGTGGTTTTATTAAACGCAGTGGTTCTATTAAATAGTTAGGCATTACTTTTGATGAAAATCTTTCTTATAAGGACCACATAATAAATCGCTCCGACCGAGTGCGAAAACTTATTAACATTATGAAAAAGTTGAGAGAATGTACCCCTTTAGATTTATTAAGACTAGTTTATTTGGCCTTGTTTAAAATATGTATCATCATTATTTCTTATGTTTATCATTATTATATATTCAGGCACGCAAATGTCAATATATTCAACTTTTCATATTCAAACAGTTGTTTGCAAGTATCTCTATTTTTAAATGACACGCAGATCTAATAGATTTCTATAGTAGCGTAAAGTTAACGTAACATTCGCATGATGTAATGTGAGCACTACTGGTAGGTTTACCACCTTGGCTAGCATTTAGCATGTGTAAGGCGTATGAATAGCTGCGTAGTTCAGAGCATACGGATTCAGCGTGGTTTTGCCAATTTAGGCAAGAAGATTTTATGTGCATTGTAAGGGCCTAATATATTTACATTAATTATAGGGTTTATCTCCAGTGTGCGTTCTAATATGTCTTCGTAAGTTCCCTGCTCTTGTACATTCATAATCACACATATTACATTTATGAGGTTTCTCCCCAGTGTGCGTTCTAATATGAATTCGTAAGCTACCTGATTGTGCACATTTATAATCACACATATTACATTTATAAGGTTTGTCTCCAGTATGTATTCTAATATGACTTCGTAAGTCACTTGCTCGTACAAATTCATATTCACAAATATTACATTTATAAGCTTTATCTCCCGTATGTGTACTAATATGTCTTCGTAAGTCATTTGCTCGTACACATTCATAATCACACATATTACATTTATAAGGTTTGTCTCTAGTATGTGTTTTAATATGACTTCGTAAGTTACCTGCATCTGCGCATTTATAATCACACATATTACATTTATAAGGTTTGTCTCCAGTGTGTGTTCTAATATGACTTCGTAAGTCGCTTGCTCGTGCACTTTCATAATCGCATATATTACATTTGTGAGGTTTCTCTCCAGTATGTGTACTAATATTATGACTACGTAAGAGACTCGATTGTGCACATTTATAATCACACATATTACATTTATAAGGTTTCTCTCCAGTGTGCGTTCTAATATGAATTTTTAAGCTACCTGATTGTGCACATGCATAATCACATATATAACATTTATAAGGTTTGTCTCCAGTGTGTGTTCTAATATGACTACGTAAGTTACTTGCTCGTACACATTCAAAATCACACATATTACATTTATAAGGTTTATCTACCGTATGTATTCTATTATGACTTCGTGAGCTACCTGGTTCTGCGCATTTATAACCGCTGATATTAGATTTATGAGGTTTCTCTCCAGTATGTGTTTTAATATGTGTTTTCAAGCATCTGGCGGTAGAACATTGATAATGACACGTATTGCATTTATATGGTTTTGTACCACTGCACCTCATGTTAGGTTTTTCCAGTTTTTTTTCCGTTGTAGATTCACAATCAGCCATCATACGTACGAGTCCCTGAAGCAAATAAATTAAGTTTAATGCTTATGCACATCATATGATCAAAAATATATTTTTTTTGTTTACCAACGGACTGATACAGTTTATAATAACTTAATTAACATGTTATAGTGGTTAAGAGTCATATGTAACAATCCAATTAAAGATAAACACAGCATTATAATACACAATATGGATTAGTCTACCACTAAGCTCTGAACCTTGTGCTGAAATACAGTAAAAATAAAATAACAAAACACTAATAACAAAAAAAAAACAGGTATCCGACACTAATATACAGGCACTGCTATATATGTACAACCCTCTGTGTTACAGTAAGTACCATTAGCTCCAACTGTACTAGGTGTCCGACACTAATATACAGGCATGCTATATATGTACAACCCTCTGTGTTACAGTAAGTACCATTAGCTCCAACTGTACTAGGTGTCCGACACTAATATACAGGCATGCTATATATGTACAACCCTCTGTGTTACAGTAAGTACCATTACCTCCAACTGTACTAGGTGTCCGACACTAATATACAGGCATGCTATATATGTACAACCCTCTGTGTTACAGTAAGTACCATTACCTCCAACTGTACTAGGTGTCCGACACTAATATACAGGCATGCTATATATGTACAACCCTCTGTGTTACAGTAAGTACCATTACCTCCAACTGTACTAGGTGTCCGACACTAATATACAGGCATGCTATATATGTACAACCCTCTGTGTTACAGTAAGTACCATTACCTCCAACTGTACTAGGTGTCCGACACTAATATACAGGCATGCTATATATGTACAACCCTCTGTGTTACAGTAAGTACCATTACCTCCAACTGTACTAGGTGTCCGACACTAATATACAGGCATGCTATATATGTACAACCCTCTGTGTTACAGTAAGTACCATTAGCTCCAACTGTACTAGGTGTCCGACACTAATATACAGGCATGCTATATATGTACAACCCTCTGTGTTACAGTAAGTACCATTACCTCCAACTGTACTAGGTGTCCGACACTAATATACAGGCATGCTATATATGTACAACCCTCTGTGTTACAGTAAGTACCATTAGCTCCAACTGTACTAGGTGTCCGACACTAATATACAGGCATGCTATATATGTACAACCCTCTGTGTTACAGTAAGTACCATTAGCTCCAACTGTACTAGGTGTCCGACACTAATATACAGACATGCTATATATGTACAACCCTCTGTGTTACAGTAAGTACCATTACCTCCAACTGTACTAGGTGTCCGACACTAATATACAGGCATGCTATATATGTACAACCCTCTGTGTTACAGTAAGTACCATTACCTCCAACTGTACTAGGTGTCCGACACTAATATACAGGCATGCTATATATGTACAACCCTCTGTGTTACAGTAAGTACCATTACCTCCAACTGTACTAGGTGTCCGACACTAATATACAGACATGCTATATATGTACAACCCTCTGTGTTACAGTAAGTACCATTACCTCCAACTGTACTAGGTGTCCGACACTAATATACAGGCATGCTATATATGTACAACCCTCTGTGTTACAGTAAGTACCATTAGCTCCAACTGTACTAGGTGTCCGACACTAATATACAGGCATGCTATATATGTACAACCCTCTGTGTTACAGTAAGTACCATTACCTCCAACTGTACTAGGTGTCCGACACTAATATACAGGCATGCTATATATGTACAACCCTCTGTGTTACAGTAAGTACCATTAGCTCCAACTGTACTAGGTGTCCGACACTAATATACAGGCATGCTATATATGTACAACCCTCTGTGTTACAGTAAGTACCATTACCTCCAACTGTACTAGGTGTCCGACACTAATATACAGGCATGCTATATATGTACAACCCTCTGTGTTACAGTAAGTACCATTACCTCCAACTGTACTAGGTGTCCGACACTAATATACAGGCATGCTATATATGTACAACCCTCTGTGTTACAGTAAGTACCATTAGCTCCAACTGTACTAGGTGTCCGACACTAATATACAGGCATGCTATATATGTACAACCCTCTGTGTTACAGTAAGTACCATTACCTCCAACTGTACTAGGTGTCCGACACTAATATACAGGCATGCTATATATGTACAACCCTCTGTGTTACAGTAAGTACCATTAGCTCCAACTGTACTAGGTGTCCGACACTAATATACAGGCATGCTATATATGTACAACCCTCTGTGTTACAGTAAGTACCATTACCTCCAACTGTACTAGGTGTCCGACACTAATATACAGGCATGCTATATATGTACAACCCTCTGTGTTACAGTAAGTACCATTACCTCCAACTGTACTAGGTGTCCGACACTAATATACAGGCATGCTATATATGTACAACCCTCTGTGTTACAGTAAGTACCATTACCTCCAACTGTACTAGGTGTCCGACACTAATATACAGGCATGCTATATATGTACAACCCTCTGTGTTACAGTAAGTACCATTACCTCCAACTGTACTAGGTGTCCGACACTAATATACAGGCATGCTATATATGTACAACCCTCTGTGTTACAGTAAGTACCATTACCTCCAACTGTACTAGGTGTCCGACACTAATATACAGGCATGCTATATATGTACAACCCTCTGTGTTACAGTAAGTACCATTAGCTCCAACTGTACTAGGTGTCCGACACTAATATACAGGCATGCTATATATGTACAACCCTCTGTGTTACAGTAAGTACCATTACCTCCAACTGTACTAGGTGTCCGACACTAATATACAGGCATGCTATATATGTACAACCCTCTGTGTTACAGTAAGTACCATTACCTCCAACTGTACTAGGTGTCCGACACTAATATACAGGCATGCTATATATGTACAACCCTCTGTGTTACAGTAAGTACCATTAGCTCCAACTGTACTAGGTGTCCGACACTAATATACAGGCATGCTATATATGTACAACCCTCTGTGTTACAGTAAGTACCATTACCTCCAACTGTACTAGGTGTCCGACACTAATATACAGGCATGCTATATATGTACAACCCTCTGTGTTACAGTAAGTACCATTACCTCCAACTGTACTAGGTGTCCGACACTAATATACAGGCATGCTATATATGTACAACCCTCTGTGTTACAGTAAGTACCATTACCTCCAACTGTACTAGGTGTCCGACACTAATATACAGACATGCTATATATGTACAACCCTCTGTGTTACAGTAAGTACCATTACCTCCAACTGTACTAGGTGTCCGACACTAATATACAGGCATGCTATATATGTACAACCCTCTGTGTTACAGTAAGTACCATTAGCTCCAACTGTACTAGGTGTCCGACACTAATATACAGGCATGCTATATATGTACAACCCTCTGTGTTACAGTAAGTACCATTACCTCCAACTGTACTAGGTGTCCGACACTAATATACAGGCATGCTATATATGTACAACCCTCTGTGTTACAGTAAGTACCATTAGCTCCAACTGTACTAGGTGTCCGACACTAATATACAGGCATGCTATATATGTACAACCCTCTGTGTTACAGTAAGTACCATTACCTCCAACTGTACTAGGTGTCCGACACTAATATACAGGCATGCTATATATGTACAACCCTCTGTGTTACAGTAAGTACCATTACCTCCAACTGTACTAGGTGTCCGACACTAATATACAGGCATGCTATATATGTACAACCCTCTGTGTTACAGTAAGTACCATTACCTCCAACTGTACTAGGTGTCCGACACTAATATACAGGCATGCTATATATGTACAACCCTCTGTGTTACAGTAAGTACCATTACCTCCAACTGTACTAGGTGTCCGACACTAATATACAGGCATGCTATATATGTACAACCCTCTGTGTTACAGTAAGTACCATTACCTCCAACTGTACTAGGTGTCCGACACTAATATACAGGCATGCTATATATGTACAACCCTCTGTGTTACAGTAAGTACCATTACCTCCAACTGTACTAGGTGTCCGACACTAATATACAGGCATGCTATATATGTACAACCCTCTGTGTTACAGTAAGTACCATTAGCTCCAACTGTACTAGGTGTCCGACACTAATATACAGGCATGCTATATATGTACAACCCTCTGTGTTACAGTAAGTACCATTACCTCCAACTGTACTAGGTGTCCGACACTAATATACAGGCATGCTATATATGTACAACCCTCTGTGTTACAGTAAGTACCATTACCTCCAACTGTACTAGGTGTCCGACACTAATATACAGGCATGCTATATATGTACAACCCTCTGTGTTACAGTAAGTACCATTAGCTCCAACTGTACTAGGTGTCCGACACTAATATACAGGCATGCTATATATGTACAACCCTCTGTGTTACAGTAAGTACCATTACCTCCAACTGTACTAGGTGTCCGACACTAATATACAGGCATGCTATATATGTACAACCCTCTGTGTTACAGTAAGTACCATTACCTCCAACTGTACTAGGTGTCCGACACTAATATACAGACATGCTATATATGTACAACCCTCTGTGTTACAGTAAGTACCATTACCTCCAACTGTACTAGGTGTCCGACACTAATATACAGGCATGCTATATATGTACAACCCTCTGTGTTACAGTAAGTACCATTAGCTCCAACTGTACTAGGTGTCCGACACTAATATACAGGCATGCTATATATGTACAACCCTCTGTGTTACAGTAAGTACCATTACCTCCAACTGTACTAGGTGTCCGACACTAATATACAGGCATGCTATATATGTACAACCCTCTGTGTTACAGTAAGTACCATTAGCTCCAACTGTACTAGGTGTCCGACACTAATATACAGGCATGCTATATATGTACAACCCTCTGTGTTACAGTAAGTACCATTACCTCCAACTGTACTAGGTGTCCGACACTAATATACAGGCATGCTATATATGTACAACCCTCTGTGTTACAGTAAGTACCATTACCTCCAACTGTACTAGGTGTCCGACACTAATATACAGGCATGCTATATATGTACAACCCTCTGTGTTACAGTAAGTACCATTAGCTCCAACTGTACTAGGTGTCCGACACTAATATACAGGCATGCTATATATGTACAACCCTCTGTGTTACAGTAAGTACCATTACCTCCAACTGTACTAGGTGTCCGACACTAATATACAGGCATGCTATATATGTACAACCCTCTGTGTTACAGTAAGTACCATTAGCTCCAACTGTACTAGGTGTCCGACACTAATATACAGGCATGCTATATATGTACAACCCTCTGTGTTACAGTAAGTACCATTACCTCCAACTGTACTAGGTGTCCGACACTAATATACAGGCATGCTATATATGTACAACCCTCTGTGTTACAGTAAGTACCATTACCTCCAACTGTACTAGGTGTCCGACACTAATATACAGGCATGCTATATATGTACAACCCTCTGTGTTACAGTAAGTACCATTACCTCCAACTGTACTAGGTGTCCGACACTAATATACAGGCATGCTATATATGTACAACCCTCTGTGTTACAGTAAGTACCATTACCTCCAACTGTACTAGGTGTCCGACACTAATATACAGGCATGCTATATATGTACAACCCTCTGTGTTACAGTAAGTACCATTACCTCCAACTGTACTAGGTGTCCGACACTAATATACAGGCATGCTATATATGTACAACCCTCTGTGTTACAGTAAGTACCATTACCTCCAACTGTACTAGGTGTCCGACACTAATATACAGGCATGCTATATATGTACAACCCTCTGTGTTACAGTAAGTACCATTAGCTCCAACTGTACTAGGTGTCCGACACTAATATACAGGCATGCTATATATGTACAACCCTCTGTGTTACAGTAAGTACCATTACCTCCAACTGTACTAGGTGTCCGACACTAATATACAGGCATGCTATATATGTACAACCCTCTGTGTTACAGTAAGTACCATTACCTCCAACTGTACTAGGTGTCCGACACTAATATACAGGCATGCTATATATGTACAACCCTCTGTGTTACAGTAAGTACCATTAGCTCCAACTGTACTAGGTGTCCGACACTAATATACAGGCATGCTATATATGTACAACCCTCTGTGTTACAGTAAGTACCATTACCTCCAACTGTACTAGGTGTCCGACACTAATATACAGGCATGCTATATATGTACAACCCTCTGTGTTACAGTAAGTACCATTACCTCCAACTGTACTAGGTGTCCGACACTAATATACAGGCATGCTATATATGTACAACCCTCTGTGTTACAGTAAGTACCATTACCTCCAACTGTACTAGGTGTCCGACACTAATATACAGACATGCTATATATGTACAACCCTCTGTGTTACAGTAAGTACCATTACCTCCAACTGTACTAGGTGTCCGACACTAATATACAGGCATGCTATATATGTACAACCCTCTGTGTTACAGTAAGTACCATTAGCTCCAACTGTACTAGGTGTCCGACACTAATATACAGGCATGCTATATATGTACAACCCTCTGTGTTACAGTAAGTACCATTACCTCCAACTGTACTAGGTGTCCGACACTAATATACAGGCATGCTATATATGTACAACCCTCTGTGTTACAGTAAGTACCATTAGCTCCAACTGTACTAGGTGTCCGACACTAATATACAGGCATGCTATATATGTACAACCCTCTGTGTTACAGTAAGTACCATTACCTCCAACTGTACTAGGTGTCCGACACTAATATACAGGCATGCTATATATGTACAACCCTCTGTGTTACAGTAAGTACCATTACCTCCAACTGTACTAGGTGTCCGACACTAATATACAGGCATGCTATATATGTACAACCCTCTGTGTTACAGTAAGTACCATTACCTCCAACTGTACTAGGTGTCCGACACTAATATACAGGCATGCTATATATGTACAACCCTCTGTGTTACAGTAAGTACCATTACCTCCAACTGTACTAGGTGTCCGACACTAATATACAGGCATGCTATATATGTACAACCCTCTGTGTTACAGTAAGTACCATTACCTCCAACTGTACTAGGTGTCCGACACTAATATACAGGCATGCTATATATGTACAACCCTCTGTGTTACAGTAAGTACCATTACCTCCAACTGTACTAGGTGTCCGACACTAATATACAGGCATGCTATATATGTACAACCCTCTGTGTTACAGTAAGTACCATTAGCTCCAACTGTACTAGGTGTCCGACACTAATATACAGGCATGCTATATATGTACAACCCTCTGTGTTACAGTAAGTACCATTACCTCCAACTGTACTAGGTGTCCGACACTAATATACAGGCATGCTATATATGTACAACCCTCTGTGTTACAGTAAGTACCATTACCTCCAACTGTACTAGGTGTCCGACACTAATATACAGGCATGCTATATATGTACAACCCTCTGTGTTACAGTAAGTACCATTAGCTCCAACTGTACTAGGTGTCCGACACTAATATACAGGCATGCTATATATGTACAACCCTCTGTGTTACAGTAAGTACCATTACCTCCAACTGTACTAGGTGTCCGACACTAATATACAGGCATGCTATATATGTACAACCCTCTGTGTTACAGTAAGTACCATTACCTCCAACTGTACTAGGTGTCCGACACTAATATACAGGCATGCTATATATGTACAACCCTCTGTGTTACAGTAAGTACCATTACCTCCAACTGTACTAGGTGTCCGACACTAATATACAGACATGCTATATATGTACAACCCTCTGTGTTACAGTAAGTACCATTACCTCCAACTGTACTAGGTGTCCGACACTAATATACAGGCATGCTATATATGTACAACCCTCTGTGTTACAGTAAGTACCATTACCTCCAACTGTACTAGGTGTCCGACACTAATATACAGGCATGCTATATATGTACAACCCTCTGTGTTACAGTAAGTACCATTACCTCCAACTGTACTAGGTGTCCGACACTAATATACAGACATGCTATATATGTACAACCCTCTGTGTTACAGTAAGTACCATTACCTCCAACTGTACTAGGTGTCCGACACTAATATACAGGCATGCTATATATGTACAACCCTCTGTGTTACAGTAAGTACCATTAGCTCCAACTGTACTAGGTGTCCGACACTAATATACAGGCATGCTATATATGTACAACCCTCTGTGTTACAGTAAGTACCATTAGCTCCAACTGTACTAGGTGTCCGACACTAATATACAGGCATGCTATATATGTACAACCCTCTGTGTTACAGTAAGTACCATTACCTCCAACTGTACTAGGTGTCCGACACTAATATACAGACATGCTATATATGTACAACCCTCTGTGTTACAGTAAGTACCATTACCTCCAACTGTACTAGGTGTCCGACACTAATATACAGACATGCTATATATGTACAACCCTCTGTGTTACAGTAAGTACCATTAGCTCCAACTGTACTAGGTGTCCGACACTAATATACAGGCATGCTATATATGTACAACCCTCTGTGTTACAGTAAGTACCATTACCTCCAACTGTACTAGGTGTCCGACACTAATATACAGACATGCTATATATGTACAACCCTCTGTGTTACAGTAAGTACCATTACCTCCAACTGTACTAGGTGTCCGACACTAATATACAGGCATGCTATATATGTACAACCCTCTGTGTTACAGTAAGTACCATTAGCTCCAACTGTACTAGGTGTCCGACACTAATATACAGGCATGCTATATATGTACAACCCTCTGTGTTACAGTAAGTACCATTACCTCCAACTGTACTAGGTGTCCGACACTAATATACAGGCATGCTATATATGTACAACCCTCTGTGTTACAGTAAGTACCATTAGCTCCAACTGTACTAGGTGTCCGACACTAATATACAGGCATGCTATATATGTACAACCCTCTGTGTTACAGTAAGTACCATTACCTCCAACTGTACTAGGTGTCCGACACTAATATACAGGCATGCTATATATGTACAACCCTCTGTGTTACAGTAAGTACCATTACCTCCAACTGTACTAGGTGTCCGACACTAATATACAGGCATGCTATATATGTACAACCCTCTGTGTTACAGTAAGTACCATTACCTCCAACTGTACTAGGTGTCCGACACTAATATACAGACATGCTATATATGTACAACCCTCTGTGTTACAGTAAGTACCATTACCTCCAACTGTACTAGGTGTCCGACACTAATATACAGGCATGCTATATATGTACAACCCTCTGTGTTACAGTAAGTACCATTACCTCCAACTGTACTAGGTGTCCGACACTAATATACAGGCATGCTATATATGTACAACCCTCTGTGTTACAGTAAGTACCATTACCTCCAACTGTACTAGGTGTCCGACACTAATATACAGACATGCTATATATGTACAACCCTCTGTGTTACAGTAAGTACCATTACCTCCAACTGTACTAGGTGTCCGACACTAATATACAGGCATGCTATATATGTACAACCCTCTGTGTTACAGTAAGTACCTTTAGCTCCAACTGTACTAGGTGTCCGACACTAATATACAGGCATGCTATATATGTACAACCCTCTGTGTTACAGTAAGTACCATTAGCTCCAACTGTACTAGGTGTCCGACACTAATATACAGGCATGCTATATATGTACAACCCTCTGTGTTACAGTAAGTACCATTACCTCCAACTGTACTAGGTGTCCGACACTAATATACAGACATGCTATATATGTACAACCCTCTGTGTTACAGTAAGTACCATTACCTCCAACTGTACTAGGTGTCCGACACTAATATACAGACATGCTATATATGTACAACCCTCTGTGTTACAGTAAGTACCATTAGCTCCAACTGTACTAGGTGTCCGACACTAATATACAGGCATGCTATATATGTACAACCCTCTGTGTTACAGTAAGTACCATTACCTCCAACTGTACTAGGTGTCCGACACTAATATACAGACATGCTATATATGTACAACCCTCTGTGTTACAGTAAGTACCATTACCTCCAACTGTACTAGGTGTCCGACACTAATATACAGGCATGCTATATATGTACAACCCTCTGTGTTACAGTAAGTACCATTAGCTCCAACTGTACTAGGTGTCCGACACTAATATACAGACATGCTATATATGTACAACCCTCTGTGTTACAGTAAGTACCATTAGCTCCAACTGTACTAGGTGTCCGACACTAATATACAGGCATGCTATATATGTACAACCCTCTGTGTTACAGTAAGTACCATTAGCTCCAACTGTACTAGGTGTCCGACACTAATATACAGGCATGCTATATATGTACAACCCTCTGTGTTACAGTAAGTACCATTAGCTCCAACTGTACTAGGTGTCCGACACTAATATACAGGCATGCTATATATGTACAACCCTCTGTGTTACAGTAAGTACCATTAGCTCCAACTGTACTAGGTGTCCGACACTAATATACAGGCATGCTATATATGTACAACCCTCTGTGTTACAGTAAGTACCATTAGCTCCAACTGTACTAGGTGTCCGACACTAATATACAGACATGCTATATATGTACAACCCTCTGTGTTACAGTAAGTACCATTACCTCCAACTGTACTAGGTGTCCGACACTAATATACAGGCATGCTATATATGTACAACCCTCTGTGTTACAGTAAGTACCATTAGCTCCAACTGTACTAGGTGTCCGACACTAATATACAGGCATGCTATATATGTACAACCCTCTGTGTTACAGTAAGTACCATTAGCTCCAACTGTACTAGGTGTCCGACACTAATATACAGGCATGCTATATATGTACAACCCTCTGTGTTACAGTAAGTACCATTAGCTCCAACTGTACTAGGTGTCCGACACTAATATACAGGCATGCTATATATGTACAACCCTCTGTGTTACAGTAAGTACCATTAGCTCCAACTGTACTAGGTGTCCGACACTAATATACAGGCATGCTATATATGTACAACCCTCTGTGTTACAGTAAGTACCATTACCTCCAACTGTACTAGGTGTCCGACACTAATATACAGGCATGCTATATATGTACAACCCTCTGTGTTACAGTAAGTACCATTAGCTCCAACTGTACTAGGTGTCCGACACTAATATACAGACATGCTATATATGTACAACCCTCTGTGTTACAGTAAGTACCATTACCTCCAACTGTACTAGGTGTCCGACACTAATATACAGGCATGCTATATATGTACAACCCTCTGTGTTACAGTAAGTACCATTAGCTCCAACTGTACTAGGTGTCCGACACTAATATACAGGCATGCTATATATGTACAACCCTCTGTGTTACAGTAAGTACCATTACCTCCAACTGTACTAGGTGTCCGACACTAATATACAGGCATGCTATATATGTACAACCCTATGTGTTACAGTAAGTACCATTACCTCCAACTGTACTAGGTGTCCGACACTAATATACAGGCATGCTATATATGTACAACCCTCACAATGTATTTACCTCGCTCTCTTTTATCTCGTAGTCCTGTTCTTCTTCCTCTTCTTCGTGGCCCTGCTCGGGCTCCAATTTCACAACTACCTCCGGACAAGTCTACGAAACAAAACAACACAGTCATTACAATCTCACGGCGGCGGGCTTCGTAGCGCGCGCTCTTCGCTTCCATCCCCAACTGAGGCAAACACTCCTGTCAATTGATTACATAATCAAGATGATTAAATTAAAAGATGGTTATTGCAAGATTTTTTAGTAAAAATCTGTGATTGCAATAAAAATTCTTAAAACGCTGGGAGGAGCAGTAATGCGGATAATATGATAAATACAAAGTACGCTGGGTGCGTGCAAGTTATATAAGCTCTGATAATTCGCGCACAATATTCAATGTTAGTTTGGAATCGATAACTGGTCATGTTAGTGAAAAATAATACATATTTTTTATTTAATTTGAACCCATGTTCACCGCTCCGCGACGGAACCGTAGGGGTCTTAGCACATTCCAACGACTTGCCTCCGGCAACCAACCCGGCAATAATATTATTTACATTAAATTTAATTCAAGGCACAAATGTAACCTTTGTAATGCCACGGGGAAGAGCCCAAAGGAGCATACTTAAGTGTTCTAATAAACGTCCCTACAGGTAACAGCTGAACTGTACCGCGAGTGTACACTACTCCCTGTTAGGCAACTATACATCCAGGAGATGGTTGTGCAGCAGCACTCGTCAATAAAAGTTGTTTTAATAGCACCTGACCACAAACTAACCACACGGCATGTCTGCTCCGCACATAACCCTGCAAAGACTGTCCTTGCATCCAGATCGTACCTGTATGATACTGTAAATAAGCTGACACCAATAGTTAATGCTACGTCCTATAAATGTTAAAATGCTGTCTCAGAGATTTCAAGTACACTTAATTACAATGAAACAGAAAAGTTAATTTTCGCTGAAAAATAAACTAATACTGGATTCAAATTGACTATTAATAAAATTAACGACATATACTCTTCGCACACACGCACATGAAAGACTCTTGGCTCCTATATAACGGGTCTCGTGTCTCGGATGAAAGAGTCCAGGCTCCTATATAACGGGTCTCGTGTCTCGGATGAAAGAGTCCAGGCTCCTATATAACGGGTCTCGTGTCTCGGATGAAAGAGTCCAGGCTCTTATATAACGGGTCTCGTGCCTCGGATGAAAGACTCTTGGCTCCTATATAACGGGTCTCGTGTCTCGGATGAAACAGTCCTGGCTCTTATATAACGGGTCTCGTGCCTCGGATGAAAGACTCTTGGCTCCTATATAACGGGTCTCGAGCCTAGTTTAGGAACCAGGTGCTCCAGTAACATTTAAATACATGTAATGTCTTAAATCAACAAATTTATTATTTGTAAATTTATATTCAAATATGAGCTTTAATTAATGCTCTTAAAAACTAGCAAGTTCGCTGACCGCGAGCTGTCTGCTAATTTTATATTGCCAATGTAAAGTATATCTAAAGAGCAATAATTAAAGCCCATACATATGTGAATAATATTAATTTTGCATTGGGGGGGCAAGTCTTTAGTGTGCTAAGATCCTAGTTCGACTGAATGCGGCGCCGCCACAATTTATAATAGATTCAGATTCAGATTTATTTTTATTGTTTTTTAATAAAATGATGTAGGTATTATTTTTCTTTTACTCTCACGACCAGTTATCGATTCCAAAGCACCCCGTTGAAAATATAAATGAAAAAATGAAATGAAATGCATTTATTTGACACACACACACACAAATAGAGACAAAAACAGTAATTAGTAAGACTAGAGTGAATAATACAACTTAAACTCATAACAGACTCATAAGAGTATATTGTGATGTCAAACCGGCCCTGTCTCAGCATAATGCTGCCCCACATTTGTAAACATGAGACAGCGCTGGTTTTCAGACAGAGCCAAGGATAGGGTGACTTAACGGGCGGATCCCCGACAATATAAATAACGGAAGGAAAAACAAGTCATATAAACATATATAAAATAATAATAATAAAATAAATAAATAAGTATGTAGTGAGACATATTTAATATCTAAAATTTTGTATGTATCTATAAAACGGTTGTGTAGGTGAGAGCCAGAGTGCCGGCTATATCATCATACATAGACTTCTATTATAGTCACTTTTCCTTTTTATGGCTATTATTAGAGCTCTTGAAATAGGTTTGGGAAACACGGAGCAGGTTGACCTTGATGACGAACCAGGGCGACATAAACTACAGCGGCATTTCTAATTTGCGCGTAGTGATAATCCAGTGTTATATGGTGAAAAAATTATCTTGAGCACTTTTGTTTTGATAAAAGTACCCTTTTAAGGGCTAAACTAAAGGCGTTCAATGATTTTAGAGTACGAATTGGTGGGGGTAAATCGTTCCAGCACCGAGTTGCTGCAAATCTAAAAGAACCACGGAATGAAATAGATTTGTGTCTCGGCGTAACAAACACGTGAGTACATATTCTTCTAGGATTGTGGGAATTTTCTTGCGCCCACTTAAGTTTATTAAAAAGATAAGGAGGTGTTTTGTTACAAATTATTCCAAAAAGAAGGGTCGCTAGGTGAAGGTTTCTGCGCGCTTTCATTTTTAATAAGTTTGATGAATTTAGAAAGGGAGTAACGTGTGTGCGAGGCGGAATATAGAAACAGAATCAAGCGCAAGCATTTTGAACGCGCTGTATAAGCCTTTCAGTCCGACTTAGCAGGCATGATCCATACACAACATCGCAGTAATTTAACCTGGATAAGATTAAAGATTCACATAAGGCGATTCGGACATCCTCGCTCAGATATGAACGTATTTTATATAATAATTTTAGCCGATAAAAACAGTTACGCACACTTTCAGCTACATGATTTTCAAAATGGAGGTGATTGTCTATTGTCAATCCAAGACTTTTGGCCTCATCAACACACTCAACACTTTCTCCATCCACCAAGATATCAATTTGAACATCAGCAAGCTTTTGCAGACCGACCCTCGTTCCTATAAGCATATATTTTGACTTCTTAGGATTCAGAACCAAAGAATTACTTTTTGACCATTGATATATCTGCGCCAAATCTATATTTATATTGTTTACAGCTCCAATGCAGTTAGTAGGCAAGAAAGAGTGATAAAGTTGCAAGTCGTCTGCGTATAGATGGAATTGACAGAAAGTGATGTTTTTGACTATGTCTGCACTGTATAATATAAATAAGATAGGTCCCAGTATCGATCCCTGAGGAACTCCTTTAGGGACAGGACAGAGAGAAGACCTCAGCAAGTTTCCATTCGGCATCTTCAATTCTACACATTGCTGCCTATTATTAAGGTAACTAGAAAACCAGTTTATTGTTTTAGTATCAAAACCATAAAAAGCAAGCTTTGACAGTAACAGTGGAATACTAATTGAATCGAAAGCACGTGAGAAGTCCAGTAGTACTAGAATGCTGCTCATTCTTTGATCCTGAGCTGCCAGCAAATCATCGACTACGTTTAAAAGTGCTGTTGAAGTACTGTGGCTTTTACGAAACCCTGACTGTAATTGAGGAAAGATATGATGTTCCTCAAGGTATTTAACTAACTGTAGGCAGACTACCTTCTCTAATACTTTAGATACACAGGGAAGCAAACTAATAGGTCTTAAGTCAGCCAAGGAACAAGGCTGATTATTTTTTGGTATCGGTTTCACAACTGCTTTTTCCGCTGTGTACTGTTTGTTGATCCTTAAATAAATAAAAAAAAAAAAAAAAAAAACTGCTATTTTCCATGCTTCTGGGAAAATACCACTGATCAATGACTGATTTATTATTGTAGTGATTGCCGGCAAGGATTGGGGTATGGTCATAAGCACCATATCCAGTGAGATACCGTCGATACCCTGAGCATTAGATTTAAAATTCTGAATGATTTTGAGTACTGTTGCGTCACTCACAGGGTGAAAAGTGAAGGTGTTTGAGCTGAACCTGTGATATTCATAGTATGTAAGATGCGAGATTCTAACAAGGTCATTAGCGGGAACATTAAGGAAATGCGAGTTTATAAGATCAGGATTGTCAAAATGAGGTGGAAGTTCAGCTGCCTGCTTCTTATTAAGTATTATATTATTCTTTAAGTTTTTCCATAGTTGTTTTGAGTTTTTTATATTGTTATTAATATTGAGTGTAAAAAAGGCCGATTTTTCACTCTCAATTGCTGCAATGACTATATGTTTCATACTCTTGTAACAGTTTTTGTGAACATCAGTCTTGAACATCTTGTACCTGGCATGGTAGTTGTCCCTGATTTTTATCATTGTTTTAACAGTGTCAGTGATCCACAGGTGTGGGGGACCTTTAAATTTAATAGACTTAAGTGGCGCATGCAGATCAAACAAGGTTATTATTGCACTTGTCAGTGCTGATACTAATTCGTCAATATGTTGATATGACTGAAAATAGTCCCAATTTATTGCATTCAAATCTGTTGTAAAAAGTTGAGTGATAATGCTTTTTAAAGGCCTATAAGTAACAAGTCGCGGGTATATCTTTTCTATTTTAATGTTAAATTCAACCACAGTCATGGCATGATGACCTAGTGCTGGAGTGTTTTTGATTGCAATCCTTCTAACTTGAGCATCGGTACAAACTAAATCAATCAAAGTCTGGCTATGATCGGTATAGTGTGTGGGCTCAGAAACTACTTGATTAAGGTTCATACACTGCAAAAACTGTTGAAGGACCGGCAACTTATTGTTGTTTGGTTCAAGCATATCTATATTAAAATCGCCCACCAAGACAAGATTATCACATTTAGAGAAGGAGGCGATTGAATCAGTAATTGCATCAAAAAAAGTTATCACATTCTGCCAGGCAGCCCGATATGCAGTACCTATTATTATTACCTTGCCTACCACTCTCAAGCGCACCCACAGCTGTTCGACTGCGGGCACTATAGGGTGAGGACAGATACATGCACGTATACCTTTCCGTACATAGAACGCAACTCCACCGCCACGCCCTCCCTTCATAGTGTCAGGTCTTGGCAAGAGCAGCACGCGATACCCTGACAACTTCGGCACCTTATCTTCCTCTCCCGGCTTTACCCAGGTCTCATTTATAGCCATAATGTCTGGGTTTAACTCTTCAACGGCTACAGTAAACTCGTCTTGGCCAGTATTCAGTGAACCCGCATTAAAAAGTCCGACTTTAAGATGTCTTAATGGGAGCATGATGCATATTGTTTATATATTCTATACATAATATAAACAGTATATAGAGATATGTCAAAAAAATCTAAATAAGGAGTCGTATCAAGTTGTGTAGATTTTGTAAAAGAGTATTGTACTACATAATAATAATTCATAAATAACATAAGTAATAATAATAGTAATAATAACACAGAAAGCTTTGTATTCATGTAAATACGAGTACTGTCATAATTTGTAATATGACAGATTTTGGCCAATACTGGGTGCTCAATATGCCTATAAATAAATATATACATAAGGATACAATATTTTTTTTGTCCTATATTTACAACATAGCCAAACAAAGGATTTAGAAGACTTGAAACTTCGTACATAATTACACACATTAACTGATATGATTTAAATGCTCTGATAGTTCGAGAACCGTAAACTAAATTATGTCTATATAAAAATATTTCTCTCACAATATAAACAAATAATGAAATTATTAAAATAAGAAAGAAACGGAAGAGACGTAAGATACAATGGTAATACTGTACACTACACAGTAATGAGCGTTTACTGGAACTAATCGTCACATTAAGGCAGAGGTTCCCAAACTTATTTTGTCTACTGCCCACTGAGGATAAATATTTTTAGCGCCCCCATTTTTTCACCTATTTTAAAACCACTATAATTTCAAATTTAATTAATTATTGTGAGCTATATTAATGGAGAGTTGAAAATTCATTCTAAATGAGATTTTACTATAACCCGCAAGAGTTAACTTGAGACTTGAGCGCAGTAGGTAGCACACAACGGCGCCCAGCAGGGCAATCATGCATCTCAGTTGCTAACAAATGTTGATTGAAATCTTGAAAAATGGCGGAACTATGTCATTTTTGACAACCCAGTAAGCAAAAATGTTAGTAAGTTGATGACTGAAGCTGACAAAAGCGACATAGAGCCGCCATTTTTTTCGATTTCAACCAATATCTGTTAGGAACTGAGATACATAACAGCCAGGCAGGTTTCAAGTTAACTCCTACGGGCTACACCTGCCAATGAAATTATAATTGAAACGCAACTTTATATTATTCAGACAGAGTATCTTCTATTGAAAATAAAACAAACTTATTCGATTCTAATATAAAAACTGACAACGTGAAAGATGAATCTGATGCCGTGTAATAAGTTTGTTGATATCTGTAGGGCTGGACTGACTGGAGCTGACAAAAGTGACATAGAGCCGCCATTTTTAAAGATTTCAATCAACATTTGTAAGCAACTGAGATACATAATAGCCCGGCTGGTTCTAATTTACTCGAGAACACAAAGTAACCAATTTTTTCTGGGTCTTTTATTATCCCCCTTTAGGCCTTCAGCGCCCACAAGGGGGCGTTATCGCCCACTTTGGGAAAGGGTGCATTAAGGGAAGACCGGTTAAACCGAGCAAACCCCAAAAACACGCATAACGTCTGCTTCCGACCGGATAGGATATGCCGGCTTGCCTTCGCCCTGCCTCGCATAGACGCGACCTCGTTTTGTCCAAGAGCAGGCCTCCGTCACTCCATGTACTTGCGCGCTATAACTGCCTACCGCCCAGCCGAGCGGTCTCGGTCCGCCGGCGCTTCAAATTCAGTGCGGTTTTCGCAAGCGAAGCGCGCGCACGCCGTTCAATTTTAATAGTGCTGTTCGTTCGTACGCGTATTACGATGCCGTGTGGTGCCTTATGTGCTGTAGATGGGTGTAAATCAAGCAAAAGAAGGGATAAACACCTAACATTTTTCCATTTACCTGTCAATGAAGAATGGTAAGTGATAAATTATTACTAGTTTTTGTCGTTTAAATTTTTTTCCATTCACATACCGTCATTAGAGACATAATTAAAAGACAGTAGGTGTGCGGACACCGGTATCCACTTAGAATTTGACAGTTTAATAGGTATATACTAAGCATTAGCTTGCCTTTCAGACACAGATTTACATAATTTTGTTGCATAGAAACGTTATACCACAGAATAATTAATAGTACAAGGTACAGAAGATGCACTCTTCGAAAGAAAACATTCGAATATAAACTGCTAAACTAACAACTGCAATAATGTTCATAAAACATTGCAAAGCACGGACGTGACCTTCAAAAAATGTGCCTACAAGTCCTTGACGCGCTCGTAACGAATCAAAATGCGCTTTAAGTCTGTGTAGCGAGAGTTCTTTTTCTTACGCCCGATGAAAACCTTTGAACAAGCCGCGTCTGTTGTAAGGTGACTTGTTGCGAGAAAACGAATCAAATTAATTAATCTTAATAAATTTGATTCGTGATAATTGGTAGTAGTACAATACACCTAGATATGTACAACTAGGAACTAGATATATTTTTTTATTTTGAAGGCCATCGACTTTTCGCGTGAAAACTTTCGAAAACTGCAGTGTTTATGTATTTTTGTGTGAGAGTGTTACACTCGTTAATATAATAACTTACGGCTTAGTGCTTTATTTGAAGTCGGTTCTCTTTTTTTAAGGCTTTTTTTTTCATTTCTAGTGAACATCTCCGAAGATCATCATCAAACTAAGAAGTATTATACTTATTTTAAAACGTTCTCCTAAATGTAACAAATCCTTTTCTGAAAACCGCATCGATATCGGTTTAGCCAAACGCGAGATTATCGCGCACAAACATACATACCTACAAACCATACAAGTCAAACATCTCAATTTGGCCTGTATGTCTGATCACCTCCTTTTTTTAAGTTGGTTAAATATTTTATAAATGATAAAATTTTTAACTGCCACATAAAAGTCAGAACATATTCACAGTTCTCAATAACATAGATAAAAAGTTATGTTAATTTAATTTTATCGAAGAGGCAGCCCTGCGATTACTGTGGAATCGCGCGGTGCGAAGCAATCACTGCTGTACGCTTGAGCATTTAGGCGCATTTTAGCATACAGTGGTTGTTGACGCGAGGGAGTAGGCTATTATCGTAATAGGTATTGGAAATTTTCTACTGAGTGAAGTATCTGTTCTTATTCAGTAATCTGTGCCAAGAGTACCGCCACTGTAGTCTGCGGCACTCCTCGCGGACACGATGAAACAATTGTCGGTTAGCGCACGTTAGTCTCTCATTGATAAAAATACGCGGACCGCCGGCGAGACGGCCAGCGTCGGTCGCAGTTAGAGTACGGCGGACACGAGCACTCTGCAGCAGTTTGTCGCGCAGATCCCGACGCGCTAGTCGCACAACCACGCGTCGTTCGCGTGGCGCATTTTCCATAACCTTAGATGCGCCCACGCGCTCCGCGAATACAACATCGCGCTCTTCCAGAGTCACGCCTAGCTTGGCGGCGAGCACGGTGACGGCGTGCAGCACGCTCTCCCCTCTCTCTTCCGGCAGGTGGCCAATCTCGAGGTCTGACAGGAGCGCCTCCTGGTCTCGGTCGTTTAACTCAATCTTGAGCTGTGCCACGGTGTGCTCCAGCTCAACGACACCCTTGTCCACGGGCCGCCGCTCGACAGCCTCCATCCTCTGCTCCATCCGGTCCATGCGCGTGGCTATAGCTGCGACAGAGATCCGATACTCTGCCATCTCTCGCCGGAGCTCCCGCATCTTAGTCATACACTCGGCGAGATCGTGTCGCAGCCCCAGCACGTCAGTTGCGGCGTCAGCCACGGTGATGGTGTGCGCCGCGACGGGGGCGGAGGCAGGCGTGGGCGGCGGCACGGCACTAGGCCACGCGGTGGCAGATTGCCACGTCGCGGCGACCGGCGACTCGATAGCGGTCGGTTCATCCACGGGCGTCGAAGCTCCTTTCGGTGCCACGACAGCGCGATGGGTCATGCGTCGCGACCCAGCGCCGGCGCCACCGGCCTCCTGCGAGTGGCCACCCCCAATTCCCCTAACAGGAGTATTATCATTCTTGCGTACCCTCTGTGTGCACTCTGGGCACGCCCAGTCTTTGTTCACCGGAGTTTTCTCAGTAAGGGATACACATTCCTTATGGTACACAAGCGTGCACTCGCCGCAATTCGCAGCCAGATTGGGAGCGATAAATCTCCCGCAGGCAGCACACTTCAACATAGTGCACAGTAATTAGTAACAAGAAAGAAACAAATTGTATTTTTGCAAATATTTTGCCGCTACTCAACACGAGATGGCGCTAATAAGGTAGGTACAGTAAGTACGGTTCTACAAACAAATTTTGTTTCACTACCCACAACTACCCGCTCAGTCAAGCAAAAAAGTTATGGACAATAATGCCAATCCTGGGTTTCAAGGCTCGTAAACACAGATTTCTAGTTCGAGTTCACTTTCACAAACGTTCATACACCACAATTACAAGCTTATTAATACGTTTCAAACACTTTAACAGTTAATAGAGGTGTATTTGTAACATAAACAATAATAAAAACTGTGAGCTACTGTCGTACTGTGTACGTCCGTGACGTCACTGTCACGGATCACACGTTCAATATTGTGCAATAATTAACAAAGGCCTTGTATGTCAATTATTGATAGGATATAATCTGTAGTCACAGTTTCGTTTGAAGCTTAATTTTGACCATAGACAATACAAAATATTTTCGTAACCTCAGTTCGACTTCTATCGCGCAACCTAACGGATCTCTCCTTTAGAAAATTAATAATTCGGGGTTCGTTGTAGTTACTTCGACTCCCGGTGCATATTTGTGGTGTACTTCAGCAACAGTAAACCTGGATGCCTGTAAGATAACGCGGCCTAGTTGGTACCCAGGTAAACTAAGTATAAGAACAGGCCTAGTGCTATATCTTAGATTGACTGCCCCAGGACGGGCGTGTCTAAAGCCAACCACAAATAATCTCTGGAGAGTCCTTATCGCATACGTTTCGTATTAGACACCCCCTTGTTTCGACAATTTTTACCCGCCAAAAAAGAGTGAAGTTTTTAAATTTACTTTATCAACCACCTGCCCGTAAGGATTTATATAAAAGGAATGTGTACAATATGTGCGTAACTCTATATAATTATTTACCAGATGAAATTAAGGCCTTGGATGGAAATCTGTTTAAAAGTAAACTATCAGATTGGCTTCTTTCGAATTGTTTTTATAATGTACAGGAATTTCGGGATTATTGTGTTCGACTTTTTTAGACAGTATTAGATATAGAACATTTGCACGTCTATATTTTATAAGATCTCGACTTTGTAGATGTGTTCTAGCAAATAAATTATTTGATTTGACAATCAAATAAAAAATACAGTCCAACAACATATACAGTAGTGGTCATATACTTACGAACGCTTATTTAAGGTAAAGATTTTTTCAAATTTCGAAGTATAATTAATTGCACGTAGGTATTGTTTGTAGTTATCTCTGTATCGCAATGCTTTCCCATACATATAGCGGTACATTCATTGATGCACATAATTGACTAAAAAATAAATAGATAAACTTTAGAAATGTTATCAGAACCCAGTATTACTACTTACTGGCTGGTCACATAAAAGAACGCTGAATTGTTTATTATTTTTTACAAGTTTAAATAGAGAACACTCTGTGGCTCTGTGTTTGTGGGTGGGTCACAATTCATATAATTTTGGCGCAATTGAATGCTGTAAAAGGCTTAAAGGCGATTAATTCATATGAAAACAATGGGGAAAAATAAAAGTTGTGATAAACCTACAAGGGAAGCTATAATAAAACTTCGTGAGAAGAAGATAGCCGACCATCCGCAATGCTCAAAGACTTCCACACTGTGAAGCATTTTGCCACGTATTAAACTACTTCAAATATTCCGCGTGCACCCAAACAGAGGAAGTCATCTCGTCGAGATGAACGAAATATCGTTCGTTTGGCAAAACAAAATCCCTTTAAAAGTTTTAATGAGCTGAGAAAATAATATTTTGGCGAAAACAACCCTTTTGCAATCTCGGCACGCACTATTCGAAGGCGTATGATAGAAGAAAAATTACACGGAAGGATGGTAAGGAAGGTGCCCATGATGAAACGGTGTCAGGCAAGCCCGGCTTGCATTTAATTTTGTAAGAAGGAATGAAAACTGGACAATTAGACAGTGGAAAAATGTTCTTTTTTGACGAGACAAAATAAACAGAGTATGTTCTGATGGAAAACGATATGTACGACGACCTCCGAATAAAGCATTCAGACACAAAGTACACAAAAGTGACATTAAATCAATGTTGCTTTATGCTGAACACGTGCTTCCGGTTATTTGGACATTCCAGCACGACAACTTCCAAAGCACTGTTAAGGAATATCTGACATCGCAATCAGTTTCTGTCTTAGATTGGCCAGTTAACAGCCCAGATCTAAACCCAATAGAACATCTTTGGTGCGTCAAGAAAAAGGTTTCAAATCAACAGCGTGGCAATGCAAGAGAGCTGTACGATATTTTCTTAGAAGAACGGAACTCTATCTCAATAGAGTCAATGCCTCGCCGTTGTAAAGCCGTAACTAAAAGTCGTGGACATGCTACTAACTATTAATTTTAGTTTAAAATGTAATAAATTGTTTGTTTTCGTTACGCACTTCACATTAATGTGATTTTATTAATCTAAGTTTAATTTATTGTTTCCCAAGCAGTTTAATCAACCGTTCTTAATTATGTGGCCAGCTTGATACTATTTGAGTTTGTTACTACAGTAAAAAATAAAATTTGTAAAAAAAAAACAGTGAGCGAGTTTATTCCATATTCCTAATCCCGTTTGCTCTAAAAAGGAACACAACTTGACATGGTTTAGATAACATCCAGAAAACATTCTGGAACTTCAAACAGTTTTTGGCCACAACTGTACATAAAAATAAACCTAACTGTAATAACTTGAGAACGGATGGGAAATCTCGCTAATTCTTTTTTTGTGTGTTAATTATTGTCAGAAGGTTCTTATGAAAGAAAAACCAAGAAAAGATGCGAGGTTATGGCGAGGCTAGAGTCCGAGCTTACTACGCGAACGAAGTCGCGGCAAGTCGTGATACTACATAATAAAAATCAACAATCAAATATAATAGATATTTTCTTTGTGTTAGTAAAAATATAGCAATAATGATTCGAAACTCAAATCGTTTTTTCTTAAACTCGTCGAAAGTGGACGTTGCGTGTGGTGTTGCCAACCCGGTATACGAGTAACATTTGTTAAATGGATATATGATATATATGATCTCCGTAATAGTGTTGAGTCAATCATAACACCCAGATCTCGAGTGCTCTCGACTTCGTTTATTGGGATGTTATCAATGTTATATTCATTTATTTATGTATTATTAATTTATTAATATTTCTACAATACAAAAGAAAGCCTTAAAGTATGTTTTTTTTATAAAATACTAGCTAACCCGCCAGCGGCTTCGCTCGCTTGGCCTGGGTGTAGTGGTGGAAACTATGCTTTAGCATCTCGGGGTCCCGGGTGTGTTCCCCGGGTTGGACAGTTATTGGGACTTTCTGACAAAGAAATCCTCAATAGCAGTCCGGAGTCTGGAACAGTGTCCCGTAGGTGGCAGTAGGCTCGCCTCCTATTAAAAAAACCGCTAAAAACACCGCTGCTTATCCCTTCGAGGATATACAGCTGTGACGATTTATTATCTTGTGTTTAAAAATAACATGTATTGTGTTATTTTCGTAGAGTTTATTTTTACCAAGTTTTGAGTGAATTGCACCAGAAGATATATTTTGTCATTAAATTAATTTCTGAACTTTACTGCAAGCCTCAGGGAATTTGGAAAAAAATATAAATGAGTTATGTACATTGGTTCAATTATTAGCCTTACCACGGAAGTTCATGCGCGCCGAACAGTCAATTGAGAGCCCAGTTTTGTATGTGACCGTGTAGCATAGAGAGATCAAGCTACCATCTTGGATTTATGTGACAGATCAAGATGAAAAGTTTATATTTGAATGCGGGTTCTGTTCTATCCATATAACAAATTTCATCGAAATCGGTGCGGTAGCTTTTAAGTTTTGCGTGAGCATACAGACAGACAGACAGACATTTTCTAAAAAACGTCATATTCTTGTTCAGTAGGTAATGTAACGTCTTCTGACCCATATTTTATTTTAGTTCCAAGTACCGACGTTTTGGTCTACTCCTTTATTATAAGTACAGATGAATCGCAACGAGACAGTATTTTCCCGTCCGGTGACGATGTAAATGCCGGTAGAGGCAAACACAGACATTATCCCGATTCCCGTCGCCTGTCAATCGGCTATAACGAGGTCATTTTCATAGCTGACAAAATGAAACAGACGATTTCAAACGTCATTAACAGCAGCTCCATGCTATGGTTATCGTTATGAACGCTTATCGAATTTGTTTACCGATCGCTTAATTTTTTTACATACTTGCCTAGATCGACAAAAGGATCGGAACAACCAGTTTTCTGAATAATGAAGTTGAACTGAACAATACAATTTCAAGATATCTATATTAATATTATAAAGAGGAAAGATTTGTATGTAAGTATGTTTGTAACGAATTGGCTCAAAAAGTACTGGACCGGTTTCAAAAATTCTTCACCATTACAAAGCTACATTCTCCCTGAGTAACATAGGTTATATAAGATTCATCATCATCCATCACCGCGCGGGTGAAACCGCGGAGAGCAGCTAGTCTCTCATATCTTAGGAAGTAGGTATTTATAATGAAGCATTCAGGGTTTACACTAAACAGTTGTTATCTACTGTAGGTGTCATTAACTGCTACGAATAATAATAAGTCAGGAAGCATAACTCAGAACAAATTCCACACAAAAAGTGGCCCTTCAAACCAAAGCGACGTATGATTCCAAATACGAATCACTTTCGAGGTTACAAATAGACATGTTCGGTGATTGGTTTAAATTCAGAAGGAAAGCAGGGATTGGTCCACGCGCGTGCTGCAACGTCTACTATGACAACTGAGTCGTAGCGGCGTGGACGATGTAATGCAACAAGTGGATTGGACCAAGTCAATAATATACACAATGTTTTTTATTTGTTTTTTTATATCAGTTACTTTTTAAAATTCAATGAACTTTATGTCCCGCAAAATATTAAGTTTTCGTATAGAAGCTACGAATAATAAGTCAGGAAGCATAATTCAGAACAAATTCCACACAAAAAGTGGCCCTTCAAACCAAAACGACGTATGATTCCAAATACAAATTACTTCCGAGGTTACAAATAGACATGTTCGGTGATTGGTTTAAATTCAGAAGGAAAGCAGGGATTGGCTCACGCGCGTGCTGCAACGTCTACTATGACAACTGAGTCGTAGCGGCGTGGACGATGTAATGCAACAAGTGGATTGGACCAAGTCAATAATATACACAATGTTTTTTATTTGTTTTATTTTATATCGGTTACTTTTTAAAATTCAGTGAACTTTATGTCCCGCAAAATATTAAGTTTTCGTCTAGAAGTAATTAGAAGAGACTCTTTTTCCGCAATGTAGTAAAGTGAGATTAAATAACCAAAAATATATTTAACTAGCTGGTGCCCGCGACTACCTCTGCGCAGGGTTAGTACTTCGAGTAGCTTATTATCTTTTTCAAGGCCTCACCCTGACCAGACATCCATCTAAAAATACCAAAATATCATAAAATATGTACATGGTTAAACGCCATTGTTATAATAGAAATCCAAGAAAAAAAAACTAAGTGTATCAATCAGTAAACATTAATAATAAAAGATAGGAATTACGAGTACATACAAATATAAAATTAATCACCATTAAAAAAACTGTCATTACATTTCATCACCCTTGACGGTATTTGTGTTACATTTCATCCCCCTTGAGTCTAGTGTATCGAGCTGTCAAAATACGAGCGACACAAACTTAAGGCACAAACAAAAATAAAACTTAACTTAAATGTAGGCGTTGAAAACACCGCTGCTTACCCCTTCGAAGATATATAGGCGAAACAATTTGTTATGTTGTGTTTAAAAATAACATGTAAGTATTGCGGGCGATTCACTCAAGACTACCTCTAGATGGCATTGGTTAAATAATTATAATTGCATAAGTTGATTTGGCATTTATCGATGAATAGCAGAACATTTAATGACTTTTTTAAATATCACGCTTGTCTCTTTAGTTCAGCAACTCGCCTCTAGATGGCATTGGTTAAATAATTATAATTGCATAAGTTGATAAAAACAGCTATGCAATAGCTTTACCGCGGCAGTCTCCGAGTGCCACACGTATTTTTATATTTTTTTTCTTCAAAATGAACGGATTAAGTATATAATGCTGGTTTTCACAGGCATCTAGTCATACTCTTGTCTTTCTAGCTTAAGTGCAGAGAGGCATTTATTTTACTGCATTGGATCGGCAAGGAAATGGAATTAAAACAAAATTAGCAAAATACATTGCTGTTACATTTCAATATTCAGTTCTGTAAAAAAATATACATTAAACAAAAATAGACTGACTTTATTTTGCATAGTATTGACCATCTCGGTTTGTATACGTATTTGAACATCTTTGAATATAAATATAATTTTGCTACTACATACTAATAAAAGTGATTCCTGGACATTTTAATCTTGTATGGATTCTGCACCACTTCACAACACATGCTGGCATGATGATTCACAGCTGTAGTTCACAATGATAAAAATTAAAATGTATGCGAAGATTTCACGTGTGCTCGCTTGCAAGAAAAATGTCCGACTGATGACGTACTGAACACGACTTTTAAGCCCCGCCTACTTGAACAAGACTTTTGTTGGGTCATTTTTATAACGCAGTTACTGTTCCTGACTTATTATTATTCGTAGATTAACTGCTATAGCGCTGTATCTAAATAGAAAATTACCTGTCCATAGTCCTCTGGCATATGCAACATTTGACTCTCATTCTCCTCTGTCAATGTTTCATTATACGTCATCTGTTCATCACTAATCACTTCATCATTGATCACTTCTTCATCCTGTACCACTTCCTCACATTTGATCACTTCTTCACCATCCATCGTTTCTTCATCATGCTTCACTTTTTCTTGAAGCTCATCAACACTATACATGTATTGTCCTTCTGCCCTCATCTCCATTTCAGCTTCCAAGTCTTCCAAGTCAGGTTTAGTGTCTTCACCTTGTTCTTCCATCTTAACATCGGAGTTGGCAACATGGGCGCTTTCATAGTGAGTGATGCATTTGTCTTCGGTTTTAAATATTGACTCGCACTGAAAATGTCAAGTTTTGGGTTTATCACATACATTACGCTAGCTAGGGTATGGCCACTATCTCTATAATTAAATTCTTAATAAACTATTTTTTTTTATAATGTTTCATCAAAGTGACTCCCTCTCGCCTGATGGAAGGTGAAGATGTAATCAAGAAGCGTTGACCATTAATGCAGCCGTAAGCTGCACTACTCGCCACCCCTATGATGGCCTGAGAGATGCTTGTTCACGCCCCGCTTGAACCCAGGGTCATAGCTGCAAGGGAATATGTAGGCAGAGCGTTCCACAATGTACTCACACGACAGAGGTAGGAACTGCCAAACTGTTTGGTTCGTGGTAAGAAGTTTTGAACAGTATATGGATGCAATGCTAGGCCGGGACGCGTAGTTCGGGATCGGAATGGTGAGGAAGGAATAAGATTAATAAGCTCTTCAAGAACATTCGCCATATATTGTGTGAAGCTATAGTTTGTTGGGGTTCTAGGTGTTGAGTGACTTCAGTGTTTCCAATAATACGGCCAGCGCGACGTTGCAGTCTGTCGAGAGCATCCCTAATATTATAAACCATTTAAATTCCCGTATTATTATTAGGTATTGAGTAAGTCAAGCCGGGCTTGTGCTACCCCTTATAAAGAGTGTTGCGCACTGGCACTAAAAACGAGCATCCGATATGCTCGAACCTGAAGAGACGGTGTTCGATCCCTAACGTGAGTGTTAACCGTGGACTCGCGATTCGCCATATTTGGCCAATAGATTTCGCAGAAATCAACCTACTTTTCCAGGAACTGCAACGTGTGTGGTTAACAACGATAGTGTACTGTTTCTCTCCTGTGTGATGTGATGATTATCACATAGTTAAGTCAATAGACTCGCCCTTGTACATATTTAAGAATATAATGTACTGTAACTTACATTAATTCAAGTTAAATAGTGATTAGGGCTTGCAAAATCGGTCCTCTTACGAAGAACCAGGACTCCTGGTATTTTTAGAGATTGGAATCGGGATTTTCGGTAGTTGCGGCTGTTAAGGATATATATAGTATAGTAGTAAGATCAGATAAGTTAAGGTCATGTATATATATAACGTAGCATAAGGTTAGTTGTAATAATGTTACATACAAATGATTGCTAAGTAAGACATTAGGTAGAGGTAGAGTTTACTATGTAATTTGGTAACAAACTTGTCTAGGTATAATTAGGAAATAATGTATAAGGCATGCATAGATATTGTAGAAAATAAGGCAAACTCAGTGTGAAAAAAAACTCAGGTAGCAGAAACTAGACAGGGACAACACATTGAAGAGAGACAGCAATAAGAACCCGATTTGTAAGCCGGTATTGGCAAACAGAGTAGGTACGGCGCACCTGGCGCATTCATTGTTAATTCTAAGTATTGTATTTAAAAACAAGGCCCTGTTTGGGAATTATAGAGTAAAACCCCGCGCAGTTACATTAGTCACGTTCAAGGCTAACGGCTTTTCTAGTCAACATGCTGAAATTCAAGAATTCTGTAAGATCCATCAGGTCAATGTCCTATGCATTCTGTAAACTTGCCTGAAACCGGGAAAAGTGGACGTTCGCTAATTACCGGTTAGTCAGTAACGACAGAGTGACCCATGGACGCGGAACACTTATCTACTACAAAAGGTCTCTACACTGTATTCCTTTAGTACCTCCCCCTCTAGTTAACTTAGAGGTGACACTTTGCCTGTTAGGGATGATAGGTCATCAATCATTTTAGAAGAAATCTTTAAAAACCTTGATTGGGAGACTGGAATAACATCAATGGTACCAATGGTGTTAAGCCACCTAAGATTTGCCGATGACCTGGTGCTGTTTGCAGAAGCCGCTACAACTCTACAAAACATGTTACAGTCACTCTCAACTGAAAGTAATAAGGCTGGTCTGACACTGAATGCTTCAAAAACTAACGTTATGACCAATAGTATAAAGTACAAGATAAAAGTAGAAGATAAGGAGATTGAATATGTAGACGAGTATATATACCAGTTAATAACACCAAAATATCAAACTGCCAAAGAAATACAGAGAAGAGTGAATAACAGTTGGGCAAGGTACTGGTCATAGAAGGATATAATGAAAAACAATCATATAACAGTATCGGAGGAAAAGAGGGTCTGGGATACATGTATTCTACCGGTACTGACATACGGCTGGCAAACTTGGGCCTTCACAGCTGCTTCAACCCAGAAATTTAAAGAATGTCAGCAGAGTATGGAGCGCAGTATGTTGGGTATCCGTCTATCAGACAAACAAACTCTCGGAAACATCAGAGCAAAAACGAAAATTGTAGACATGATCAAAAAGGCAAAAACTTTGAAATGGCACTGGACGGGACACATGTGGAGATCCAAAACAAAAAAGGTGGACTAGAGATATCACTGAATGGTATCCAAGGGATGTAAAAAGGAGAAGAGGAAGGCAAATTAAGAGATGGGAGGATGATTTGCCGAAAGGCTGGAGGAGGTCAGCGCGTGACAGAGAAGGGTGGAAATGCATGGAGGAGGCCTATGTCCAAGGACAACCTGACTGAAGACAGGATGGCGATGCCACAACTTGTAAATATGAACAAAAGAACAATATTTAAGTTCAAATATTAACTTATTGAAAAAAAATTTAAAGGCTTTTATTGTTATTATTATATATACATCTATACTAATATTATAAAGAGCAAATACTTGTATACTTGTATTTTTGTATATAACAAATAAACTTAAAACTACTGGACCAAATTAAAAAAAAAATGTCTTTAGCAAGCTACATTATCACTGAGTACCATAGGCTATATAATATTTAAAAAAAATTAGGGATCCAAATGTAACCTAAGATGTGATAAAAATACCGATAAACATCCTTAAATAACCTTATAGCATATGGGAGTATGCTGCGAAAACTATTGACAATAGAGGAAAGTGATGTTATGCAATTTTACAGAAAAAACAATATCTACAATAAAGTCTCCTATACCATATGTCTTACTATTACATTTATGTCACAATAATATGCAATAGTCATAACATATACACTCTTGTGATGTCATATCAGTGTTATCTTTCTTTGTTTAGATAAATCATCTGGATGTTATGTCTCAGTGCGAATCTCCCTGTGTACCACCGCTTATATTAATTGCTAATTCTCCTGATAGTTCATGAAACTAGCACGACGGACACTGGCAGAATTGTGACAACAGTCGCTGAAGCCCTAATGTAAGAACTGAATTGATATTGAAGACTCGTGGTGACCAATCAGTAATCCAGAACCATGACCTGGTCTGGCTGGCGCACCAAGTGTCGGGGCCAGGCGAAGTGCTTACGGTTTTACGGTTAGGCGCATAATTTGCTGGTGGGGTCAGTTGACAGTCAAACTGGGACATTCACCAGTGAGTCATATATATATATTTTAGTACTCAACCCATAATAATGTCTGTTGGTTTTTAATTTAGTACTCACCACAATACACTTGAATTCCTTCCGCTCGCGCTTGCCAGGGTGTTCTTTCACCAAATGCGCTTTCAAATCATTTTCCGATGGAAATCTCTCTCCACATTCACAGACCAAATAATGTATACTAACGAAAGAGTGGAGGAAATGTGTATTCTTTTTTGAGCTCATGCCCAATTTACACAAATAAAATAATTAATCAAAAGTATCAAATCAATAAGTAATTATAGGTTTGTTTGTTTGTTTTTGTTATGGCAAAACTTTGTGGCAAAATGGCAAACGTTTAGAACATTATTGCCAGTGTCACGTCAAAAGAGTTAATGAAAAAAATAAAATAAACGATTTTTCGAATTAGTAATTATAGGGTAATAGTATAGTTTTGTTTTTTTAACCATATTTCTTCATATTTATAGTTTACTCTATGGTAATAGTCACCAGTATACATAGATGAATAAGACTATAATTATTAATTAAGGGGCGTTCGTTTAGCTTATAAGGGCATTGGTGGCGTTGTCATTGATGTCTCTTTTGTTAAAGCGTTCGTAAAGCACAAAAACGCTATTTTTGCCACTTTTGCCCACACCCTATTCGAACGTTCAACAGTATCTTATAGTCTGTGCGCTCAACTGAGCATAAGACCTAAAATGGCATGATTATGCTGTCGAATACATAGCTGTCAAATAACGATAACAAACAACCATGCTCCGGCGTGGGTCAAAAATTGCACTTTTGGGTGGCAAAAATTCCTCTTTTTTTAGCTTTCCGAACGCTGAACAAAAAGAGGCATGAATGACATTTTCACCCACAGATATCCAATTCGAACGCCCCTTGTGAGCGTTTTTAAGCCCATCACACACGACTAAGATAATATATATAGATATATATATTATAGCGTCTAATGTATAAGTTATGTTACTCACAGATACTATAATATATCCCAAGCGTACGTTCTATCTGAATCCATCGCGGGAGTCGCACGTCTCGATCGTTCACACTGTAATAATAAAGAGTAACAGAGTGTTCATATTCTTGATTTTGCGATGCAGAGTATTTTGTTGTTAGACGAGTTGGACAGGTCCTCAGATGGTGATTGGGACTGTGAATGATATAACCGTCATATTAGTTAAAAGTAAAAAACGAAGAATCTGGTTAGAAAATCACATAAAACACTGAAACAGCGTTGCCATTAGCGTACATTTTACACATTTGACGTACCTTTTTTGGCTTCAATGTGCAATGTGTAAAATCGTGGGTTATGGACCATTTTATATACCTTTTTGCAACCGCCAAAAAATATGAACCCTACATGTATCGGAATACAAAGTACAAGTAGTAGCCATGGATTTCTCCTGGTCTTCTGAGATGTATTCGACATAGAGATAAGCTCTTTAAAATATTTAAAAAGAATCCAGATAACTCTTCAAACAAATTGATTTTTATTCGTTATCGTACATACTGTAACAATTTACTTAAAAAAGTTAAACGAGAATACCATCAACAGGAATTTCAGAAGGTTCGGAGAAATCCCAAAGAGGCTTGGCGTATGATTAACAAGCTTGCACATATGCGCAAAAAGCACACTTCCGCAAGTAATTTATTAAAATTGTCTGAAGACCCATCCACCTCAGTTAATGCAGTCAACTCATATTTTGCCAGTGTTGGAGCCAACCTGGCCTCCAATATGCTTCCTCAATGTCAGCCTAACACTTTATCATCATTAAATTTTCAATTTGCCGGCAACCCTAGCCAACCACCATTACATTCTATGGCTTTATTTAGCATCGACTATGATGAAATTGATCAGATTATTCTTAATCTTAGAGACAAATGTGCAAATGGTTGGGATGGCATCTCGACATCTGTTATTAAGGCCGCCAGAACTGTACTCGTCCCTATATTACATCATATATTCAATATCTCGTTTTCGGCTGGTATTTTTCCACAAGTGTTTAAAAAAGCTATTGTGCATCCCATTTTTAAGAGTGGTGATCGAGACAGTGTCACAAATTACAGACCTATTTCTGTGCTTACAGTTATGTCAAAGATTTTTGAGAAAATAATCAACAAACGATTAGTAAAATTTTTAAAGGATAATAATGTTCTCTCTGAAAATCAATTTGGATTTAGAAAAGGTAAGTCTACTGAAGACGCAGTTTTAGAACTCTCGGATACCGTAGTCAAAAACATTGATAAAAAGTTAAAAACTGTCGGTATTTTTCTAGATCTTTCTAAAGCGTTCGACACTGTCTCTATTCCTATTCTTCTTTCCAAGCTAGAACTCATAGGCATAAGAGGCAGAGTTCTAGACCTGTTCCGCAGCTATCTCAGCAATCGGACTCAGCTAGTTTCTATAGACGGTATTAGAAGCAGCGAGAAACAGCTCTGCTTCGGCGTTCCTCAGGGAAGTGTCTTGGGACCTACCTTGTTCTTAGTGTACGTAAATGACTTGTGCAACCTTTCCCTCCCAAATTGTAAGTTAGTATCTTACGCTGACGATACAGTCCTTCTGGTCCATGGTCACAGCTGGTCAGAGGCTCGTCGACTCTCTGAGAATGCTCTATGTCTTGTTATGATCTGGTTATGTTCGAACCTCTTAACCCCTAATGTGTCCAAAACGAAATTCATTGCTTTTGCTGTCAGCACATTTGGTCTACCACCTCCTTCGTTTGTTCTACGTGCTCATCTGTGTGGAAATGGCGTTGGTTCTATCGACTGCAACTGCATGTTATTAGAACGGTGCTATCAGATTAAATATCTAGGCGTCATGATAGACAGTGCAATGGGCTGGAATCAGCATATTACATCTATGGTATCTAGGGTCAGAAAGTTAACTTATATTTTTAAAAACATTAGACAAATGGTTGATTTTCAGTACCTTAAGACTGTATACTACGGCTTAGCCCAATCCATCATGACATACTGCATAACTGCGTGGGGTGGTTCTGTAAAATCAAATATGATATATTTGGAAAGGGCACAAAGAGCAGTATTAAAAGTCCTCTCTAATAAAACACGCCGATTTTCCACTAGTGAGCTATACTCATTATGCAAAGTCCTAACTGTAAGACAACTTTTTATTCTGCAAACTGTGTTAAGGAAACATGCTCATATGCCATATGATCCGAACCAGATAAATAAAAAAAGTAGAAGGGACATAGTATGCACCACAGAAAAAAGACGGACGGAAACTGCAAAACGACACTATTCCCATTTCAGCTCGATGCTGTACAATAAGCTAAACAGAAAATTAAATATATATCCCCTTACATTATATAAATGCAAACTAAAATGTGTTGAATGGTTGCAATCATTGTCTTACCAGGATACAGAGGACCTCCTTGTTGTTTTAAAATAACGTCACAGCACACCTCATCTGATCACACAAACACACCACACCAGTCCACACAACCACACCTATACAAAACACCCTTACCGAACAAATACACCCCCCCCCCCCACACACACACACACGCACACATACACACAACACACATTTCAACTACTCTCACCTACTCACCCAAACCTAAATAGCTCTATAATTTATAAGAAACATAAATTTATAACAATATTTCACACTTAGTTTTTCTCGTATTTACATAATATGTTATATAGTTGTACCTTGTTTGTTACTAAGGAACTATGTTATTAGCTGACTTTCGGAGGAGGGCGTTGACATCTGCGACACAGTTAATACTTCTGCAGGTGTCATCGAATCCTATATGTTTGTAACTAATCGTGTTATGGTTCCAAATAAATAAAATTATTATTATAGTTACCATGTTCAAAACCTTGCAGTTTCGTTTTGCGACATAGCTAGCACGTTAGATCTCCCTTGCTCCTAGTAGTACTCTATCTATATATCCCTTTCATATGCCTACAGGTATATGCAATTTTTGTCATTAAGGCCTAGAGTGCCTATAGCACATGAGTAAAGAAAAAGCACTTCCTTTTCTTTTCTCATGTGCCTATAGTATACATTGCTGTCCTTTGTGAAAACAAGAGATTTAACTAATGAATTAGAAATTAGGATACTATTTTCCGTGCTTGTGACAGCTAAATTTGATATTTTACAGCTTGCAGAGGCGAGTTGCCATTTAATTTTAAAATTTCTAGTGTTAGTTTTCTCTTTACTTTCCTTTTCAAAAAAGTTAAACAGGTTCAAACTTTAACTGCAAAGTGCAAGTTTAATTTGAACCTTAAAAGTTTTTAAAGTAGGTAACACCTTATCAAATGCGAAAACAATGTTTGTAGATTTTCTAACGCCTAAACATAGCACTTGCGATGTGAGTGAAAAATAAAAAATCAAGTAAATTAAATGGTTGTGTACTTTTTTACCCCAAAATGTACGTTTCCAGCTCTCGATATGTACCTTTTTGGAACTCCGTTGTGGTAACACTGTCTGGAAACACCGTGGTGAATTTAAACTTTACAAAGGTATTTCTAAAAAAACCGCTTTGTCTAACATTCATGTGGTTATTTGTACGATACCTACCAGTTTTTTAATGGTTTGTGTGTCTGTCTCTATAATCCGGGTAATTTCTGAAAAAGCTGACCAATTTTGATGGGGTTTATACTGAAAGCATTCATTAAAGGGCCACGCGAACGAAGACGCGGCTGCAGCTAGTCTAATAATATAACATAGCCTAATTTCATCAAGAATACTAACATCGATTTAGTAGATACCTAGTTTGATTGATCTATACGTAGTACCTACAATCTAGAAAAACCTATGAGGTTAAGCCCATATAATTTTTTTTAAAGTTCTAATAAGATAACTTTGTCATACCGCTAGTTCGGTTAGTAGATAGAAAGTATCACTTTTTTTCGATGATTTCCTTTGTTTGACTAAGTTGATTCGTGTAAGTCAGAAGTTAGTTTCATTTTAAATTACAAAGAATGTGTCTACAGGTTCGAAACAAAATAGGTACCTAAGATAATGTGACGCTTTATTAGATTTTGTTGTGAATATATAAATTTGTTCGGTAACTGAAGACCAGACGTCCATTTACTGCAACGGTTTTGTCAACAACCTGTATATGACCTTAAGATCGCACACTATATTAAGATGCCTTCATTATCTGCAGTAGTCCTAGAGTATCTTAACATGCCGTTCGAATATCGGTAGCATCTTAAGCTACTCTAAGTTAAAATATTATAGTATATTCACCGTGTGTGATTGCTTATTCAATTATATGGTGAGCGATATGTCCGAATCTGCTCTAAGATAATATATATTTTATAGTATCTTCATCGTGTGTGATGGGCTTTATTGACGGTGAATGACAATCGAACCTTTAACGTTATTTTTGCTAAAAACGCTCAGAAGTGATCTATTCCAACGCACTATTAGTCTATTACTATTATCTATGACAATAAAGATAGATATAAATCACTAAAGCAAATAACGAGACGTTAGCGGGAAGTTTAACTTTTTAAGTGCCATCTGTGCCATCCACTTTGGCGGATCACAGTCGCACGCTCGTCTTGCATGTGTGACGTTAGTGACGTGGAAGACGAGCGCGCCGGTATCGATATCGATAAATAGGGATGTGCTATTTGATATCGAGGTAGCAAGAAGCGTTCATATCTAATATATTCAAATATTGTTATGTAAACCAGAGTTTATGAAATTGAAAATTAAATTAAAGGTTTAAGAAAATTTAATCCATTTATTGAAGTACACATTCTAAAATTACAAAGATTATAATTTATAAGAGTAATACATATTGCTTACCTTACATATTGAAAGCACTTATGTTTTGTGAGATAACGATTCAAAACACGCATGATTACAAATTTGTTAGGTACTAATTAAACGTTTTCGTTTTGTTATTTAAGAAAGTACCTAACTATAAATTAATATGCATTAAATTTTTTTTTATTTTTTTATTTATTTGGTCTGCCAACAGTAATTACATGTTTACTAGTCTAGAATCTTATGGTAGGAAAACTTAAGTTACACCTCTTACAGGCAAACACAGCTTGCACCTAATATATTAAAACTAACGCGTTAAATAGCAAGGTGGAAATGGAGTTATAATAAAAAAAATAAGAATGGCAAAAGTGAAAAATGGCAAAAAACAATATCAAATCAATAGTAGGTACTATGTTAATTATGGTTTTACGGGTATTGTGAGTTATTTAACACAGTGGAACGTATATGTGCTAAGCTATCAAAATAAAAGTCTATGTCAAATGAATTTGCTAATTTGACTAACCGAGCTATAGATGAATTACTACCGAGGATAGTCTTCCGAAAAGGCCCTGAAAATACTTTGATTTTCTGACGAGGATATCTAGCTGGGATTTTGTATTTAACTTTTTCAACCAGTGGGGGACAGTCAATGCGATTTATAAGTAGCTTATGCCAAAATTGTATATCTAGAAGGTCTCTTCTCTTATCAAGGCTAGTGACCTTAAAGTGTTTCAATCTATTCTGGTAGGACACTGATCTACGTGCAAGGTGGGTACTCCTTGAAAGGTGCCACATGAATCTTTTTTGCACTCTCTCGATTCTTCAGCTACGGGTAGAGAAGTGAGGACGCCAGATCACAGAATTATATTCAAGAACGCTTCTTACTAGTGAATTGAAAAGCAGGACTTTAGTGAAAGGTTTTTTAAACGACTTTCCATTTCTGATGATAAAGCCAAGCATACGAGAAGCTTTTTTGATAACTGAATCTATATGTGGAACAAATGTTAGTGTTTGATCGAAGATTACACCGAGGTCTCGGATACTGCTAACTTCTTGTACTCTTTCATTTTCGATGTTATATTGGGAGGACACGAGTTTATGTTTGATAGAAAATTTTATATGGTAGCATTTTTTGTTATTAAGAGTCATGTTGTTAGTTTTACACCACTGGACAAGGCAATCAAGATCCTTTTGAAGTAAACTAACATCTGCTGTAGATTCAACGATTCTTGAAAATTTAAGGTCGTCAGCGTATAGAAATGGGGTGGAATTTTTAAAACAGGAGGTAATGTCATTTATAAATATGTTAAATAAGACCGGTCCAAGGTGCGACCCTTGAGGAACTCCAGATAAAATATTGTAAAATTCAGATGAAAAACCACCTAAGACTACTTGAAAATTTCGATTATTTAGGTATGACCGTAACCATCTTAGCATAGGGTCTCCTAAACCGTAAGTTGAAAGTTTATTAATTAAAATAGTATGGGAGACCCGATCGAAAGCTTTACTGAAGTCGGTATAAATGACATCCACCTGTTTACGAGCATCCACTGCCTCAAACAAATTTTCTGTAAAGCAGGTAAGGTTTGTGCATGTCGACCGTCCTTTAATGAAGCCATGTTGGTAGGGTGTAAGTAATTGATTGAAATGAGCTTGTAAAATGGGACAAACTAATGATTCAAATATTTTTGCAAAAGCAGAAAGAATAGAAATTGGTCTATAATTAGAAACTAATTTGTCATCTTCACTTTTTGGTATAGGGACAACTTTAGCCCGCTTCCATTCATCAGGAAAGATCCCGCTAGTAAGTGACTTATTGAAAATATGTTGTAATGGACATACTAATTTTGAAGCACATTTTATTATAAAGAATGGCGGGATACTGTCAGGTCCTGCACCTTTGTTACTATCTAAACATTTTAGTTTCTTCAGTATCTGTTTTGAGTCGATTTGTATTTGGCAAAGGGATTCTGCTTCAGCTCTAATATTATTAGTGTTCCTTTGATAAGCTTTACTCGACATGCAATAGACTGAAGAAAAATACTTTGCATACATATTACACATTTCCATGCCGTTGGAAGTACTACTTTCACCGTTAGATATAGAAGCTGGATATGAGCCTATACCTTTCTTTTTGATTTAATATATGACCAAAATCCTTTAATATTTTTCCCAATCATATCTTCCACATATTGTTCAATGTATGATTTATATATTTATATATTTTAAATAGCTGTAAATACGTACATATTAGTCATAATTATGTGAAAGATATATCAGTAATGATTTTAACGCATGGAACAAGTGTTTACATTGATAGTAAAATATTTTTGAAGATAATCTGGACTGATAGGTATTAAGTAATACCTTAATACAAGGGTTTTGATAGAAGGTTTATTTACGTAAATGTTACAATAAATTATCATTTCATAGCTTTAACTTTATCATATCATAACTAGATTAAATTAAAATATTGAATAATGTGTGCCTTTTTCTATAGAGATTTCTTGCTTTGTATTGTTTATCCGATAATAGTGCAGTATCTTTGGTGTTTGTACTTGGATCTGCACTGCACTGTACGAATCCTAAATTTGTAATAGCATGGTCTTCACATAGCCTATAGTCAACTCCATGTTTGAGTTTTCCATTGAATGAATGAATGAATGAAATAAGTTTATTGTGGCAAAAAAACATGAACAAATACTTAACTAAACATTAATAACTAAATAATTATTGCCACAAAACGGCAACATTGCAAGTCTCATTGGTTGAACATATTTCGTTAAGCCTTGTAGCTTTGACAAAAGCCTGCAGCGGTTGTTTAGACCTTTATCTTAAAAACTTTCTACCTTTAAAACCAAATTTTTCTTTCTGAGAATCCTCGGCAGACGCCCGGCTACGACCCTCAACAACGACGACTGGCCCTGGTAACACACAACATACGCACGATGAGGACAGACGAGAAGATTGACGCGCTGGAAGAAGAAATGAGTAGGTTACACTGGGACATCGTGGGGTTATCAGAAGTTCGAAGAGCGGGTGAGGACACGAAAACCCTAAAATCAGGTAACCTACTCTATTACCGGGAGGGCTACCAACAATCCCAAGGTGGTGTCTGGTTTCTTGTCCACAAGTCCCTTACAAACAACATTGTTACGATCGATAGCGTTTCCAACAGGGTCGTATACCTAATACTCAGAGTATCCAAAAGATACTCGCTCAAGGTCATTCAGGAATACGCACCGACGAAGTCGCACCCGGATGATAAGGTGGAGGATATGTATGAGGACATTAGTCGGGCCATACATACCTCTGAAACGCACTTTCTAGTTGTTATGGGGGACTTCAATGAAGTTGGGTAAGAGAAACGAAGATGAGTTGAAAGTGGGGCAATTTGGTTATGGGCAACGGAACCGTAGGGGACACAGGTTGGCCGACTTCCTGGAGAAAGAGGGACTCTTTATGATGAACTCTTTCTTTCAGAAGCCACCTTACAGGAAATGCACCTGGCTGAGTCCCGATGGTTCCACGAGAAATGAGATTGACTTCATTATGACCACAAAGAGACAAATATTCACTGATGTCTCCGTGATCCACAGGGTGAAAACCGGTAGTGATCACCGAATGGTAAGAGGCACATTAAATATTAATGTCAAACTTGAGAGGTCTCGTCTGTTGAAGTCTACGCTCCGACCTACACGAGTAGGTCGGAGCGTAGCCTTCAAACTCTATGGGCTCGTGCCCATATTCAAGACCCCGAGAGTTTTCAACTTGAGCTGTCCAATCGCTTCGATTGCCTTGAGAACATCGTTTCAGTGGACGATATCAATAACAGGTTAGTAGAAACTGTCCATACAGTCGGTTCCAAGTACTTTAAACGTAGACAGGCCGGTTGGCGTAGTTGGTAGCACCCCTGCCTTCTGAGCCGCTGGTCCCGGGTTCGATCCCCGGACAGGTCAAACATTTGTGTGTATGAACATGTCTGTTTGATCTGTGTCTGGGTGTGTATATGTATATAAGTATGTATTTCATAAGTATGTAATAACAAAACGACATCAGCCTGTACGAGATTAGAATAGCTTTGAAACAGCTTAAGAACAACAAGGTGCCGGGTGACGACGGTATCCCATCAGAGCTTTTGAAAGCGGGTGGAACACCGGTACTTAAAGTCCTTCAGAAGCTCTTTAATACCGTCTTACTCGAAGGTTCAACGCCAAAAGTATGGAATAAAAGCGTGGTGGTGCTGTTCTTCAAGAAAGGTGACAACACTTTACTTAAGAATTACAGACCCATCTCGCTTTTGAGCCTATAAGCTTGTTTATAAGCTGTTTTCGAAGGTCATAACGAACCGTGTACTGTATGCGTAAGTATATTATATTAATCACTATTATTATTTGAGCAGTAATAAAGATACTTCCAAACGATCCGGTCGTTTTACATATAGAACTCCCCTCAACGAACCTTACATGGTGACCCTGCCAACTAAGGCCCCGTTTGAAAGGATCACGTTACTCTCCATAAAAACGTAAACTTAGCGCATAGAGGAGCAACACGAGCAATGAAAACATGACGAGTGTTGAATAATCTTCATAAAGTAAACAAGATAAATGGAAAAAAAAATAACACAAAATGTGTAATCCAGCGATTGAAAAAGAGGTGTTCATCGCAGAAAATGCTGCAGGAGGATCGAATGCAACGGAGTACCATCTTTCGATCATCAGCTTGGTAATGTTAACTATCTGCACCATGCTGGTCCTTGTGGGATTGTATGTAATATATCGATTAGGTATATAAGAGATGTCACCACGACTGGATGAGAAGCGAACTCGTCGCTCACAGTTTGAGGCGATCTTTTTGGCGATTCAACCCAAGATCAAACACTGACGTAGAGGCTATTGAAGAGCCGCGTGTTATGTATTCTTGCCGTGATCATCAGCTGCCACAGGAGAATAACCCGCGAAAGTGTTAGGTGCGAAAAGTGAAATGTGATCAGTGGTTTTTAAGCAAACACAAGTGGTAATTAATTATTTTAAATCCAGCATATATAATAGTATATATACGTGTGAACTTTCTACCCGATGAAGTGAACTATGGAACTCTAGTAGGTACGAGATATTTGGATGAGCTTTACTTTCAGTTTGTGAACATTATTATGTATACCTACCTAGGTAATTCATATAATTTTATTATAGGGTGAAGCATAACCATGATTGGGTAACGTATGTTTTTTTATTATAAAAATGTAGTATGAAATTTACCTATTAATGGCAGATGAAATAAAGACCATTTACACAAAATTAAATATATATATATCCCCTCACCAGTCGATTGTCAATATAACAATGAAATTTCTATTGTGTCTGGGTCGTTCGACTGATGAAGTATTAAGAGATAAGTTAGTAAAGTTAAGTTACTGTAAGAGAACTGAGAGTGTTTTGAAACAAAAATTATTGAAGCGATCGAATTACGCCGTCAATTTGACGAGTGCATTATTATTGTATCAAAACAATACGTTTGACGTAAAACATATTCAATCATATTGCGATACTTAAGTTGTTATGGATAATCATAGTAATTATATAAAGGATCAATATTGCAAGTCAGATTACTAGGTATATTACAAAGTTTACCAAAAACAAGCTCATCAGGTGTATATTTAGTTTCTGAATGTACCGTTGTATTATAACCAAAGCACCAGTAAGGTAACCACACACTCACATTTTGTGGTTAATTTTCCGTTTGTATGCGGACAAAAGACATTAAATTTATATGACTATTTTCTAAACTACCTATGGATTGATGGTGATAAGCTGTTGATGTAGTTTGCTTAACTTGAAGAATTTTACGCACTCTTTTCATCACGTTTGAAACACGTGCCCGTATCAGATATGATTTGTGTTGGGATTCCATACCGTAATATGAAATTATTCACGAAAGCACTTGCTACTGAAATAGTAAGTATCCTTATTTCTAAGAGCCTCTACATACTTGCTAAGATCACACTGTAGTGTGAGTATATACGTATAATTCTCGCTATCCTTACTTAAGGGCCCAACTACGAGTATATCTAAAAATAATCTTTCGAACGACGAATGTCCCGTGTCCGTTATAACCATTGGCTCTTTGATAGGTGTAAAATGTTTTTGGTGCAAACACTTAGTACAACGACCTACAAATTCGGCTACATCTCCTGGCCAATAGAAACGTTTTTAATGTTATTTGTCATGCGCCTTATGCCTGCATGACCACTTGTCAGTGGCAGGTTTGATGGTTAACGAATTGTAGATAACTTATGGAATATATCCAAAAATAAACTATTCACTTCATGGCATTTTATTTACTCATAGGATAATCAAAACATTTCTATCCTTATAATAAAGACTCGAGCACGGAGGGTTCCGTATAACAGAAATGATTATTTTGCGTTTTTACGGAAACATTCGTGCACCAGTCCGACTCGCACTTGGCCGGTTTTTTGTTATTTGTTGTTATAGCGGCAACAGAAATACATCATCTGTGAAAATGTCAACTGTCTAACTATCAAGGATGATGATATCCAGCCTGGTGACAGACAGACGGATATCGATGTAACGTAATACAACATAACGAACGCACAACTGACCGCGCGACCGCGTGACCGCTCTCTGTCCGGTACATATTAGTATTTTAATAGATACTTGTTTATGGTTGCAGATATCCCGTTGCATTGCTTTCCAAATCTTGCAAATGAGCCTGCTGGATTCAGGTTATGGGTGCTTAATTCTGGTGCTGATTTTGATGGAAAAAGTGATGAGTACATTTTCAAACATAAAAATATTATTATTAAATTGAAAATATCAATTCGATATTTGAATGTAAACTAGTGCAAGTTAATTCAAAACGTATTATTTTAAGCACAGCCAACACACGATTCGATACAATATAGAAAATTATTATTCTTTGAAATATAAAACTAGAAAGGCATTCTGTTTTTATTATTACCATTTTATTTGTAGGTATTCTTTAAGCGAAACTATTTATTTTCAGCAAGGATTCCCATAAATTGTGCAGCTAGTTTTAAAATATTAAAACTCGCCTGTTTGGCATTTATGCCTTTTAGCTAGCTTTTACAATCTAGTGCATACTTGCGAAAATATATAGTTTCGGTGCATCCATTATAATATGCGCACGCCTATATACCTACATATGTATATATGTAGGTATATAGGCGTGCGTATACCTTAGTGGATATAATAGTATGTACCTACATACCTATAGAATAACCAATGCCTATATACATACATATATACCTACCTACATATATTTATACGTTGTTCCCGTTAGGCAAGGATAGATGGCAGCACGTAACCGTTCCTTCAAATTTGTCAGAGTTACCAGTCTAAACCATACCCCCATAACCACCCCCCGGTAATATTGTTCTGTGGTCTAAACCCAGTATTCATTGTAGTCTGCTCTGTTCGACAGCATCCTTTGGGTGAAGAAAAATTAAGGAACACGCGTCATCGTCGCCGTCCGCTTTGTCATAGATAATATAGTTTTGAATTGAAAACTTTTAGGCCCGATAGTTTCCATGACTACTTGTTGATTGTGTGTCTTAAAAATAATTCGAGTAGATTTCACTTATAAAAAAAATCCGCTGGCAGCATACACATCTTGTATTTTTCACAATTTTATAAATCAGTTTTTTTTGTTATTTTACCTATTTTACACACTTTTATCGGCTGCATTTAACAACAAGACCGCCTCCTTTACAATAACAATAAAAATTTGATCCGAAATAGACAAAATAATCCATCAACAACGCAACCAACTTTTTCGAAACCAAATGACAATGTCAATCATACCCATAGAAATAATGTATACGATCATACCTCACATACGCTACAGAGATGATTACAAGAAGTAAAGCGGGCACTAATTGCGCACGACTACCACCACCGCCTGTCCCGTCGTCGTCGAGTTCGTCATCGGATGGGGAGTATGGGACTCCCCGGGACACGAGTGCATCGAGTGACGAGGGCGGGCCACAGTCACCACCTGCGCGACGAGGGCGACCACCGCTGCCGGCACGCTTGGAGCCTGCGGGACAATCTGTTCTGCGCCCGGCCCCCGCTACCGGTGGTGTAGTGCGCCGCATGCGATGGACTCCGTCAATAAACGAGAATTGCATACGTGCAGTTATTATATTGCATTCTATGGGTAGTCCCCAGACTGCACATTTTTTTTTAAATTTTGTTTCAATAGGTATGGAGTTTGATTGATCTCCTTTATTAAAAAATATACCTTCTTTAGTGACCCTTGGTACTTACGCGATCGATTTTCGTTAATAGTGATATCATCAAATTATTAAGATGGAGAAACGCTTTCCAGTTATTGGAGCGTAACTGAAAAACTGTTGGACCGAATTTGATGAAATTTAAATGGGAACACCTCGGAAGTATACTCTACCAATCTAGAATTTTGAGAATCTGTCCACAAATGGGGGAGATATCGGTGAACATAAAAAAATACACACAGTCGAACATATAACCTTCTCTTTTTTGAAGTCGGTTAACAATTAAAGGTCCTTACACATAAACAACTCCGAGTTCTTCCAACCAGTTAGTATTTATTGTATTTTACATACATTACATTACTTACAAACATTATTTGTTGTTATAGTACATCAATAATTAGATTTAACATGATTCTTACAACATATCGATCAATATTTACAAATGAGGAATACTTTTTTTATAATAACATAAACCTAAAAAAAGATCTGAGGGTAGTACAATAAAAATATTAAATCATATGTAACTCCGTAGTACAATAACGATATCTTTTTTTAAATTTTCGCAAATTAAAAAGAAATCTTTATCGCGTCACTACAGGGCTTTGTGTTACCTCATGTCACTCCAGGGTGACGTCAGACCTAAGAGGATTAAGCAGCAACCGATTTGAAACAACATATCGAATTGTGTTGATCCTTGACGGATTTTATGTATTCACCAACATGCCGTTCGGTTTGACAAACCATCACTGGGGTTCGCATGATCTCGACCAAACCATTTAACTTACACTAAGCGTTCTATTCGTATTTTTTGTAAACTCTGATCATCTGGAAGCTATTGTAAGAGAGAAGACTTGTTATGCAAGAACTGCCTTGGTCGGTACAGCTCCTCATAACCAAGGACATAAGTGTAGAGTTAAATGATGAGGCCAGGCCCTGGAGACTCTAATCTATTTCAAGGCTAGAGTTTCCAGGCTGTTTGATCTGGCCTTCTACAGCAATTATTAAGTTTTCTTGGTCGACTCCACCCGTGGATTAGTTTTTGTGATAAATAGTTATTATATAACTAATACTTATGTCTAATAATAAAATAATATAATGATTTGAACCTTAATTTAGTACATTATTGGATCACATACAAGAGTTCATTGTCACTAACCGATGCCAATTCAACACTTGACCAATATTATTGAGCTACAACGTTGTGTTTTGAATCCGGACGAGCTGTGACGAGCTGCAACTGCGAGCTATTGCAAGCTACTTATCTAAAGTGAGCAGTTTCGTTCTATAATGAGCTAAGTAGATCTATTATGAATTATATCGGTGTGGGAAGTTTTATTATCTCTCCAACGCTCTATGTACGTCGTAAATAATCCTGCACCGATAAGATTGAACTATGGGAGCTAATATATGCCTTTGATAATTAGAGCACAATATTGAATGGGGTGGTTTGAAATCGATAATTGTAGGGCTATTATGTACATCAGTTGCTAACTAAAAAAAATGGCGGCTATATGTCACTTTTGTCAGTCCAGTCAGTAACTTACTAACATTTTTGCTGGAGTTATCAAAAGTGACATAGAGCCGCCATTTTTTTCGATTTCAATTAACATTTCTTAGCAACTGAGATACATAATAGCTCTGCTGGTCATGAAACTGAAAAGAAATGGTTTTTTCGTCATTAGTATGAATCTGTTCTGCGGTGTGATGTAGCGGCGCCGTCGTGTGTTCAGTCGCACAGCGGCTCTCAGCCGCGGAGCTGAATACGGGTCCATAATAATACAAATATGTATAGTTTTTGTTTTACTGTCATGACCATTTCATGATGATGTTATCGATTCCAAACCACCCCGATAATATTGTGCACTAATTAACAAACGCCTTACATATCTGCTCAGTTTGTGAATGTCCACAGACTACAAAAGGCCAGTAGGGCTGTCTATCTCCGTTACTAACAAATGTTGATTGAAATCTAGAAAAATGGCGGCTCTATGTCACTTTTGTCAGCTCCAGTCATTAACTCACTAACATTTTTGCTTACTGGAGTAGTCATAGTCAAAAGTGACATAAAGGCGCCATTTTTCAAGATTTCAATCGAAATTGCGACAATATCGGAAAAGCGATAAAAAGGAATGAAGAAGAAAAAGATGAAGAAGAGGAACATTAAACTGTAACTGAGGTTAAAATCGCCCTATTGGTTGAAGGTTGTTTTGCTGAGCTGAGCTGTGGTTACCGCGAGTGTGTGGGTGTGTGTGTGTGCGTGGTCAGTCGGCGTACAGTTGCGGGTCGAGAGTGCGCACGCGCACGCGCTGCCGGTAGTGGTACTCCTTCAGGTAGGCGCGCAGCCGCAGCGGCAGCGGGAGGGACTCCACACCTGCACAAGTACACACTCCTATCAGCGACAATTGTACGCACTACTGCACTACATACTCGTATCTGCACAACCACAAGAACATTCCCCTTTCAACTCAGGTACCTAAGTGTGTACCAAATTTTATCAAAAACGGTCAATAAATAGCGCCGCACCAAACTTCCCCCCTTTTTTAGGAAATGTATTAAATAGCAGAACATGCACACCAAGTTTGGTCAAGATTGGTTGAACAATGCGACCTGTACAGGAGGACCAACATACGGACAGATGGAAGTCAATTTGGCCAGTTAAAGCAGAGACGCTTCGCTTTACTCTACTGCCCTTCCTTCATTACGGGACCGACATGCGACGTACCTGTAACTTGCACGCGGCTGCCACACCTACTAACGACTTGCGAGAACATACCCTCTGCCGGGATACGGACTACGATGGTAGGGGAGAATTGGTGTTGTGCCTGACTGCACTATAGTAAGGGAGAATCGGGTGTTGTGCCTGACTGCACTATAGTAAGGGAGAATCGGGTGTTGTGCCTGACTGCACTATAGCAAGGGAGAATCGGGTGTTGTGCCTGACTGCACTATAGTAAGGGAGAATTGGTGTTGTGCCTGACTGCACTATAGTAAGGGAGAATTGGTGTTGTGCCTGACTGCACTATAGTAAGGGAGAATCGGGTGTTGTGCCTGACTGCACTATAGCAAGGGAGAATCGGGTGTTGTGCCTGACTGCACTATAGTAAGGGAGAATTGGTGTTGTGCCTGACTGCACTATAGTAAGGGAGAATTGGGTGTTGTGCCTGACTGCACTATAGTAAGGGAGAATTGGGTGTTGTGCCTGACTGCACTATAGTAAGGGAGAATTGGTGTTGTGCCTGACTGCACTATAGTAAGGGAGAATTGGGTGTTGTGCCTGACTGCACTATAGTAAGGGAGAATCGGGTGTTGTGCCTGACTGCACTATAGCAAGGGAGAATCGGGTGTTGTGCCTGACTGCACTATAGTAAGGGAGAATTGGTGTTGTGCCTGACTACACTATAGTAAGGGAGAATTGGGTGTTGTGCCTGAATGCACTATAGTAAGGGAGAATTGGTGTTGTGCCTCACTGCACTATAGTAAGGGAGAATTGGTGTTGTGCCTGACTGCACTATAGTAAGGGAGAATCGGGTGTTGTGCCTGACTGCACTATAGCAAGGGAGAATCGGGTGTTGTGCCTGACTGCACTATAGTAAGGGAGAATTGGTGTTGTGCCTGACTGCACTATAGTAAGGGAGAATCGGGTGTTGTGCCTGACTGCACTATAGCAAGGGAGAATCGGGTGTTGTGCCTGACTGCACTATAGTAAGGGAGAATTGGTGTTGTGCCTGACTGCACTATAGTAAGGGAGAATCGGGTGTTGTGCCTGACTGCACTATAGCAAGGGAGAATCGGGTGTTGTGCCTGACTGCACTATAGTAAGGGAGAATTGGTGTTGTGCCTGACTGCACTATAGTAAGGGAGAATCGGGTGTTGTGCCTGACTGCACTATAGCAAGGGAGAATCGGGTGTTGTGCCTGACTGCACTATAGTAAGGGAGAATTGGTGTTGTACCTGACTGCACTATAGTAAGGGAGAATCGGGTGTTGTGCCTGACTGCACTATAGCAAGGGAGAATCGGGTGTTGTGCCTGACTGCACTATAGTAAGGGAGAATTGGGTGTTGTGCCTGACTGCACTATAGTAAGGGAGAATCGGGTGTTGTGCCTGACTGCACTATAGCAAGGGAGAATCGGGTGTTGTGCCTGACTGCACTATAGTAAGGGAGAATTGGTGTTGTGCCTGACTACACTATAGTAAGGGAGAATTGGGTGTTGTGCCTGAATGCACTATAGTAAGGGAGAATTGGTGTTGTGCCTCACTGCACTATAGTAAGGGAGAATTGGTGTTGTGCCTGACTGCACTATAGTAAGGGAGAATCGGGTGTTGTGCCTGACTGCACTATAGCAAGGGAGAATCGGGTGTTGTGCCTGACTGCACTATAGTAAGGGAGAATTGGTGTTGTGCCTGACTGCACTATAGTAAGGGAGAATCGGGTGTTGTGCCTGACTGCACTATAGTAAGGGAGAATCGGGTGTTGTGCCTGACTGCACTATAGTAAGGGAGAATTGGTGTTGTGCCTGACTGCACTATAGCAAGGGAGAATCGGGTGTTGTGCCTGACTGCACTATAGTAAGGGAGAATTGGTGTTGTGCCTGACTGCACTATAGTAAGGGAGAATCGGGTGTTGTGCCTGACTGCACTATAGCAAGGGAGAATCGGGTGTTGTGCCTGACTGCACTATAGTAAGGGAGAATTGGTGTTGTACCTGACTGCACTATAGTAAGGGAGAATCGGGTGTTGTGCCTGACTGCACTATAGCAAGGGAGAATCGGGTGTTGTGCCTGACTGCACTATAGTAAGGGAGAATTGGGTGTTGTGCCTGACTGCACTATAGTAAGGGAGAATTGGGTGTTGTGCCTGACTGCACTATAGTAAGGGAGAATTGGGTGTTGTGCCTGACTGCACTATAGTAAGGGAGAATTGGGTGTTGTGCCTGACTGCACTATAGTAAGGGAGAATTGGTGTTGTGCCTGACTGCACTATAGTAAGGGAGAATTGGGTGTTGTGCCTGACTGCACTATAGTAAGGGAGAATCGGGTGTTGTGCCTGACTGCACTATAGCAAGGGAGAATTGGTGTTGTGCCTGACTACACTATAGTAAGGGAGAATTGGGTGTTGTGCCTGAATGCACTATAGTAAGGGAGAATTGGTGTTGTGCCTCACTGCACTATAGTAAGGGAGAATTGGTGTTGTGCCTGACTGCACTATAGTAAAGGAGAATTGGGTGTTGTGCCTGACTGCACTATAGTAAGGGAGAATTGGGTGTTGTGCCTGACTGCACTATAGTAAGGGAGAATTGGTGTTGTGCCTGACTGCACTATAGTATGGGAGAATTGGTGTTGTGCCTGACTGCACTATAGTAAGGGAGAATTGGTGTTGTGCCTGACTGCACTATAGTAAGGGAGAATTGGTGTTGTGCCTGACTGCACTATAGTAAGGGAGAATTAGGGATATTGGATCACTTCACGAAAGTAGGAGAAAATTCACTTTACGATAGAAAGGGGAGAATTGGTGGATACGGTTTCAGAATATTTATTATCCCAAAAGAATACAAAAATTCACTTGCTGAGATACATATTATACTAACTTACAATATTTACTTATTGTGCCTCAGGTCGTAGCGTACAAACGCACCCACCACAGGTACTCTTCATTACTTATTATGAAGAGTACCTGTGGTGGGTGTGTTTGTACGTGTCATTCACAATGTCATTAGCCCCAATTAGGCTGGCTGGTAGAGTGTAGCTCTCCTCCACCCCACTTCTCTCGATGCAGACGTTCGTCTACATCACGCTGGTCCCTACTGCATGAGTAGAGTGCTATATCCCCCCCGCGTGTACGTACCGTCGTAGGTGACGTGCGAGACGAGCGCGGCGCGCGCCAGCTGCTGCAGCGAGAAGGGCGAGGCGCGCGGGAGCGGCGCCGTGAGCATCGGCTCGAAGAACATCACGCACGCCGGGTCCTGCAACACGCGCAAGTGAGCTACTCGCACCACTGCACTGCACAGCACTGCACTGCACGGCCGACTCCAGCGGACAACAACTAGTGTTTAGGAAAGACGGCGCCGAGTCGAGCGCGCGGTTGTAAATAATCCGGTACTACTTACCGGTATAAAGGCCTATTCAGACCTGAGCGTTATTAACGGTTTTTTTTGGTTTTTTTCGTATGAAGATCCATAACTGCAGCGAAACTTGTACCGCCTAGTGAGGCGGTATTTTCTCTCGTTTGGCAAAACTAGTTCCGCCGGGCGACGCGGGAGCAAGTAAAAGCGACATGCTTCCATGCCAACGGATATCTCTACCGCGCGCGGTAGCGATATCCGCTCTGGTGTGAACAGCGAAATTAACGCATAACCTTTCGGATTTCTCTATCGCTCGCGGTAGCGATAGCGGTAGGTAATAACGCCCAGGTTGAATAGGCCTTTACGCGTCAGGTAGTAACCGGTATCACGCATCAGGCTGCTTGCGAGCGCCTCGGGACGCGCATTGGTGCCCCCCGGCGCTGCGTCAGTGCGGTCTTTGTTAGTGTGAAGAGTAATTAAAACAACGACGTTCAGTTTAATTCTGTCTCTCCTAACCATTCTTATATCTAGCCATCCCTTTCTCACGGTCCATACTTACTATTTTCCTTACACTCTTTCTAACATTACAACAACTCAATCATTCTTACTCTTTCGCACACAATTGCGTTACGTTTCACGTCAATTTAACTATCTATTTGTTACATTAGTTCTCGTCCGGGTCCGTGCCGGGCTAATGGACGCAGCGTCGATATATGTTGACTCATGGTTTGGCGTACCGGCAGTCACTATGACGATCGATAAATTCGATATATAACACCATTAAAATTGTTATTTACGATTAATATTGTCACATGTGACGTAGTTAATAAAATCGATTCAGTTGACGTCGAATCGTCGTATTTATCGATCGACAAAGTGTCGTACTTGCACTGCGGGTACGGGAACAATTGAATCCCTGTAGAAAGTGTTAATTGTGATAGCGATCGGTGACGATGGCAAGCGCGCGGCAACGTGCTGCAACATGCAACATGAGCCGCGCCGCGCACGTGTTCATTCTAACCGCACTTAGCGGGATCGACGCGACCGTCCGAGTGTTAACTTTGAATTTCTAAAAACTTTTTTGATAAAACTAAAACAAGATTTGAGACCACAGAGAATAAAATATTAAAGATAATGAGAAAAACATCAAACAGGAAAAACCGACAAACTAGCATAAAGTTCATAATTAAGTAGACTACTAATTTATGGTTATATTTTTAAACAGTTAAATCATTTCTGTATAAGTTTATTTTAGCCACAGTATAAAGATGCTAAAGTATGGAAACTAAGCCTAGTTAAGCGGAAATAAACTTACACGTGACCACTCGTGTTATCGCGGCCTCACTACTGACAGCACCGCCACAACCGCTTAGGGCTCTCGATGCGCATGTTTGTGTGAGGGAGCCGTTTCGAACGTTTGTAGGCAGTTTCCGTACTGTTTCGCTATACTTATACTGTGTTTTAGACTCAAATGTCAATATTGAAATTTAAATAATGTATGTACCTCATGCCCATACTGTTGGTACGGTAGGGGTTTCAATATTATTGTTTACATCAGTGAGAACTTGTGCACGGCTCTTGTATGCCCATCAAATGCTTCGTTGTAATTTGTAGCTGTTAGTTTCCGTAAATATAAATAATGATGCGGATACTCCGGAATAAGAACTGTGAATGTAAAGTGGCGAGGTGGGCGCCGCACGCTTCGTGAAATAATGGACAGTAAACAGGGGAACTGCAGGGCTATTATGTATCTCAGTTGCTAACAAATATTGATTGAAATCTTGAACAATGGCCGCTCTATGTCACTTCTGACAACTACAGTAAGCAAAAATGTTAGTAAGTTGATGACTGGAGTTGTCAAAACTGACATAGAGCCGCCATTTTTTTCGATCTCAATCAACATTTGTTAGCAACTGAGATACATAATAGCCCTGCTGATAGCTGGTCCTCTTGCCGTCGGACGCGCATCGGCGAGTCGCAAGTCACATTTACTTGGTATTATTGCGCAACTCGACAAGGATGTGGTTGAAGCACGCCACAGCCACGTCATTCGTAAGCACCAAGCTGGTCTCATGTCGGCGTCCGCTCCCGACAGGCAGCTTCCAAACTGCGCTTCATTTCCGTGCATTAACCCTTCGTGGATCTGAAGGGTGCGAAGATGGGTCGCGCGTTTAAAGGAAAAAAAGATTTTAGCGGCGCTGTGCACTAAAACGATAACATCTCGGCTTTAGATGGGTTTATAAACATCTGTATAAAAAGAATGGCCCCGAGTTTCTTGCCGCTTCTTCTCGGTGGGTTCTATATATGTTGGAACGCGGCGGTAGAGTCTTTAAAGTACATTATAATGAAAAGTTGACGTTCATAAGTGCATCTTTGATGCCTAAATTGAATAAATGATTTTGACTTTGACATGAAACATATAGTGACAGCATCGTATTGAACTTACCTAACTGATGGTGGTAGAAAAATATGTGTTTGTAATTATGTTTATGTATGCATGGAACATTAAAATACCGGAAGTGAATTTTTGCCCGAATTTTGTATGAATTTGAAGAAATTTGAATGGAATAGGAAGCCGCCGGCGCCATGTCCGCGCCGGACGCCATTTATGTGTGGCCTGCGCCTGATCCGGCACGTCCATAGACCGATACGTCCAATAATGCGCTCCCTCCGCCCGCGCCCCCTCGCTCGGCGTAGAGACGCCTATGTGCTCCGTCGTCGCGTCGTCTTACAAATTATGGCAGATGAAGGAATATGTGTAGGACATAGTTTGAATACTCGCATGACATGGACAGAAGAAGACGGCATGATATGTCTGCTCTTAATGAAATGCTCTGTGTTAACACAAATAATTGACCATATAATGGCAGGAAAGAAGAAGAAGAAGCTAATGGATTATTTGTGGTATAGTTTGGTACGAATACTAAATGGGATAATGCATAATATTGTGTTATACATAAATGTTTATTCTATAATCCAGTAACTGAACATCCCTTTGGTTTTGGAAAGTGTCGGATTAGTGAGATATACAGGATGATTTTTAGAGACGGAACAGTAAGGGCGGGTACCTCAACCGCTACAGTTACAGGAAAACGTGTTTAGGAGACTATCCATACATTATTGAGGTATTCTGAACTGCATTTACAGATTTTGGAAAAAAAATACAGTCAGCAAGAAAATGGTCATTTAATACGCGGTCCAACCACAAATTTAAAATAATTTACGATGCTTTACGTAAGGTTGAAAATCGCTTGTTAGATTGGACGATGTAATGCGAAAATGCGTTAATTTTGTACGTTTTCTTTATATTTTTCGATATATACTAACAGAATCGAAAATACTGCTGGTTACTATTCTAGTACTATACGTTGGATATGTATTACCTAAAAAAATATAGTGTTATCGCTGAATGTACTGAGAGTTTGGACGTGAAAGTTTATTTTTGTGGACCTATTCAGGACTTTTTCTGCTGAAAGAGAGTTATATTTTAGAATTCTATTCGGTTATTACTCTTTGCCTGTTCCTTTTCTAACCCAAGTATTTTTTCATTCAATATACTATCGATCCTGTTTCTTATAAGGAACAGAAGTCTCTACTGGACCGACTGAGGTTTCAGTATTAGAAATGCCAAAAATCGCAAACAACTTTTCCCACACATTTCGGTAAAGAAGTCATACTTTTAAATTAGCCAATTTTTTCGTGATGGGTAGATCTGCTATGATGCGCTATTAAAAAGACTGGCTGAAAAAAGTAGGTATCTAAGAAAAAGGCTTAAATATTCGATTCGAGTTTTTGGGTTCTCTTTGTCTCAAGGAACGTTTTCAGTTCCTTCACCTTACACACGCCCTCTCCCTTCGTTCCACAAACACACTGCAGTTGAACACACCTGTGACGTCATCAATGTATTATAGTAAGTCATTCACTAAACATGCTGTCCGCCTATGGGATGAGCTGCCTGTCAGTATCAGACAACCAAAGTCCGTTTCGTCTTTCAAAGATATGGTGAAGAACTATACTGAATATTATATTTTACTATAATTTATTATTATGTATTAAAATATTGTATTTATATTGAAATTTATAGAGAGTGGAATTTTACTCTCTATAAATTTCAATGTATTTACGTTTATATTTTAATATTATGTATTAGTTTATCATTATTTGTTATTTCATATTATAAATATTTTTAATTATCTATTAGCGCTTATTTCCCAGATAAAAAAGTTTGTTTTTATGTACCATCTACTAACTACAGCATTAATATTAAGAATTATCTCCATGCATGGTTGCCTGTTAGAGATTGCTATAGCGATAAGGCCGCCAATTGTCCAATCTACTGTTAGTGCTTTTTTACTGTACGAGTGTTATGTTTTGTTTTCTATAAGATTGGTACTCCATAAAGAATGTTTGTGTTGTATTGTATTGTTATTCAGGTCATTATTATGTTTGTGCTGAGAACATTCTATAATTCTCGTTTCCCTGTATGTGTATGTGTTGAGTGCAGATGGAGTACCTTGTAGTGCTCGATGAGGCCGGTGACGGTGTCGGCGGCGAACACGGCGGGGTCGTGCGAGTCGAAGCTGAACCGGTGGTGGTAGTGCTCGATGCGCGCGTGCAGCGAGCGCCCGTACTTGCGGAACGACACCGAGAACAGGTGCTCCTCCTGCGCCGAGTCGCGCAGCAGGAACGTGCCTGCACACACACACACACACCACGCGTCAACTACATCACTCGACGTAGTGCACACTCAGCGGGTAAACATGCTCATATCATATTCATATTTACGATGCTAGGGGAGAATTGGGGGCATTGCATCACTTCACGAAGATAAGAGAATTGGGGGCATTGCATCACTTCACAAAGATATGAGAATTGGGGGCATTGCATCACTTCACAAAGATAAGAGAATTGGGGGCATTGCATCACTTCACAAAGATAAGAGAATTGGGGGCATTGCATCACTTCACGAAGATAAGAGAATTGGGGGCATTGCATCACTTCACAAAGATAAGAGAATTGGGGGCATTGCATCACTTCACAAAGATAAGAGAATTGGGGGCATTGCATCACTTCACAAAGATAAGAGAATTGGGGGCATTGCATCACTTCACAAAGATAAGAGAATTGGGGGCATTGCATCACTTCACGAAGATAAGAGAATTGGGGGCATTGCATCACTTCACAAAGATAAGAGAATTGGGGGCATTGCATCACTTCACAAAGATAAGAGAATTGGGGGCATTGCATCACTTCACAAAGATAAGAGAATTGGGGGCATTGCACCACTTCACAAAGATAAGAGAATTGGGGGCATTGCATCACTTCACGAATATAAGAGAATTGGGGGCATTGCACCACTTCACAAAGATAAGAGAATTGGGGGCATTGCATCACTTCACGAAGATAAGAGACTTGGGGGCATTGCATCACTTCACGAAGATAAGAGAATTGGGGGCATTGCATCACTTCACGAAGATAAGAGAATTGGAGGTATTGCATCACTTTACAATAGTAGGGGAGTCTTGCAGGTTCCGCCTCACTTGACTCTCGCTGTGCTCGAGCTTGCAATACAGTTCTCCCGCTCCTCTCGAGACGGCATATACTGTGTACTATGCATACACTAACTTATGCATTCATATACTGCTTAAGGGAATATCATATAATAAGTTAGCTTAAACCATAGTTTAAACTTGGGGCTATGTAGCCTCATGGTGGTCCATCTTGCCCCAGTAGAACGGCTCGCTACATGTAGCGGGACACGAGGCACACACACACTCACCCTCGGGCTTGTTGTCGAGCAGCCGCTCCGCCTCGTAGCGGTCCATCTTGCCCCAGTAGAACGGCTCGCTACATGTAGCGGGACACGAGGCACACACACACTCACCCTCGGGCTTGTTGTCGAGCAGCCGCTCCGCCTCGTAGCGGTCCATCTTGCCCCAGTAGAACGGCTCGCTACATGTAGCGGGACACGAGGCACACACACACTCACCCTCGGGCTTGTTGTCGAGCAGCCGCTCCGCCTCGTAGCGGTCCATCTTGCCCCAGTAGAACGGCTCGCTACATGTAGCGGGACACGAGGCACACACACACTCACCCTCGGGCTTGTTGTCGAGCAGCCGCTCCGCCTCGTAGCGGTCCATCTTGCCCCAGTAGAACGGCTCGCTACATGTAGCGGGACACGAGGCACACACACACTCACCCTCGGGCTTGTTGTCGAGCAGCCGCTCCGCCTCGTAGCGGTCCATCTTGCCCCAGTAGAACGGCTCGCTACATGTAGCGGGAGACGAGGCACACACACACTCACCCTCGGGCTTGTTGTCGAGCAGCCGCTCCGCCTCGTAGCGGTCCATCTTGCCCCAGTAGAACGGCTCGCTACATGTAGCGGGACACGAGGCACACACACACACTCACCCTCGGGCTTGTTGTCGAGCAGCCGCTCCGCCTCGTAGCGGTCCATCTTGCCCCAGTAGAACGGCTCGCTACATGTAGCGGGACACGAGGCACACACACACTCACCCTCGGGCTTGTTGTCGAGCAGCCGCTCCGCCTCGTAGCGGTCCATCTTGCCCCAGTAGAACGGCTCGCTACATGTAGCGGGACACGAGGCACACACACACTCACCCTCGGGCTTGTTGTCGAGCAGCCGCTCCGCCTCGTAGCGGTCCATCTTGCCCCAGTAGAACGGCTCGCTACATGTAGCGGGACACGAGGCACACACACACACTCACCCTCGGGCTTGTTGTCGAGCAGCCGCTCCGCCTCGTAGCGGTCCATCTTGCCCCAGTAGAACGGCTCGCTACATGTAGCGGGACACGAGGCACACACACACTCACCCTCGGGCTTGTTGTCGAGCAGCCGCTCCGCCTCGTAGCGGTCCATCTTGCCCCAGTAGAACGGCTCGCTACATGTAGCGGGGACACGAGGCACACACACACTCACCCTCGGGCTTGTTGTCGAGCAGCCGCTCCGCCTCGTAGCGGTCCATCTTGCCCCAGTAGAACGGCTCGCTACATGTAGCGGGGACACGAGGCACACACACACTCACCCTCGGGCTTGTTGTCGAGCAGCCGCTCCGCCTCGTAGCGGTCCATCTTGCCCCAGTAGAACGGCTCGCTACATGTAGCGGGACACGAGGCACACACACACTCACCCTCGGGCTTGTTGTCGAGCAGCCGCTCCGCCTCGTAGCGGTCCATCTTGCCCCAGTAGAACGGCTCGCTACATGTAGCGGGACACGAGGCACACACACACTCACCCTCGGGCTTGTTGTCGAGCAGCCGCTCCGCCTCGTAGCGGTCCATCTTGCCCCAGTAGAACGGCTCGCTACATGTAGCGGGGACACGAGGCACACACACACACACTCACCCTCGGGCTTGTTGTCGAGCAGCCGCTCCGCCTCGTAGCGGTCCATCTTGCCCCAGTAGAACGCGCACGCGGTGATCTGCTGCAGGTCCGGCACCAGGCAGTGGATGTAGTCCACCTGTAACCGGGTACACCGATGGCATTAGACACGATGTTCCTCACGCGGGGAGACCTGAACACGTCGTTCCTATCCTTCTGGTGAGGGACGGCGGTTATCCTTCGACTTGGGGAACGACTACGTCCGTTTCTATGGAGGAAATGACTGCCTTCGGATTGAACCACTTGAGGAACCGACAGACAAACCTGCGCCATCAGCAGAAGAGCCGGCAGGAGGAGGTGTTGGTGGAACAACTGGGAAGACTCCAGTACCGCCGCCACACACATCGCCCAGACGTCTACCTCGAAGGTGACGGAGGTTATGAGTGTGGATCCTGCTGCCCTCCAAGCGGTGAACTAGGGACAGGACTCACAATCGGAAGAGGAGGTTGCTCCAAATCCAGCACAGCCTCACTGCAACGGCTAACCTGCAGAGTGCCGGGGCCCTACCGCTGGACCGCCACCTAGTAAAGTGGTCATATTTAACCCTTACTAAACCGTAATAATTAAAACAAGAGATGTATGAATGAAACGCACGTATATTTACGTGTCTGGGACGCAAAGGCTTAAACCTTACCATTAACCTCGGTACCCTCACGTCAATATAACAAGCTTATGATAATATTGGATTCCGATAGACGTTTTGATGACGTATTATCAAATAGTGCACTCGACTCGCGTACTTCGCACTCTGCTTGGTCTCCACTCTTACAGCTTCACGTCCGGCAGGAGGCTGCAGCATCAGCATTCACACTAAACTCATTCAACCTCAAAGTTAAGAAATGCTGGGAGGTTATGGCTAGGAACCTACTACGCGAACCAAGATGCGGGCAGTCACTAGTCTATCTAAGAGTATATATATTTAATGAACCCCTATACACCTCCTGGTCACGCTACAACTTCAGAACGGATGGAACAATCTAGCTAATTCTTTGTGTTGTGTTAATTATTGTCAGGAGAAGGTTATTATGAAAGAAAAGACGGGCGGTTATAGCGAGGCCTTCTACGCGAAATCGCGGGCAGTCGCTAGTCTATACTAATATTGGTACTGAATTGCTTGTGCGTACACTAAATTAAATTTCTCTAAACTATGGTAGTTCTTATTATGTTAATATTAAAATCCAAATTCGTGTAACACTTAGAATGATAATTCTAATCATATGATTATTCTATTCATATGTGGGCAGTTGTACATCAGTTTAGAGAGCACGAACTTATATGACGATTAAATTTGCACTAAACATACCCACAATTAAACAGAAACGGCAAAGTTAAGAATTGTCACTTGCAAACGTTAAACTAATTTGGACTTTAGCATGAACAGAATAAGAACTACCATGATTTACAAAAAAATAGATTTTAGTTCGCTAGTTTAGTTTGGTGTTCTGAACAAGCGAATTACTACCATTATATAGAGGAAAGATTTGTATGTATGTTTGTAACGAATTGGCTCAAAAAGTACTGGACCGATTTCAAAAATTCTTTCACCATTGGAAAGCTACATTCACCGTGAGTAACATAGGCTATATAAGATTCATCATCATCATCCATCACCGCGCGGGTGAAACCGCGGAGAGCAGCTAGTTTATAATATGTTCTGTCCGTAAGGTAGCGTGTCGAGTGTAAAGGTTAGTAAGTGACGCGGTACGGGGAGGGGAGGGGAGTGGAGGGGAGGGGAGCGTACATACCTGCGTGTGCACTTTGGCGGTTGTCGGCTGCGACTGCGACGGGGGTTGCGTCAGCGACTGCGACTGCGACAGCGGCGCGCGCAGCAGCAGCGCTCGCAGCTCGCCGCCGCACACCACCTGCAACGTGACGCGCCAGTGCTGTACACACCTGTACACGACGTGCACAGTACTTACTGCCGTGTATCCAGTACAACTGCGTCACAGATACACTCGCAGTTTCTACTGTATTCTTACTCTATATACTATTAAGTTGGTGTGTTTGAAATATACAATAATTTGTTACTCTAGAAGTCGGTCGCACTATCTGTCTCGCTTGCTCATGTGACATGCCGCATACTGTCATATGTATGGAAGGTGGTCACTCACTTTACCATGGTATTAATAAATAAGATAGATTAAGAAGTAGTTTGTAATAACCAACACTCTTGCACTGCGTGTAGCTGACTAAACGATTCCATTTCATAATTTTATTTTATTATATGTGATATATATATATCACAACAATCCCATCCGCCGCCGGTTGCTACACAATTCGAATAATGTAAGAGTTAACATCATTGAAATAAGATTTGCATATATTTGATGTAAAGTTGCGATGCTTATTGTTAAATATGTCTATACTTTTCGAATATTGTTTGCTGTAGTTTCTACATGTGCGGGTAATAAATGAATTATGTTTATAATTTGTACGGCAAGTTGGTACATGAAGATGTAAACAATTTCTTCTGACGGTTGATCTAGTGGGGACCTCCAGGCCGATTGTGGCAAGCAGAGAGGGTGTGTCCATAATAATGTTTAATTGACATTGGGACATAATACATAGGAATGTATCTATCTCGCTCTATCACCTCTCCATCTATGTTAACCGATCAACAAGTTGCACAACGCTTGCCGCGGTCAGGAGTTGGATGGGTGTGTGCTAGTGGCATTGTTCAACTGAGCGCTCCCGTGCTTCGGAGGGCACGTTAAGCCGTCGGTGTCGGTTGTGTGTCTTAGGACAACAGTCGTTAGGCTATGTCGAATGTCTTTGTGCGGCCTGAACACTTCCACATGGGTTGGCCACTAGCCTATCCACCCGAGTGGAGGATTATGGCCCAACTCCTCTCTCTGAGAGGAGGGCTCGAGTCCCAGCAGTGGGAACAAAATATGATGTGTAGGTATGGTGATGAAATACAATATAGTTACCTGGAAGTGCTTGGGCAGCCGTATGGTGCCGTCGGCGGGCGGCAGCTCGGAGCATTCCGCGCTCGAGTGCACACTACTGCGCGCAAACAACCACAATCAATACAATTGTACACTTGCAATCAATAGAACGGCTACCGAAGGGAAACACCATTTCAATTAGCCGAAGAAGAAGGTTCCACTGCGGATAGTCTGTACTAGGAATTGACATTAGGATAAGCTATCTCTGTCTATCGTAAATAATGGTTCTCCCTCTTTGATCACCTCGTAGTGTCGGCCTGTGGTATACTGGCGCTCCTCCTATAGTCACCGCGTTACCAACCGAGTAGTGCGGCCATAAATCATTTCACTATGTCTATCTCGCTCGCACTTGTGGGTCTTATGGAGCCGCATAGTGATGTGCGTAAGACGGTTATAGGCGCATATCGATAAGAATAAAATCAGATAGAGACAGTAGATAGTATTGTGTTACGTTTGTAATGAATGTTAAATAAATAACGTTTATTGTTCCTCATCGGAATCTTCGTCCTCTGTGTCGTCCTGTAGATTGATTATGAATGGTGCTTGATCTCTTGTTGTTCTAGTGAGAGTTTTGAAGTTCCTCGGCCTCGGCATGCCTCACACACCTGACCCAGTCTTCCTGTGTAACATTATCAATAGCTTTGTGAAGGAGGCTTTCAACATCTGCTATCTTGAATGTATTATTATACGCAGCGACTTCTCCTTTGACCTGAGCACAGATGAGTTCTATAGGGTTGTATTGGCAGTGATATGGCGGTAGCCTTATCGCAAAGCTAGCCACAAGCGAGCGCTAATGAGGGTGGAATGCAGGTAGCGAATTGTCGATAACATGTAAGGACGCGTTGCACGTTCCCATCCCTAGACGTTTATGGCCGCACGACTCGGTAACGCGGGGACTATAATATTAATTCATTTTCATCAACATATAGATTCGTGTTCCGCGGCCCTCTAATGAATACTCAACAATTTCCACCTTACCACTAAATTTGGACCTAGAGGTGCTGTATTTCTGCGCGTGGCGCAGCATTCGTGTCCGAATTACTGCCGCCCAATAATGTCACATGCTACCGCGGCCTTCCCGCCCTAACAGAGTAATGTTGGCGCACTATAAGGCTGAGCGCACATTGGAGTCACGACAGCTTTAAGACAGACTTCCCTCACATAGACAAGTCTGTCTTAAAACTAAAACCAAATTGGTTTGCCGATGGCGCGTCGCACATCTAACACGAAACTGTTTTGAATCTGAACCTTTATGATGTTCCCAGAAGTACACGCTACTAAATGCATGCCTCCACACATAACTGCATTATTTGATAAAGGTATCCTTGGCATGGCTCCGAGGTTGTACAATCGTTTACCTACATCTATATAAGAAGCCGTAGAGCTTTAGTGACAGAACACTAGTTTGTTATCTGTTGTATTTTATGGCAATACAATCAGCAGCTAATTTTAATTTGTATATGACATAAAAATATGTACGTTTGATGTTTGGGTGGGTTAGTGTCCGCTGGGCGTTATATCCGTCTATGGCTTAGTGCTAGTGACTGTCGAGTTTGTTGTGGTTCACTGTATTTGATTAATAATTTAAATGACTAAAATTGTATAAATTAATAATTATTGTAACAATATTATCTGTTACAATGTTGCACACCGATAACGGTGGACTACGGCGAGCCGATACAATGTGATACTGACTTTGTTACACATATCTGTGCAAATAAATTGATTCGATTTGTGATTTAAAGCAATAGTCTGTCGTAACACTATCGTGACGCAAGTCCCCCCCCCCCCGGTGGTGGAGGTGGCGGGTGATGCACACTTGCCTGGGCGCGACGGACAGCACGTACACCTCCGCGGCGGAGTCGCCCATCTCGCCCGAGCTCTCGCCGTCTGCAACACAACAACACCACCATCACTGTCTCGCACGGAACACTAACGCGCGCAATAACTAACTGCAATAGCACATTAACATATTACATATTATTATTCAACCAATTTCACGGATTTCACCCGGTCCTTTACAAAGGCATAAGTGGGGCTGTAACCAACACTTGGGGCCCGTTTGGTATAAACATACAATGTAGTATAAAAACAGAAACATGTTGCATGGATGGTCACATGGTATATCTATTACAATAATAGATACAAGCACAATTTGAAAAATTTAATACCGACTTCAATTCTATTCAGTTATTGGAATACAACTCAAAAACTACTGGACCGAATTTATTAAAATAATGTAAATGGGACCACACGGGAAGCACCATTTTTCAAACAAAAAATGAATTTCGAGAAGCGGTTCTCCCTATCGAAAGTTATGAGGTAAAAAACATACAGGCGAATTGAGTACCTCCTCTTTTTTTTGCAAGTCGGTAGAAAATGACATGGCTATTGATATGTACTTATTAGTGATACGGGAGATAGTGGGCTATGGACGAGACTACGGCACTTGCCAATTTCAGTCTCATCTTAAAATATTTAGACAGGTGGTGACTTGCCCCCACTGAACGTTATTATTACATAGTGATAAGTACCGCCGCAGCAGGAGACACCAGTGGTACCGTATCGCGACATAGGTCGTACCGCGCACACTCTCCGCGCTCGACGCTCTCCTGGCAGCGAAGCCTGACTGTGCCTTGTTTGGTGATGGATGGCGGATGGCAACCCACGAGGGCTGCGTGTTTACATTTGTATGAGAGGGAGGAATTATTGAATTGAATTTTTACTATCGTAAGTCATCTAAATAATCAAATTGTTTTATACAAATTATGATTTTATTTATATTTTATTCCTAAGGTACTCTTTTTCAATCGAATTTTTTTTTTGTTGTATTATTATTATTTTGTCTGCCGATTTCCAAAAAGGAGGAGGTCCTCAATTCGACAGTTTTTTTTTTAATGTTTGTTACCTGATAACTTTCGATAGGATAGACTGACTTTCGAAATTTTTTATTATTTAATAATTTTAAAATCTTAATTATTTATTTGAAAGCTGGTTCTTCCAACAACTGGATAGAATGGAAGTCGGTATTAAATTCTTGATATTGTACTTGTTTGATATTTGAGATAATATATTTCAATGTTATATAAATTGTAGTTATATAAATGACAATAATTTATGTAATTGGTGAAAACCGTTTTAATTTTATAATTATATAAATAAATTCCTATCACAGGTAAGTTACTTTAGGATTATATACGTTACATAACATACGTTAACACACGTTGTCGCCGGAATGCTCACATACTGTCCCTACTGTATAGTACACTGTTGCATCCCTCATCCCTCCCTCATATTTTTGGTTAATACACCACTTCTATAAGCTTATGCCTATTTCTTATCTGTGGTTCGTATTATATCTGCGGTTTCTAGCGTATCTACCAGTTGGTGAACTGAAAATGTTAAATCTCAAACCTTTTATGTGCCATCCGCCAACTTTATGCCTAACCATCTTAAGGGTTATGAAAATGTCATGACCTTGACATTTGCAACGCATCGGTTGGCAGAATCAAGTCATTTTTCTATAGATAAACTTAATTGTAATATTAATAATCTTATTCTGTCCACTCTTTGTAATTAATTTTAAGTACCTACGTTTAATTCTTTAAGTAAGCATTAAATAGGTCTATGTAAACAAAATTCGTGTGCATGTTGTGTTCGCACCAAGAAGGCCGTTCATACATTCCATACTCTTTTGTATTAATTGAAATAATGTGATATATTCTGTATTGTAACGTCCAGTTTGCGAACCTATCAAAAAAAAGGGTGAATTTTGCGTGCTACCCGTGTGAAATTTCTTCAAATTCGGTCCATAGTTTTTGAATTTCACTCCAATAACTGAATGGAAGTCGGTATTAAGTTTTTCAAATTGTACTGGTTATTTTAGTATATTAAAATGTAATAAGCAGGTTTAACGTTGTATTGAAAAGACTCAGAGGTACAGATAGTTTCATATAATACAATCAACTGATTTAGGAATATGTTCCTGACAACTTCATAACATTTCTAAAAGATGTGGGAACTAAAGATGTTTACAACGGAATCGCTTTTTATGTCTGTCATTGGGCAATACAATAAAAGGCGGAGTTAGCTTGCAATGCGCATGTGCAAAGCAAAACCTTTTGGAACTGGTCGAGCGTAACATTGTGTGATGGTACCATCTAAAGCACTTACAAAATTGTTAACAGCTGTTATGTAAGTGTTAATGGAGCACGAGCGTACACACAGTGGACAACACCATGAAACGTTTAGTGGTGTGTGTATCCACCGCGTTATTGTGTAACTAACACAGGACTGGGATTTTTGTGTTTAGTTTGTTTCCACATTGAAATTTATAAAGAGAAAAATTCACAACATCGGACGGGATTCGAACCCGCGTCTTATGACTATCCGTGTCAGACTATCCAACCGAAAGAAGTAGTTTTTGGAAATAGTTAAACTTAAAAGTATTTTTAGAGATACTCAAAGCTGTCCAATAGATGTCGCTCCGTCCCCGTGAGACGGTTAAAGTCAGATAGAGAGTCAAAATTCGATGCTCGGACCCGAACCTCGGTGGCCTAGTTGGTCAATGGCGTCTGACACGAGAAGTTTGTTTAAATTTTGAATATTTTTGTATATAAGACGGTACTTCAGATAAGCATAGGTGGACAGACGACCTGATAAAGTAAGCAGGACCAAGCGGTCCTTTTGGAAAAAATATGGGGGAGGCATATGTTCAGCAGTGGACGTCCTACGGCTGAGATGATGGTGATGAGAACAAACGAATACGGTACCTGTGTTGATGACAATAGCGTCGAGTTCCCTGCGCAGGTCGCGCGCGCCCAGCGTCAGCACCGCCGCGAACCTGCAACCGCACAACCAGCACCGATATCATGACTAGTCACTACTTCAACTGATATTGCAATGTAAGAGTGAATAACTGCACATCCCCTAGTTGCAGCTCTCTGATTGTACCCGCCGTGTGGCTGGAGCTCTCCCTCCGGTTGGATGATGCTTGTCAAGCTGTTCCATAGATGTCGCCCCATCCGAGCACGTGTATAACTGCCAGTGTATGGTCGCGCTAAGTACCCGTTACAAAACATTTAATACAAAATAAATTATAATAAATTAATTCTAAATCGGAACAATAATCCGCTTCATTATTAAACGTGGACGATAGTCCCGAGAGTGTGTAATTCATCTAGAATATGCTACTTAGTAAATGAGATTACATCTTCAATGTGCAACTGAGTGAATGATATTACATCTAGAATGTGCAACTGAGTGAATGATATTACATCTAGAATGTGCAACTGAGTGAATGAGATTACATCTAGAATGTGCAACTGAGTGAATGAGATTACATCTAGAATGTGCAACTGAGTGAATGAGATTACATCTAGAATGTGCAACTGAGTGAATGAGATTACATCTAGAATGTGCAACTGAGTGAATGAGATTACATCTACAATGTGCAACTGAGTGAATGAGATTACATCTAGAATGTGCTATTTTACTGAGCAAAAAGGGATTATACCTGTCATCGCCGACGGGCCGGTACGCGGTACAGACGCACGGCGCGCGGCGCCAGCGGCGGCGGCGGCACGAGCACTCGCGTCCGCCCACCCATCTGCACGGGATAATACACGTTATCACAAACGATATACAGGTAAATGGTGCGTGAACTAACCACACATGTACCACTCACATCTGCACACGATATTGGACGTCATTGGTAAAGTCATATAGGCTATTGTTGCGTGCACTTACATCTATACAGGTTGTTTGTTGGAACGATGTAAGGATTTTCGGAGCCGATCAAGGGCACCAATATAATCATTTCAAACCACATGCCATAGTGAAAAGTGTCATGAAAAGTTAAGCTGGTACTCAGTGCGCGACGCTCCCACGCACACACACACACGTACCTGTCGGTGACGGCGCTCACGTAGCGATGCACGCTGCTCGGCGAGTGCGCGTACCGGCGCCGCTCCCACGCGCCGCAGCCGCAGCTGCACTCGTCCGCTGCACACACAACACACGACTGGTCACCCGCAAGCTTCCCGTTCAAGGGGAGCCAATAAACATTTGGGAACAAGTCAATCTCTAACCCTATCCCTATACTATCCCGCTGCGACTGCAGTTCCTCTCCGGTTGTCGTTCTAACATTACGCAACAAGACATTTTTCTAGAACGTTTCACACCAGTCCCGGGAATATAGGAAAAAAAATGCTTATCAGTTACTTAAATTTTAACTTTATGAAGAAAATCGACACATTAAACCATATCTCTAGGTCCGGTCGCCCAACTGCGGACCTTTGTAGTGTAGTCATTGTACTTTCCTTGTAAAAATGTAATTAAGCTTATGAATTGTCTTGTAAAAGAATCTGGGATGTAATAACTAAAACCCTTGGTGCATACAACCCCAAATATAATATATTTGGGGGTTGAATGCGTATTGGGAACTATATTTTGGTATCGTACGAGCATCAACGCTCCTTGAAGTGACTGTGAATATACCGGACGAACATCGCGACAGTGGAGTAACACGTCGGGCCGGTGAGGCTTGTTGGTATTCCTTCCCCCTCCTCCCCTTCCTTCACAGACCCACCGACAGCGACTACGGTTATACGTGCCCTGATGAGATGGGTTGGTGAGTGATGGTGCTACGTAAACGTACTAATGGTGGTACTGGGACTGGTGTGCCCCCCCTCTCCCCGAGGCCGCTTGACGTTGGGTAACGGAACAGCCTGTATGTATGTATATAAGTATGTTTAGTGGAGTGTGTGGAGACTCACTCTTGCGCGACGTCTGCTGGCCCATGCTGCTGCTGCTGCTGGCGGCGGCGGCGGCGGCGGCGGTGGTCACTCATACAATGCGAGGTTCGCGCGGCGAACTACCATCTGCAACGACAAACACATACATCATTGTCCGACGAGCGAAGCATCAGTGCTAACTGGTCAAACTTTGTTGGAACAGCACTAGCTCGACCCCATCCCTACGGATAGATAATCTTGTATCTCGTACCAGCTTGCTCGCGTCTCTCTCTCTCTTCCCGCAATGGCCGTAGTGCGCAGTGGTAACGTGCGCATCTATATTAAGACTTTAAATATTGTCAACCTAAATAAAACAATACTTTATATTCAGTTGTCACTGTTTTATATCGCTTGCTGATCACATAGAACCTAACAAACTTCCATCTGTCCGTATGATTGTTAGGTTGAACGTTGGCTCTCTTGTACAGGTCGCATTTTTAACCAATCTTGACGAAACTTGGTATGCATGTTCTATCATTCAATATAGTATTTTTGTCTTCAGCGATGACTATGGAGGGGTTCTTTTACTAAAAGGGGGCGCTATTTACCGACCGATTTTGTAAAATTTGGTACACAGTAAGTATCTGAATTGAAAGAGGAATTTCGAATATGAGCATAATTGTTCAAGTGATTGTGAAGAACTGCGAACAATTTCCCACGGTTCGCAGAACTGCTAGTGTTTAGCTCAGACGACATACCGGAACGAATAATATTTAGAGGATGGCCATCCAAGTTGTACAGAGGTATGGTTACCTCGGCCACACCCGTCAACTGGGTAGAAACAACCCCAAGTTGTACAGAGGTATGGTTACCTCGGCCACACCCGTCAACTGGGTAGAAACAACCCCAAGTTGTACAGAGGTATGGTTACCTCGGCCACACCCGTCAACTGGGTAGAAACAACCCCAAGTTGTAGAGGTATGGTTACCTCGGCCACACCCGTCAACAGGGTAGAAACAACCCCAAGTTGTACAGAGGTATGTATACCTCGGCCACACCCGTCAACTGGGTAGAAACAACCCCAAGTTGTACAGAGGTATGTATACCTCGGCCACACCCGTCAACTGGGTAGAAACAACCCCAAGTTGTACAGAGGTATGTATACCTCGGCCACACCCGTCAACTGGGTAGAAACAACCCCAAGTTGTACAGAGGTATGTATACCTCGGCCACACCCGTCAACTGGGTAGAAACAACCCCAAGTTGTACAGAGGTATGTATACCTCGGCCACACCCGTCAACTGGGTAGAAACAACCCCAAGTTGTACAGAGGTATGTATACCTCGGCCACACCCGTCAACTGGGTAGAAACAACCCCAAGTTGTACAGAGGTATGTATACCTCGGCCACACCCGTCAACTGGGTAGAAACAACCCCAAGTTGTACAGAGGTATGTATACCTCGGCCACACCCGTCAACTGGGTAGAAACAACCCCAAGTTGTACAGAGGTATGTATACCTCGGCCACACCCGTCAACTGGGTAGAAACAACCTCGGTATACAAATTGATAAGATGATTCAGTTGTGCTGGCCAGCATTTGGGAAACTTCGTCAGGTCTTTTCGTCGCCCATCCCACAGTGAATACTTAAAGACTAAAATCTTCAACAGTGCGTCCTTCCCGTTATGACGTATAGAGCTGAAAAAAGGACATTGACGGTGAGACTGGTGCATAAGTTCAAAGTCGCTCAGCGAGCAATGCTCGGATATCCTCTAAAAGGATCGAAGCTGAAAGAACGTGGTCCGGCAGAGAACTAAAGTAACCGACATAGCTCTAAGAATTAGTAAACTGAAGTGGCAATGGGCTGGTCACATCCGTGGTAGAACCGTTAACCGATGGAATAGACGGGTTCTCGAATGGAGAGCACGTGTCGGCAAGCGTAGCGTGGGACGACCTTCAGCCAGATGGAGCGACGATCTGCGCAAGGTAGCTGGCACTCAGTGGATGTGCAGAGCCGAAGGTCGGGCTCAGTGGCGCGCTTTGGGAGAGGCATATGTCTAGCAGTGGACTGCTACAGGCTGATGGTGATATTAAATAAGTAAGATGTATTATGATCAGTGTGTGTACCAGTGATGACATATGGCACTGAAACATGGTCTCTTATTATGGGCCTCATAAGCAAGCTGAAAGTCGCACAGGGAGCTATAGAGAGGGCTATACTCGGGGTTTTTCTACGTGATCGAATCAGAAATGAGGAGATCCATAGAAGAACTAAAGTCACCGACATAGCCCAGAAGATAAGTCAGTTGAAGTGGCAGTAGGCAGGGCAAATAGCAAGCAGAAAAGATGGCCGATGGGTTGGGAAGGTTCTGGAGTGGAGGCCACGGACCGGCAAGCGCAGCGTAGTGGACGACGTCGGATGCAGACCGCTTCCATACGGTCCTTTTGGATTATTTTTAGTGGAGGTCTATCGACAGCATCGGACGTCCTAAGGGTTGGTTGTTTATGTCTGAATATGTATATTACCGTCGTGAGTACGTAGTAAGTGCATTATGCGAACTTATACCGGAGGGGGTTCACTCCGCAGTTTAGGTACGCTCGGGACAGGGGCACCGGCCGGACGGTTAGTGGTTGTAGACGCCGTTTGTCTCTCGGCTCGCACGGTTACGGCTCAGCGGCGTCCAACAGAATATGAACTCTCGTGTCTAACGATACGTTTCAATTTAAGGCCTATTCAGACCTGAGCGTTATTCGCTACCGATGTGGGAAGCGAAAAATACTACGCGGAACTCGATGGGTAAATAGTATGAAGTTCCATGACTGCAGCGAAACTTGTACCGCCTAGTGAGGCGGTATTTTCTCTCGTTTGGCGAAACTAGTTCCGCCGGGCGACGCGGGAGCAAGTAACAGCGACATGCTTTCATGCCAACGGATATATCTACCGCGCGCGGTAGAGATATCCGCTCTGGTGTGACCAGCGAAATTAACGCATAACCTTTGGGATTTCTCTATCGCCCGCGGTAGCGAATAACGCCCAGACCTGAATAGGCCTTTAGCGTGCAAGCAGAAAGGGCCGTGAGAGTAGACTAACGTTTATACCTAAACTTGAGTTAAGTTCGAGAGTGACGCTTCAGGAGGTCTACCAAGAGTTTACAACATTGATACCAAGCGATGCTCGAAATCGAGTGTCGCGCTAACACCACGTGCAGTGACGGTGACGCTGAGATTGACAGCGAGTCCGCCAACCACAAGGTTAATAGGTAGCCGAGATCGAGTATCGACTACAGAATGACATTTGTTGCCAACTCATGGGAGAGGTACTGGACACCGAGAGTAAGTACTGCGTGCATCGGGAACGTTTTGTTTAATGTACGCTGCTTATACCATATATGTAGAATATTATACCATATTACTCTATTACCCTATTATTATACCATTAGTTATGAAGTGGTTACGCCCGTGCCCTTCGAGGTTATAGAACAGTGGTTCGAAACCTTTTAGTGATGGGGACCATTTCACAGACTTCCGTCTTGCCATGGACAAGCAACTGTTGGATTGTTCCAAATGTAAGTGCATACTCACAACTCATCACAGAGATAAGTAGGTATGTATATAATTTATACGCGATTCTTGTAGGATCGTACTTTTTACTAACATCTGAATCCTTGGTTGAGTTCTCAGTAACAATAATTTTCAAATTATTATTTTTATTAAGCTCAAAAAATGTTGGAAGATTAATTATTATTCCTAGGTAATTCGAACATATGTTTAAACTTGGAAGACTTCACGGACCACTGCAGGTGTTTCCAGGGACTGGCAGAGGTCCGCGGACCACCGTTTAAGCACCATTGTTATAGGCGCATGCCACACATATCGGGCGTCGGACGCGGACGGCTTAAACAAATACATAGAAATAAAGCGCAATTTAGTACACACGGTATGTCATTGCTCGGACGTGGTTATGACGCGCCATTTTGTGTTCTAAATTGCACTTTATCTCCATGCGTTTTGTATGAAATTTGAATGGAATAGAAAGCCACCTGTGCCATGTCCACACCCGACGTCATACACACTGCGGTCCGTATCGCGATATTTTTGCTCACAGTGCTATCGTCTACCAAAGCTGGTCCGAGACAAATGAATTGAAGCGTGTGACTCACAACAATCAACGAACAAACATACAAACTAATCGCCACAAATGTACACAATTAAACTGAGACAACAATTAGTGGGCCTTCCGATAAACACACGCACTATATACAACTTTATCACCACATATATATAAGGAATAGAATCGCGTGGAGTTTAACTAATTGGACTAATGAGTGTAAATGCTTTCGTACGTCGACATCTGTGGCTTGCGGCTCTCGCGAACCGCGCTCACTGCATTATAAATGGACATGCGCACGCGCAGGATTAGTGATGCACGGTGCAAGCACGAGGCCCGCCTGGTGTTACGTGGTAACCACTGCATTCCCTCACAACACAATTGAAGGAGTTGATGGATCGCGGTAAGATAATTTATTGGCCTTACAACTGTGGTTGTTACATTGGGCAAGTCAAATTAACATAATTACCTTATTTATTAAGTTCTTAAATTAAAAACCACAATACAAATACATTTGGAGAATAATTATAATTATAAAATGTCACAAGATTCGAGAAATTTAACGAAATATAGCAAGTACTTACATCCTCGGCCAAAATGAAGATTCGTTTAGACGTAAATTCATATACTCATTAATAGAATACATTGGATTTGACTCATAAATTATATATACTATATACTAATATTATAAAGAGGAAAGATTTGTATGTATGTTTGTAACAAATTGGCTATAAAGTACTGAACCGGTTTCAAAAATTCTTTCACCATTGGAAAGCTACATTCATCCTGAGTAACACAGGCTATATAAGATTCATCATCATTATCGTCATCCGTCACCACGCGGGTGAAACCGCGGAGAGCAGCTAGTCACTACATATAATAAAACCGTAGAAATCGAATTTCTGTACGATGAACAAAAAAGCGAAAAACCGTGTAAGGGAGATGTAAGGAGTGAAATCGAACTAATTTAAATTTTTATGTTTCTCAGTTTGTCTGTTGGCCTGTCTGTTTGTACGGGCTAATCTCCGAAACGACTGGACCGATTTAAATGAAATTTTGTCTGGTGGTAGCTGATATCCCCGGTCTACCTATAGGATACATTTGATCCCGGTAAATTAATGAGTTCCTGTGGGATAATTAAAAATTGTAATTAACCGTATGCCGCGAGTCCACGCGAGCGAAGCCGCAGGCGTATATAATGAACTCATTCCATGCTTATTAGCGAGCAGGAGCTTGTAGGTATCACCATGCAAGTCCTCACTCAGCTGCATTTCCAATGGGATAAGTCGCGAGGACATCTCCTGAAATAGCGCATTGTCCACACTACAGCATCAGATAGCGGTGCCACCTGTTCAGCACAGGGGACATTACAAACTCATTTTGGATAATGCAACAACTGCTATAGGTAGTCCCCGCGTTACCAACCGAGTCGTGCGGCCATAAACGTCAATAGAGATGGGAACGGGCAACGCGTCCTAACATGTTATCGATAATCCGCTACCTGCATTCGACCCCCATTAGCGCTCGCTTATCGCTAGCTTCTGATTGGTCGTAACATCATGCCGTACATCATGTTACACAGGAACACTGGGTCAAGTGTGTGAGGCATGCCGAGGCCGAGGAACTTCAAAACTCTCACTTACTGGAAGCCATTATAAGACATCAAGCACCATTCATAATCAATCTACAGGACGATACAGAGGACGAAGATTCCGATGAGGAACAATAAACGTTATTTATTTAACATTCATTACAAACGTAACACAATACTATCTACTGTCTCTATCTGATTTTATTCTTATCGATATGCGCCTATAACCGTCTTACGCACATCACTATGCGGCTCCATAAGACCCACAAGTGCGAGCGAGATAGACATAGTGAAATTATTTATCGCCGCACGACTCGGTTGGTAACGCAGTGACTATAGTACCTGCGGGAGTGGTAGCGATTCTCTTGTTCGAAAAACTAAACTAAACCGGCGAACAAAAATTTTACACTAAAATCCAGATTCATGTAGCACCTACAGCGGCATTTCTAGAAATAGTATTATTCTATTTAATTCTGGGTATTTTCACGAGGGTTTAGCGAGCACCAAGTTATGTGACGACTAATCTGCCGCTATGCCCACAAATAAAGCGAAATATCTGGTTCTGGTGGTGTCGTTCGGAAGTGTTGTGCTATATATATAAGTTTTTAAACTGACATGGTCACTAATGTAGGAATGAACTCTAGAAACGTGATATTAACCATACATATTTATTGTGAGCGATATTTGGGCACAGTTGCATGCGCCTGCATGTTCACTAGTAAACTGAAGTATCTGCGGGTAGGTGTTGTTATGAGCAGACGAAACCGTCTACCCTCTTCCGCACACGTTTCTTGCGTCCTGCTTATTACCAATGACACAACAGTCACTTGGAACTCTATCAGGGTCTCGACACACAGTTCATGGTACTTGCTCGCGAGCTTGTTCCGGAACTTGTTCGGTTTTTGCAAAGATGAATCACTGGACTCCAGGTTCCAACAGGGCCGACATATCGAGAGCTCACAATAAATAGAATGCATGGTCAATATCCCCTTTGAAACATTAATAATATAATGTCTAGTGTTGTGCCAATTTGGATTTTAGATTAAACAGCAGAAGAACTGCCGTAATTTAGAGTTATTGTTTAGATAATGCTTACAAAATCGATATCAACAATTTTTGTCAATGTAATTACAGTAGGTATTTAAGTTAATTTTTATGTGTAGGAGGTGGGTAATTGATAAGACTTCACTTTTACTCATAACTTTTGTAATATTGTGTTGTCCGTCATCAGGTTCATGTACTCAATGTGGTTCCTTATTTTACTGTTACGAATGAAACTATCTGAACCCTCGGGAAGAGACTAGCCTCCCACAACACAGGGAATCCTAGTGTGGGATTACTCATAATTTAGTTTAAAAATAACGATAAATTAAGTTAACCTTATAGCTACGTTATTTTAAGCTACATATTGTATACCTATATCCTGGATATAAACATGATTTGATTTTAAAAAAATGTTCCAGATAACATTGGGAGCCATACTTCTTTACATCTACCACAAAGGAGACATAACTCTAGATATATAAACAGATACATAAAAATGAAGTGTCTGTTTGTAATTCACTTGATAAAACAGCTTGGGACTGATCACTCCAGGATCTATCTACTCATGTACTAAGATTTATTTATTTATTTATTTATTTATTATTAATGGACGAGCAGCAATATGCTGATATGTCCATATCATTGCAGTGTTGGATTTATAGTTTCAGAAGAGATTTCTTTTCTGTAGATAGCCATTTGTCCAGCTTATTTTTAAAATTGTTTATTGATGTGGCTGACACAACATGTTCTGGTAGTTTATTCCAGTTATGCACTACTCTGTTACTCAGGAAATGGTGTGCAGGCTTGGAAGATGTCAAAGTGTAGCGTGTCTTGCCCTACTGATACCATTATAATGTTCTCTTTTGTAAGGCAACACACTGGAGCTAATATTTGTATTACCTAAGTAAAAACATTGTAAAAACATCTATATAAAAAGAATGGCCCCGAGTTTCTTGCCACTTCTTCTCAGTAGGCTCTATACATTTTGGAACGCGGCGGTAGTCTTTAAAGTACATTATAATGAAAAATGTACATTAATAAGTGTGTCTTTGATGCCTAAATTGAATAAATGATTTTGCGTTTGACTTTGATTCCAAATTAACATCTTTTCACTAAATGCATGTGGACCCGTTGACTGGTGATTCGCCAAATTTGGCCAATATTACAATAGATTTCGCAGAAAGCAACCTACTTTTCCAGGAACTGCAACATGTGTGGTTAATCTCTGATCTCTCAATTTGCAGTTCCAATAAGCACTATTGAGCTCTAATGTTTTGTGCAACTCAAAATACATGATAAAGTACAAATTGACATTTCTTTAAATAAATCTAAAGGAACTTTAAAATTTGTCAGATTAAGATTTAATGACGTCTTTAAAGTTAAAGATTGTTTCTGCAACTGGCTGTGTAAGTATTTAATGAATGATTGATTAGACAGAGCAAGACGGTCGGCATAGTGGCGTGGGTAGAATGTTATCTATACCGGTCAAGTGGCAGCGGAGACCCGCAAATAGGTGAAGGTCACTCACAAAGATAGGTATCAACATAACTCAATAATAATTATAATAATGTTTATTTATTACAAATAATACAATTGTACATAATATAATCACTGGCAGCTTAACCTAGCTGTGGCTGTGCGATAAGCGCCAGTTACGACTTGTAGTAGTTAGTGTGTATTTAACTGGCGGTTTCTAACATTATTACATTTGTATTATCAAAGTGAATGAATGTGTGTGTGTGTGTGTGTGTGTGTGTGTGTGTGTGTGTGTGTGAATCTAGATATGTATTGTATACGTACATATTGGTAATAACTGCACTTCCACCCAACTGTTCCTCCCGTATGCTACCAACATCCATATTTTACACAAAGAGCATGAAGCTACATGATGACTAAATCGACGTAAACATATCTACAATAGTGGAAGGAGTGTATTTCATGTATCTATGGGTCAAAGCTAGGCGCCCTAATTGTGACACATGTGGTGTTCAGGGACATGTGAACCATCTTCTGATGGAGTGCTTCCAGAGCGCATCTATAAGAGATGACCTATTTAAGGTCCTTTACATTAACCACCTTCATGTGGGCCCTGATTCAGGGCATCTTAGCTGTGCCAACATCTGGGATGCTCTGTCAGTCCATGTACAGGATGCTCAAGGGCACAGTGTATTGTAGTTATTTGATTTTTAGATGTAAAATAAGATGCTTTAGGGCCTCAATAACCAATATTGTACGTAAAAAGAATAAATAAGTGTTACAACTTATAAAAACTAATAAATAATAAAACAATTAAATTCAAATATCTCAAAAACGGTTAGATTTAGGATAGGGTGTTTCAGTCAAATCAGTCAAAAACAATGTAAACTACGCGCCCTTAACGGGAATGGGTCGACTTACAAATAACCCTGTTGTAGGGGGTGTAAGTCCCTACACTGGAGTTGATATACCGGGGAAAGTAATGATATGATGTCGAGCTGCATAAATGAAACCACCCGTGTTCATGGTCAAATGCTAACTGATTTATTTTATAATAATAATGTACAAAACCTGTCGCACGCGGATTGGTGGGGGTCAGCACAATCTCACAATACATGTACTTACTTCATACACCTGTATATCCACAAACTATGGTACTGATAACATTATAGCAATTTGTTTGTTGCACCTTTATATTTCCTAGCCTCCTACAATGCAGTGCAGAGCCATGCAGAACTTAAAGCTCTGGCAAACATTACAGAGTGGAATAACTATCATGTTGTTAACTACCCAACAAAGTACTTATTTAACTAATTTTATTATCAATCATCAAAAGAAATTTAAACGGCTTCTAAGCATGATGAACCATTATTTAGCAAGTCATAATAAGATAGACCATCAAATGAAGGGGTATTGTATATTGTATGGTGAAAACAATAATGTACCTAAACAAATTCTTCAGATGTATATTAAACTGGTAATTACTTAAATGTATCTTTTATATAATTTAATATAGAATACATTGTTTGTGAACACACACAGTTATCAATATAATCATGGAATATAAAATGGAAGTTTTAAAGCAACCGAGACCCACCATGCGGCTGGACTAAACATAATAATCCAAGAAGTCGACAACATTTCGTGGCCATAAAGATTTTGGTACAAGTTTCGACAGGTCATTAACCTCTCGCGACCTGTTTCAGAAACACGTAGCTACTATATTCACAGCTACAGGATAATATCTTCAATAAGACAAACTGCGAGACAGTAAGACGAACTAAAATAAACATTGGCAGTAAATTAAACAACACAAAACACATGAGCGAGAATTGCAGTCGCCATCTTGAATAGACATAAACTGCATTTCTTGCATTATTTTATGATTTGTAATCAAAAACTTACGTCTGTTTATAATTCAACGACGCTAATTTGTATCATTCGTCGAATTCGTTTTCTATTCATAAGTGTCGAGTCGTACAATAAATGATATCATATCATTTCACAATAATCACAAGTGTTTCACAGTCACTTTATTCTTCCACTTTACTCGGTGTTTTGCGTTAATTATAACTTTCAAACAACACTCACACCCAAAACAATATTAAGTACTTTAGTTAGCACCATAAATTTGTACAATTGTTACCAATTTATAGGGCAAATACGTAAAATTTGAAAACAGTATCAAAACAAAATACGCAGTTCGAAAGAGATCGCGATTCACGCACAAACACAAAAAAAAAGTGATTTTGATTTGATTGATAGCAGTGTTGCTAGATGCCTGCAGGCTCTTGTCGCCCAATTTGATCTGACGTAGCGTAGCCGAAATCGCCAAATCTTACCTTTATTTATTATTACATTAAAACGTCACAAATATATATTTAAAACAAACATTTTGGTATTACTGGATAATGATAATGTTATGTTAAATACTAAATAGGAATGTCATCAGTCATTTTAAACCAGAAAATCAAGTACCTAACCTACTTATATAATTATTATAATTTCGATTATTGCTTCCAGGTCCATGTCTTCTGTTTTCGAATACTTTGTAGAAAGTATGAAGCGTTCCGATTACCCTAGCTAAGTGTCAACAAAAGGCGTTTGTTTAGAATTGTAAATCCATGCCAAACCAAATAGTATTTGTCTTCATATTTGTGATTTCAATTATTCAAAAAATAAATGAGTACCAGTCAAATCAAGTTATATAAATTCTCAATTATTTTAAAATTGCCAAACGCATGCAACATTATTACTAAAATATTACCTTCTCGCTAATATTCTCTACCACACGCGATATTGTAACGTTTTCATTTTAGTCCTACTTGCCTATTTGAACACACATTACACTTTATTTTAATATTATGTATCTACTACTCTTATTTCTTTCAGCTTTGAATTTGAAATATAGCAATATACAAAGTTCTGTATTCTCACTTTGTAAATTAGAAGATCACAAATTCGCACCTTTTTACTGTAATCCATTTTAAGACGTCATTGAAATTGCTGACTCGCTTATCTTCATAATATGTGAGCAAAATAGAATAGTAATAGTTTCATTGCACGCATTGTTACAACACATTTTAAAAATAAATAACTGCAAACTAAAATGTAGGTCATTTTGGAATTAAATTCTGATCACCCAAAATAATATTGAGATAGCCCTATTGGCGACAGGTCACCAATTCGGACTTTCTTGTAGCCGCTAGAGGTTCTTGAGTAGCGCCCGATCGGGACAAATTGTCCAATGTGGCAATATAGCTTGATAAATATGACGGGCTAAAAGATCAGAATCCATGGCCGAAATAAACAAAAAAATATTTTGAGAGAGGTGCCTTTTTTTCCCTCCGCTCCTGGCTCATTAGAGTATTTGGACTCCATTATACATACTCTAATCTATGGATTTGCCCTTGCACTAGGATCAAGTATTCCTAGCCCTTGCATGACTCAGAGTAATTACATCTGCCAGTGTCAAGTTGATTTTCTTTCTTCATTTCTTGTCCAACGAGCATAGATTAATCAGACTATATCTATGCCACCGAGTGTTGTCTTCTCAGTCATAGAGTAAACTATATATATATATATACGGTTATAGACATTTATTTCTCAAAAAAGAATGATATTCACTTACATAGAGAAATACAGGATACTTAATTATTATATATTATGAAGATAGAGACATCAGCTTAAGAAACGCTCAAAGCGTCATCTAACGCAAAGTGAATCAACTAATTTACGTGACGTCACATCACGTGACCTGATATCAATATCATAAAATTATTTATATAATGATATATTTCTTTATTTTGAACAGCATTAGGTATACTGTTCAAAATAAAGAAATATTTTAACACCAAGTTTTTACCAGCCAATGGTTAATTAGGGATTGACAGGCTTATTAAAACTACAGGATTAGTTTAACGTAAATATTTATTTTTCATAAAAATTAACATATAGGTAGACAAGGCAATTTTATTGAACCTAAACATATCCCCATCCATAATGAAAGGATTATTATTTCTACTCAAAACTTTAATATTCCCCCTGAACATCAAAGTTTTTCTTACATCAGCTTTGTAAAATCCATGCAAGTTCCGTGCAGTTCTTAAACCTGGCTTAAATAGTTTTGAATGAAAACCATGCCGCTCATTTAGAATTTTTCCTTCATTCTATAACATGGTCCAAATCTATGGTCTCTGCTTGTAAAGACTGAGAGCCATATTTTTTTGTTTTTTTTACTTCTCTAAATAGCATCATTGTGAAAAGGGCTGCAAGGCTTGTAATTTTTCTTACTGTATTTTGAAGTTACATTTTTTGAAAGTTTTAGAGCTTTTTTCAGTCTTGTTGCATAAGTATCCTTTTTCTTCTTAATCTTATTTAACATCTACACAAACATTGTTTTGCTGTCGACATGTGTCCCTGAAATAAACAAATTGATTTATAATGTTGTACCTTGACTTGTTAATTTATGTTGCACCTTGACACCTAGCCAGAAATCAAGCATGCATTTCTCATTTTTATGTGAGTGGGCTGGCAATACACACACAGTACTCTACTATTTCATGGGATTGATTATCTAAAAGTGGAAATACTAATAATGAGATAGGTTTCAGATTGATTGAAGATGAGCCTACAATCTCACCTGATGGTAACTGATGAGGTGATAAAAGATGGTAAATCAACCTAAAATTGGAGCATTATTGATTAGGCCATTTTTACATTATTTGGCAAATTACATTGCATAGCACAGTAGTTGTGGTCTCACTAGAGTCAAAAGGGACCTACATAAAATGGGAACTAGCAGAATGGGACAGCTTCAGGATACCCGGTGAAGGAGGAAACCGGCGAGACCGGTCCGCGATGGGCCTTGAAGCGTCTCGACGCCGAGTTGCTGCAGGAGGCGGCCCTCGTCGAAGCGTGGAACGGCACTCCTCAGGAGGGTGACCCCGTAGACGTGGATGCGTTGGCGGATGGACTGTGTGCGGCGTTGTCGCGTATCTGCGATGCCGCGATGCCGCGTGCAGCAGCCCCACGGTCCAGACGCCAGGTCTACTGGTGGTCAGAGGAGATTGCCGAACTCCGAAGACGCTGCGTGAGGAGGCGCCGCCGATACCAGCGGTATCGTAGGCGAAGGCGACAGGAGACGGAGGTGAGCGAGTCTCTGTATGCCGCCTACCGAGAGGCTTCGATGACCCTTCGCGTGGCCATTGACGAGGCGAAACGGCGCTCCTGGCAGGAGCTGCTGGAAGGGCTAGAGCGCGATCCATGGGGCCGCCCGTACCTATGGGCGCGGCAGAAGCTGCGTCCACGGGCCCCCCCCGTGACCGCCTCGCTCCAACCAGCTGTTCTCCAGAGGGTGGTGGGAGGGCTGTTCCCCGGTCCTCCGGGAGATGATTTTTCGCCACCTTTCACCATGCCCTCGTCGACTGATCTCGCCGAGGTGGAGGAGGACGAGCCTGCCCCAGTCTCCGAAGGGGAGCTGGGCGCAGCAGTGCTCAAGATGAGGGCCAAGAACACGGCACCCGGGCCAGATGGCATACCGGGTCGTGTGTGGGCTCTCTCCTTGGAGCACCTGGCCCCCGCTCTCAGGGCCCTGTTTGACAGGTGCCTTCGGGAGGGGAAATTCCCCAGGAGATGGAGGAGGGGCAGACTCGTCCTCATACGGAAGGAGGGACGTCCTGCGGACGAGCCTTCAGGCTATCGTCCGATTGTCCTGCTCGACGAGGCGGGAAAGCTGTTGGAGAGGGTGATCGCTGCCCGCCTCGTCAAGCACCTCGAGACGTCGGGACCGGACTTGGCGCCCACCCAGTTCGGATTCCGGAGAGGTCGCTCGACGCTGGATGCCATCTCCCGCGTCCGCAATCTCTCCGAGGAGGCGTGCTCCAGTGGCGGCGTGATGTTGGCGGTGTCTTTAGACATCGCCAACGCCTTCAACACGCTGCCCTGGACCACCATACTCGGTGGTCTGGAGTACCACCGAGTACCGCCGTACCTGCGCCGACTCGTCGGCGATTACCTCTCCTATAGAGAGGTAGTCTTCCCGACGACGAATGGGGAGGGTCGGAGCCCCATGGCGCGCGGCGTCCCTCAGGGGTCTGTTTTAGGGCCCCTGCTGTGGAATGTCGGCTATGACTGGGCCCTCCGGGGTGCTGGCCTTCGTGGCGTCGGCGTCGTTTGTTACGCTGACGACACGCTGGTCACCGCCAAGGGGGGCACCTACAGGGAGGCGGCAATCCTCGCCACGGCCGGAGTCGCGATGGTCGTGGCCAGGATCAGGATGCTGGGTCTGGAGGTGGCGCTCCACAAGTCGGAGGCCATTTGTTTTCATGGTCCCCGGCGGGCGCCACCTGCAGACTCATCCATAGTGGTGGGAGGAACCTCCATCCCCGTCAGGAAGACGTTGAAATATCTCGGCGTCGTCCTTGATCGCCGGTGGAAGTTCGAGGCGCACATGCGGCGGCTGTCCCCCAAATTGTTGGGGGCAGCCGGCGCACTGAGTCGCCTCCTCCCCAATATTGGGGGTGGAGAGGGCAGCTGCCGCCGCCTCTATACAGCGGTGGTCAGCTCGATGGCCCTATATGGAGCCCCCATATGGTCCGGGGGGCTCGATCGGCGGGAGACCGCCCTGCTGATTGCAGCCCAACGGACCATGGCTGTGAGAGTGTGCCGGGGGTATCGGACACTCTCACACGAGATGGCATGCGCCCTCGCTGGTCTTCTCCCCTGGGACCTTGAGGCCGAAGTGCTGGCCTCGGTCTACCGCCGCAGAGTGCGAGCGCGGGAGCGGGACGAGCGACCGGCGCCGCGAGAGTTAGCGCATTGGCGCAACAACGCTAGGGCGTTGGCTCTCGCAAGGTGGGAGGAAAGACTTCTTGATGGGTCCATTCAAAGGGGGAATAGTAGTCGACGGCTCCTCGATGCTATTCAGCCCGTTCTCCGCGAGTGGATCACTCGGAGACATGGGAGGCTCTCGTTTAGGCTGACGCAGGTGCTCTCGGGACATGGTTGTTTCGGGAGTTACCTGCATCGCATCGCCCGACGAGAAGCCTCCCCGGCATGCCATCAGTGCGGCTGTGCAGCAGACACTGCCCAGCACGCGCTGGAGGCGTGCCCTGGAGAGGACGAACCGCGACAGACTCTGGTCGCGGTCATTGGGACGGATCTCTCATTGCCGACCATCCTAGCCAGGATGGTCGCCGATGAGAGATGTTGGGAGGCAGTAGCCTCCTTCTGCGAGATTATTGTCTCGCGGAGGGAGGCGGCGGAGCGTGAGAGGGAGAGAGACCCTCTCTCTCTTCCGCTCCGGAGAGCGCGGACACGGGTGCGGGCTAACCGAGCCCGCACTCCGTCTCCGCTGAGAGGGCCTGGGCCGTCGGATGCGGGGGCATCCGGCACCCTTCAGAGATAGGTCCTTTCGCGATGTTGATGCCTCCTCCGTGTTCGGGGGGCATCACACGAGGTGGAGGGGTGTTCCCATTGACACCCCTCACCGAGGAGGGCCCGCCGCTTTACAGCGGGCAGCGGCGTCGACGGGGGCTGTGGTAGAATAATTCGGTCCCACGCCCCCCGTCATCAGTCGAAGACGCTGGAACACCGTGGGGTATTTAGACGGTATGGGCGCCTTTAGCCGAGTCCGTCATACCCCGTATGCCCCCCCGCATACGGCAATGCGTAACAGCATTTCCCCACGTCAAAAAAAAAAAAAAAAAAAGCTTCAGGATACCTAGGTGTTTAACAATAGATTTTCTTATTGAAGATGGTAGTTGCCTTACCACCATTGCACGGTTTGAGGTCATGGATAGAATAATAAATTAAATTACCTGCAGAAGTAGACGGAAATGTGTAAATAAAAGGCAGTGCAAAATACTGCTCCATGGAAATAAAACGAAGTCTATGGTCCAACGAAGCGTCTCTGCTATAACTATTCAAATTGACCTTTACCTGTCCGTATGTTTGATAGGTTGTATGTTGGTCCTCCTGTCCAGGTTGCATTTTTCAACCAATCTTGACGAAACTTGGTATGCATGTTATACTATTAAATATAAGATAGACTGTGCCCGTAAGGTCTACTGTGCGCAAAACTACAGGAACTACTAGTTTATTAAGTTTAAATTACTGTACTTACTGGTTTTTCCACATTTTGGCACACAGCAACTTCTTGCGGAACCAGACATTTTTCCAAGTAGGTTTGAGTCGTTGTTAAGCAGATCAGAGTCCAGTGAGCGTAGCAGGGGTGAGCAATTGTAAGTAGAGTGGTCGGAGTCCGTAAACAAATAAAAAGAAGTGTATTTTATCAAAGATATTTATTGAAACACTTTTACGATTCACAAAATTGAAACTAAAAGAAAAGAATTTGAATTTAATGATGGGCATTATAGATTATAATAAATCGATAATGCTAACTGAACAGCTATTAAGATTTCCAATCGATTATAATATAATATATTTAAAATAATTGACTTGACTTCTGAAATAGTTGGTTTTTGTCTATGGTTTTTGTGTTGTGACTAAACTGATTGTCACAATTCTGCCAGTGTCTGTACACGCTAGTGTCATAAACCGTGAGGAATATGTAGGTTGTAGTCTAATATTTATAAGGTCAGTAATAAAAAAATCCATCAGTATTTGAAAACCCCTCCTGGTTTTGTACCCACCTTATATAATCACTAGCTGTGCGCCGCGGTTTCACCCGCGCGGTGATATTTGGTTAATCAAATATAGTGTATGTTACTCAGGCATAAATCATATAATACTATAGCTTTCTACTGGTAAAATATATTTTGAACCGGATGTAGTTATCGCGCTTATCCGTTACAAACAAACTATCAAATCTTTCCTCTTTATTATAAGTCTAGATAAGGATTAACTAACAGGGTTATGCCTGTAGTAACTTTGTACTAACTAGAAAGGAGTGATATATCCGGTATTATTTCAATTGAAACAACCAATACATTATCGCGAACTCAGATTAAAATCTTATATCGCGTGTATTATTATTTTAACATATTTCGTAGGAAAACCATAATGAGTAGTAATTAATTCACCGTTTGCCACGCAGCGAGACAGGCCAGCCGTTAAAAATCGTAACAGACTCGTCAGGGATAAATAGGTGAACCCTGTGTCTTTGGTTTACCCATTTTGGTGATACCCAGTCACAGAAAAGTATTTAGTACTGTTAAACTTCCCACTAAACATGGACCTTACAGACTCATTGCTGCAACTTGAATTTAGATTAAATGCGTTACTTGAGCCTGTCACTTAAGGCAGTCCGCAAGAGTAATAATGATATTCAAAAATCTCATTCGGAGCTACAAAAATCGTTAGAATTTAATATGAAAAATTATGACGAGATGAGCGCAAAAGTAGTAATGTTAGAAAGCGAAAAAGTAACTCTTAATTTGCATATACATAAACTAGAGAACAGAACAGACGAGCCAGAGAGACATTCCAAAAGCACCTGTTTGGAAATACGAGGAATACCATACAAACCAAAAGAGACAAAGCAAGACTTAGCTGCCATAATAAATGAGTTGCATTTGAAAACTGGTACCGAAGTTCATCCGAATGCATTTAGTGATATATACCGCATCAAAGGAAAACCAAATGAAAACCGCCCAATAATGGTAGACTTTGCCACTAACCTGCAGAAAACTAAAACCTTATTGGCTGTCAGGAAATTTAATGGATCTAATACTACAAACAGGTTAAGTACAACTACTTTAGGTATAGAAGGTCCTAAATCTCCTGTGTTCGTTTCTGAATGTTTAACGTCAAAAGCTAGCTAGCGGCTTTATTTCCTGGCTCATGATGTGGCTAAGACATGTGGCTATGATTTTTGTTGGTCTGCTAATGGTAGAATTTTCCTGCGAAAAGCAGAAGGTTCGCCACCTATTATAGTAAGCAGTGAACAGCAGATTGAGGACCTAAAACAAAAAAAAATAGTAAGTCAAAACAGTGTCTTTCGCATTAATATTATATATTAAAGTTATAATCGGAGCATTATGAAGTAGGTATAGTTTATATTTACACAAAATAAAGAGCATAACAAAATATAGAAATACAATCGACTTTTCTTTTTATCTGAATGACATTCACAAACTTAGGTTACTCTATGGTAACTCAGTAAATAGGTATAAACCATTATAAGGATAATATATTTCTTAACATCCACCTCTGTTTGTAATGTCAGCCATCCTCTTAAGTGTTTCAATTCTGGGCCCATATAGTGGTTTGGTAAGCATGTCGGCAATCTGCCTGGCTGCTGGCACGTGACAAATGGTAATGCTTCCATCTTGAATGCATTCACGTATGAAGAAAGATCGGATCCTTATATGTTTCGTTCTTTGGTGAAACTCGTGTGGACTCTTAGCCAATTTAATTTCGTTGATAATTCTTTGTAACCAAATAATCTCTTTTGCAGTTTCACTCGCTGCTACTATTTCGGCCTCAGTGAAGGAAATAGCAACCGTGCTTTGTCGTTTGCTATTCCAAGCTATCGGGCCTCCAGCATACATACAGAGAATGCCTGAAGTTGACCTTCCAGTTTCCATGTCACCTCCATGATCAGCATCACTGTAACATTCTAAGTGATGGAGATTTTCTGCCTTGTAAATAATACCTTCGTCCATTGTCCCTCTCAGATAACGCATTATCCTCTTAACATTAGCGATGTCTTCCTTTGTAGGTTTATCCAAATTGCGAGACGCAACACTTACCGCATATGCTATATCAGGCCTTGTACTTGTCATCAAGTAGGCTAAGGCACCCACAGTTTGCCGGTAAGGGAAAGATGTCACCGCTTTTTCGTCAATTTGAGCATTTGCCTTTATAATTGGTGTCGCCACTGGCTTGCACTTATCCATTCTGAACTTTTCCAACATGCGGGCAGTATACGCTTTCTGATGAAGTAATATGGAACCATCAGAATATCTCTTAATTTCGATCCCAAGAAAGTAGCTTGCGGGCTTTATTGTTATTTTAAAACGTGCCTTCAATTCATCCAGGAAGCAGTTAGCCTGTTTTTCGCTTGTATATGCAATAAGACCATCGTCGACATATAGTGCAAGAATGATTTTATCTTTACCTTTTGTTCTTACAAATAAACAAGGATCGGAATCATTCTTCTTAAAACCCGTCTTCATGATGTAGTCTGTGATGCATCTGTTCCAACAGAGTGGAGCTTGTTTCAAACCGTACAAGCTCTTCTTTAACTTAAATACATATTTCTCATCGGTAAAACCTTCAGGCGGTTTCATGTAAATTTCCTCGTCTAATGTGCCATAAAGGAAGGCTGTTGATACGTCAAACTGTGCTAATCTCAGCTCCTCTTTAGCGGCAACGCTTAAGACTGCTCTTATAGTGCTGCTCCTAGCAACTGGAATAAAGGTTTCATGAAAATCTATATCTTTCTTCTGTGAATATCCTTCAATCACTAGCCTCACCTTATATTTGTCAACAGAGTCATCAGGATTAGTTTTCATTTTGAATATCCATTTACATGGAATATGTTTCCGACCTTTTGATAGTTCTACTAACTCCCACGTTCGACTTTTCCTCAATGAGTTGATTTCACTATCAATAGCATTTTTCCACTTTTCTTTGTCCTTGCATGACATTGCCTGTTTAAAGGTTTTAGGCTCGAACATATGGTCATTTTCTAGAGCCATAATATAGTCGTTGAACCGTGCGGGTGGCTTGAGGTTTTCTCTATCTCTGAGGATAATCCGCCTTCCTTCTCTTTCAATGTCTTCATCAGACAATATATCATGGTGTGCATTACCTTCAGCAAACTCTTCATTTTCATCTTCAGAGTGAACTGACTCGAATATCGATTCGTCTAGTTCAATCCTTCAATTATCATTTATTTCTTCATCGGGTATATGATGTGCCCTTGATGAAGAAGGTTCTACAATTACATTTGTAGCATTCTCTAAAATATTTTTGTCTCCAATTTCTCTGTTTCTAGTTTCATGCTCATTCTGAAGCCTTGGAAAATCATGATACATATTTTTATTGAGGTTAGTTGGAATCAAATTTTCTGATTTCTCTGTATCCTCTTTGATTTTTCCCAGCAATGGTACCTCTTCAAATATTACGTCTCTGGATCTAATCAGTGTTAATGATTCTTTGTCCCAGATCCTGTAACCTTCGTCTCCTTCGTAACCAATAAGTATCCCTTTTTTAGCATTTCTTTGCAACTTCTTGAGGTTAGCTTTAGGAATATGAGCATAGCACGTGCAGCCTTGTATTCTGAGATGCTTGATCGCTGGTTTCTTTCCGTACCATAGCTCATGAGGAGACTTGTATGGCAAACTTAAAGGTCCTGTACGAGTAACACGTAGACAGTCGCGTTTACTATCTCTGCCCACAGGCCCTCTAGATTTTTTCCATGTGCATGCATGATTGCGCGTGCTGCTTCGTTGCTTGCGTCTACCATAGTCCTGTTTTCACGCTCTATGCACCTGCTTGCTCTGGGGTGTGAGGCATCGTGAACCTTTGTGTAATGCCGTTTTCAGTTAAGATATTTCTGAATTCGTTGCTGATAAACTCACCACCATTATCACTTAGCAATTCTTTGACTAGGTGTCCTGCAACATTAGCTTCTCTTAAGAATATTTTAAGCTTTGAAGCGGCTTCAGATTTTTGTCGAAGAAAATAGATGTGACGATAGCGTGTAAAGTCATCTTCGAACATAATATAATATCGTAACTTCTTACCAACTGAATATGGAAATGGTCCGCATATATCGGTGTGGATTAGTTCTCCAGGTTAAGTGGCTCTAACCCTTGTACCAAATGATTGCCTGTGAGCCTTTTCATAAATACAACCTTCGCAAATATCTGATTGCGTATTCTCCACTTTTAATCCTAGCTCTTGGTTGATCACCAGACGAACATGTCTTTTGTTCTGATGTGCTAGCCTTTCATGATATAGTTGTAATGGATTATACAGTAACTGATTGACTTCCTGATTTTTGGGTGCTTCACAACTAAGCTCCAGCTTATATAGTCCACCTCTAATCGTTCTAGTTCCAATTACTTTGACGTCTCCACATACTTTCACTGTACATTGATTCGGCGTAGACTCGAACGTACTCGTAAAAGAGTTATCATGCACTGAAAGTACTAAGAATAAATTTCTTTAGATGTTGGGAACATACCAAACATCTTTCAATAATATCTCATTCACTTTCCCATGAACAGTGGCTTCAGCTCGTATGTTGCCAATCCCTATGGCTTCAATCGCCTGCCCATTTGCTGCAGTCACTTTGTGTGAACTTTTAAAGTGCTCCAAAGTCTCGAATAACTCGCCTCTATTGGTAACATGACTTGTTGCTCCATTATCGACGTACCAGTTGTTTTTAGCTATCGGCAACCCGTCATCCAAGGTTAACACTGTCAGGTTCACATTTGTGCTTTGGCTTCCATTAGATGGTTTTGGTGAGCGTCCATCATTTATTCATTTTCGGCATTTACGTACTCCATGTCCAACTCTTCCGCAATAGTTACATTTGAATACTTTTTTCTTATTCTGTGTTCTATTGTATTCAGTTTTTTCGGTTTCACATTTAGTAGTCAACTCTTTTTCATAGGCGCTTAGTTGCGAAGTTAAATTCTTTATTGTACGATCGTTTTTCGTTATAAGGAGCCAACTTGACTTGAAAGCGAAGTAATCTTTTGGTAAAGTGCGAAATATTTTGCAAATAAGTAATATCTCTGGCAGATTTGTATCGATTTGGCAGTTAAGGTCATGCCAAATGTTTTTTAATGAAGATATATACTTTCCTTTGTCATGATCAGGATCCTTTTTATAATCGAAGAATTTAAGACAGAGATCGTAGCTTTTGTCTTCGCTGCTTCCACAGAAGAGCCTTTCTAGCGCATCCCATACCTCTTTAGCGCTTTTGTATCGCATGACTTGATCCAATATTTCATCTGTCATGTTTGTCGTCATAAGAGTCAATACAACACAATCGACATACCGAAAGTTGTGTAAATCTTTTTCGTATTTTTCTTTAACAGCAGAATCAGCAGTTGGTGCAGGTTCATCGGGCTTAGTGATCTTACATTCTAATAATTCATCAGCACCAGATATTGCTCTACATACTGTTTCAATCCTACATCTCCAATGCTTATATGCTTTCCATCTAGGTGCATTATTTGTACCTTTGAAGCCTCTGCGATCGCCTTAGCCATGGTGACTTTAGGCCAGATACAAATTTTTGCCTTGAATTAATTTTTCATTCCCAGAAGAAAAACTTTTTAATCATATGCTTCGTTACTTTATTACTCTGCTACCATATTAAAGTTATAATCCGAGTATTATGAAGTAGGTATAGTTTATATTCACACAAAATAAAGAGCATAACAAAATATAGAAATACAATCGACTTTTATTTTTATCTGAGTAACATTTACAAACTTCGGTTACTCTATGGTAACTCAGTAAATAGGTATAAACCATTATAAGGAGAATGTATTCCTTAACATTATATATGCAATTAATAAAAAAAAATTAAGTTTAAATACTCACAAAATACAGAACACAGAATCACACACATTTCCGTTGCCCGCCTTATCACAGATAACCCACACATTCATTTTACTGTTACAAAAAACACTCATCCGCAAAAATACACTGCTTTGGCGCTACATTCACACATTTGTATGGTGTTTAGAAAGGAAAATTGTAGAATGTTCTTTAGGAGATGTTTGACTTTTAAGAGTGCACATACAACGAATCACAAAATTTATGGATAAAGTCCAGCAAAACTATCCGTGCAACGTAATAGACACATTTTCAATATCTGAAGCTAAATCATGCACACCTGAACTATGTAAAACCGTTATTTCTACTAACGATAAATGTATGAACATTCTCGCCTTAAATATAAGAAGCATGAACAAGAATTACGACAAACTGGAAGTGCTCTTATTTAGAATTGGTTTCCACTGTGATCTCATTATTTTTATTATGATACTTTGTGTGGTTTACTCTTTAAGTTAAGTTTTTGTAATGGATCCACCTCGTTACTAGAATGTGATTTTCTGAACCCTGTGGAAGACTGTGACTTGACTCTGACTACTTAAATAAAATAAACTTGACATGTCTCTGAACATGAACTAATTAACTTGAGGAATGACTAATTCACAAACGTACGACTCCACTTCTACTTTAGTTTTTTTGTTGTCTCTTTTTTAATTCTATTTTGTAATAAATTTGCAAAAACTACAAAATGGCACGCACAGTGGATTCTGTGGAAGTTAAAAAAAAAGTGTTCAAGAACCACAGACAAAAAAGAAAATAGGTAATACAGATTTAAATTACGCCATAGGTACGAACACTGGCCGAATTTTGACAATTTAGTCAAAGAAGAAGAAGAAATTATGCCATACCCATATTCAGAGATACGTAGTATCTTATAGACTGTGATTCTGAGTACGTAGTACATATATAGTGCGTTCGAATAGACACAAGTTGGTGAAAATAACGCTAAAAACGCTCACAATGGCGTTCGAATTGGGAATCTGTGGGTGAAAATGTCATTTAGGGCTCTTTTTGTTTACCGTTCGCAAAGATAAAATGGTTGTGATCGTGTTTGACAACTATCTATTTGACAGCGTAATCATGCGATTTTAGGTCTTAAGGTGCAAGTCCGAGACGGACCACAGACTGCGACCACAGGCGACACTGAGGCGTGCAGTGCTGTCTGCGGCCTCTATTCCAAGCGCGCCGACATGACGTGGCTGCACAATGCATCATTTTCATCTAAAATTTTCGTCTTTCTGTTTAACTTTCGTTTGGCGCTTTCAGTAATTGAATGCGTTAACGAACGCAATGCCATGATGGTCCACACTATGCCTTTTTTGTTCATCAAGGGCATGTGTCATAGTGTAGTCAACAGCGCACGTGAGGCATGCCCTTAACGCATGGGCGATGACAGTTGAAAGCAAAGCGCGTGCTACACTACACCTTTTCCCGCGTCGTCGGGTAGATTTCTGTGCCACAAACCATTCAACAACGAGGTGGCTTCTAGGTATAGCTTCATGTAAGGAGGTTTAATGCTTTGTTATTATTGGTTTAACTAATTTCAAAACTAGATCGAAATTGTATTTGGACATGCGTGTAAAATATTAATAATTATTATAATACTTCTTATAGTTTACTCATCATAATCATCTTAGTAGATACTATGATTATTATAATAACATCGTATCCATAAATTTTTCTTGGTCCTATTTATTCTGGAATTTCTAATGACCACAATGAATAAGCCGCACATATTCCACCAAGTAAAATATTCTCAACGAACATGTTTCCAAAAGCTGACAGAAATTACGACTGAACTAATAAATTACTATATTGGCATTGCGTTCGTTAACGCATTCAATTATTGAAAACGCCAAACGAAAGATGAAAAGCACAAATGCGGCCGGTAGTTCATTAATTAACTTTATTTATAAGTGTGAAATAAAACATAAAATATTTACTTAATAAAAGTTAAAAATATTATAAATAATAATTTTAAGCTATTGCATAGCTTCTATCGCGGGCCTTGAGCGTGGAGACCGAATCCACAAATTCCGTAACGAAAATAACCTAACACCCCCCACTCCGACTCCATCTATCGATGAATAGCAGAACTTTTAATGACTTTTTGAAATATCACGCTTGTCTCTTTTGTTTAGCAACTTGCCTCGAGATGGCATTGGTTAAATAATTATAATTGCATAAGTTGATTTGGCATCTATCGATGAATAGCAGAACTTTTAATGACTTTTGAAATATCACGCTTGTCGCTTTAGTTCAGCAACTCGCCTCTAGATGGCATTGGTTAAATAAATATAATTGCATAAGTTGATAAAAACAGCTTTACCACGGCAGTCTCCGAGTACCACACGATTTTTTTTTTATTATTGTAATTATATAAATACTACCTTTTTAAATGTACGACGATAGATAAAATAATAAAAAAGAAAATATAGTTTATGTATTTCTTTTTCTTTTTTATATCAGATTCAGAAAAAATCGACATTATTAACGTGTGAACCTTGTCGGTCACCACACCCACTGTTGCTTCAGTGACAGTCTGCAGTAGTCGCACGCCGCGGCTGTAGGCTGAACGCCGCGGCTGTAAGGCGTATTGTAGCCGCTCACGGATGTACTTAAAAGTACATCCGTGAGCGGCTGAGTGATTGAGTGTGTGCGTGAGAGATTCACACAAACCGGTAGTGTCGCCTGCAGTTTGCGGACTTTGCGGCTGCCCGCTGCAGTCTGCGGTCGCTCTCGGACTTGTACCTTTACGCTCGTTTTAGCGTTCGAGTAGGGTGTGGGCAAAAAAAACGCGTCCTATGCCCTCATTAGCTGAACGAACGCATCTATAGTATAGTATAGGTGCGTTCGATTAGCCATGAGGGCTTTGGTGGCGTTGTCATTGTTGGCTCTTTTGTTAAACCGTTCGAAGAGCTCAAAAGACTAATTTTGCTTCTTTTGCCCACACCCTATTCGAACGCTCAACTGAGCATAAGACCTAAAATCGTATGATTATGTTGTCAAATACATAGCTCTCAAAAAACGATCACAAACAACCACGCTCCCGAAATGGGGTCAAAAATTGCACATTTTGGTGGCAAAAATTCCTCATGTTTAGCTTTCCGAACGCTGAACAAAAAGAGAGATGAACGAGATTTTGCCATCAATGCCAACGCTACTAATGCCCTCATAAGCTAAACGAACGAACCTATAATAGTCTGTGATTTTATTCTGATGAGATTACGCCTATGTAGTCTGAGGCTGAGGATTCTTTAGATATATATAGTCTGATTAATCTATGCTGAGGATTACGCCCACGGGGGTATCACTTCTTTACTGCCCTGTGGGCCTTAGAAAGATGTTGTCTATGGTTGAGCTACCACGCACAAGGAACTTATACCCGACCCGACCCGATAGTCGGGTATAAGTTCCTTGACCACGCAGGACAACTTCACAGTTATCTATGTTCTATTAAACGGTGGCTTCGTTATCTTCATTTCTATTATAGCAAAGAGTTTGCGTAATCTCATATCGTTGTCTAATCATCATTTGTTTGAGAGTTCTCATGGATTGACAGACGTATGTCAATGCTGAAAATTACTATGAGCTAAATTATATTTCATTATCGTGTTTCTATGCCTATACTCGTAATATATGTTTATACATTATACACAAATGTTGTGTAACTTCAATATTGTACGTTGTCGGTGAGCAAAAATACTTAATCCCGCTCAGTCATCATCAGCCTATAGCAGTCCACTGCTGGACATAGGCCTCTCCAATTGCACGCCACTTAGGTCTATCTTGGGCTTCTCGTATCCAGTTTTTGCCAGCCGTCTTGCCCAGATCGTCACTCCACCATGCCTCAGGACGTCCTACGCTACGTTTGCCGAATCCCGCTCAGGTTATGTGGCAATACGATGTTTCATGAATAACGGGTGTAAACAGTATTATGGCTACAGAAGGTCAAAGTCAAAATCATTTATTCAATTTAGGCATCAAAGACGCACTTATGAACGTCAACTATTCATTATAATGTACTTTAAAGAATCTACCGCTGCGTTCAAAAATATATAGAGCCCACTGAGAAGAAGCGGCAAGAAACTCGGGGCCATTCTTTTAATTTCTTTTAAGGTAAAGTTGCAAGCACAACTTCGAGCTGCGAACGACTGGATAGATCGCAGCCGGCACATGATGCAGGTATGAGTTTAACATACATAGAGAAATTAGATGGAAACTCATTTTACGATACACGGAATATCATGATCGAGTGTAATGGCGACCTGTGGAGTACACTCATACGGCACTGGTGAATTCTGATATAAATAGAGACCAAAAAGCAAGAGCGAGGATATGTTTGATGATATAATCACATTGCCTGGTTGACGTGAGATATGCAAAAATGGCAAAGGAGTCATGGAAAGTTTTAAGGTCAGCTTTTGAAGAAAAAGGTCTAAACAACTGCTGCAGACTTTTGTCAAAGCTACAAGGCTTAGCGAAATATGTTCAACCAATGAGACTTGCAATGGAAAACTCAAATATAAAGTGGACTATAGACCATGTGAAGACCAAGCTGTTACAAATGCAGGATTCATACAGTGCAGTGCAGATCCAAGTACAAACACCAAAGATACTTCACTATTAACGGATAAATCACACTAACCAAGAAATCTCTACAGAAAAAGGCACATATCATTGAATATTTTAGTTTAATCTAGTCATCTTATCATATTATGATAAAATTATAGTTAAAAAATGATAATTTATTGTAACATTTATGTGAATAAACATTCTATTAAAAACCCTTGTGTTAAGGTATTACTTGATACCTTTTAGCCCAGATTTTCTTTAAAACTCTTTTATTATCAATCTAAACACTTGTTCCATGCGTTAAAAAACATTACTGATATCTGTTTCACATAATCATGACATTTTTTTACAGTTATATAACACATATTAATTTATAGTTGGGTACTTACCTAAATAACAAAACGAAAATGTTTGATTACAAATTGTAATCATGTATGTTTTGAATCATTGTAATCATGGATCTCACATAACATAAGTGCTTTCAATTTGTAAGGTAAACAATATGTATTACTCTTAATAATGTATCTTTGTTATTTTAGAATGTGTTCTTCAATAAATGGATTAAATTATCTTAAACTTGATTTTTTATTTCATAAACCCTGGTTTACTTAACAATATTTGAATAGATTAGATAGGAACGCTTATTACTACATCGATATTAAACAGCACATCCCTATTTATCGATATCGATACCCGCGCGCTCGTCTTCCACGTCACTAATGCGTTCCACGTCGCTAATGTCACACATGTACAATGCGATTAAAATAAGAATAGGACGGGCTCTCGGCTAACTTCACTCATATAAGTACGGTCAGCAGAACAAACTTAAAAATAGATTAATTTTAAATGAATGACTAAAAATAGTTCATTTTATAAAATTTATATATTTATAAGGTTGGCAGCACAGACGCAGTGTTGCAAAAGTTTCCGATTTATTGGGAGATCTACTGATTTTGGTCATTGTCTCCCGATATCCCGATTTAGCAATTCAGTATCCCGATTTTTGAATTATCATCTAATGTAAAATAATATTCATAAATAAACATGGAAAATAATATTCTTCATACGGCATAACTAAAAGATCTTGAATAAATGAATATATTATTAACATAAAATACTCTTGTTTTATTCCGAATAAAAATCTCCCGATTTTTAGATGGCAAATTTAACGAATTTAATTTTTCAATTTTGCAACACTGGTGAGACGCCATCTTGATTTGATGACACATGTCTTATTTATCCATCAGGGTACTACGCGACACGTTTCCAAGTGCATTTTTATGTTCTTACGCCCTTTTTGTTGATAATTTGTTTTTGTTGGTTGTTTAATTTGTTCTACAATGAGCAAAAGAGGTAGTGTTTTACATCGGCGAGCTCGAGAGATTATCAGCAATGTTGATAAGTACTTCGAGGAAGAGAAAAAACGTGCCATTATGTTGTTGGACCAGTTAAAACAAGCAAGAATTGTACCAGGGCCAGATGACAATATTCATATATCGCGTGATGTATTTAAAAGTTTCATTAAGGATTTGGAAACTGCTTCGAAGGTAACCGAGCGAGTGACTTTAGCCACTGGTATTAGTAAAAATACAGTGAGTCGCATTCGCCGTGAACAAAGAATAGCAACAGAAGCAAGCACAAGCAAAATAACGACACCTAAGAAGAAACCACGTTAAAAGAAAATTGTGTGTGACAGTTTTGAAATATGTGCGCTGGGCAACATAATAAATTCTATATATACGGTGAGAAGAGAAAGTCCTACACTAAAGAAAATTTATGCAGCTGCAAAACAAGATCTTAATTTTCCTAGCAGCTTGTCTACTTTGAAAAATTACAGTGTTGGACGTCGTTGGATAATAACACATGCCGGTACCGAAGATGGCTTTATCGACGGGGCATTGCTAATGTTTAAAGCGAAACAGAAAAGTGGCGACTACCACGATGAAATGAATGGTGAAATTTTTTTAAATGGGTGAATGAAAAACTAATCCCGAACCTTCCCGAGACCTCACTTGTGGTAATGGATAACGCTCCTTATCATAGTATGGAGGAAACGAAAGCTCCGAACATGAGTGCTAGAAAAGTGCAGATGCAGGAATGGCTTACACAAAACGATATTCAATATGAGCAAACATTCACAAAGGCTGAACTTTATGAATTAATAAAAAAAAACAGGCCACCGAAATATTACACAATAGATAACATATTTAGATCGCATGGCCATGAAGTGTTAAGACTGCCACCCTATAATAGCGATTTAAATCCGATAGAATACATCTGGCATTTGGTAAAACGTAGAGTGGCAGACAAAAATGTTGAGCAATTAGAAAGCGCAATCGAACGTCTGACACTTGAGTCGATCGCATCAATCACGAAAGATGACTGGAAGAAAGAAATAAACCATGTAAAAAGGATTGAGAAAGACTACTTCGAAAGGGAATTACTTGAAGACGATGACAATGGCCCATTCAGTTTCATTATAAACATAGGTGACAGTAGTAGCAGCAGCAGTGATGATGACGACGATTACGAGGAGTCTGATTCAGTTGGGCATCAGGACATGAGTGGAATTGAAGAGCTTAGCGATTAAAATTAAAATACGTACATTCACTAAATAAAGACAGTTCAATGTGTTTCTGTGTTTACTTTAGTTTACCTACCTATGATTCGTTTTTAGGCTAATTTTTTCTCTACCTATCAGATAAAAAAGTACGTGCTATTACAATATAAAACAAGCCAATATTTTTTAACATTGCTTTTTTTGCACACTATACCAAGTTCCCGTAGTGACGTCACAACATGGCGCTAGGCCGGTCCTATTCTTATTTTAATCGCATTGTAGTGCGTTCGAATAGATCACTTCTGAGCGTTTTTAGCAAAAATAACGCTAAAATCGCTCACAAAGGCGTTCGAATTGGGAATCTGTGACTGAAAATGTCGTTCATGCCTCATTTTGTTTAGCGTTCGGAAAGCTAAAAAAGTGCAATTTTTGACCCACGTCCGGAGCATAGTTGTTTGTGATCGTTGTTTGACAGCTATGTATTTGACAGCATAATCATGCGATTTTAGGTTTTATGCTCAGTTGAGCGTTCGAATAGGGTGTGGGCAAAAGTGGCAAAAATAACGTTTTTGAGCTTTACGAACGCTTTAACAAAGGAGCCATCAATGACAACGCCACCAATGCCCTCAAAAGCTAAACGAACGCACCTATGGAAGACGAGCGCACGACCATAAACCGTCAAAGTGGATGGCACTGAAAAAATAAACTTCCCGCTAACGTTCCGTTGTTTGCTTTAGTGATTGACATCTCTCTTTAGATATTATATTACTGGCAGAGTAACGTCTTCTTCTTCTTCTTATGTGGCTTTTTAACGTGGAAAGACGTTACTCTGCCAGTGTCATGTTTTGGAGGATATTTTGCCCTTGTACTCCCCCAACCCTGAAGGAGTGACCATTGTACGGTACGGAATCAAATGAAAGTAATATGAATATCAAAAGTATTAAAAACTGGTTTCGCTTTTACAAACGTATATTATTGGTTTTAATAAAATTACATAACATATAAATAAATGGTGTAAAAACAAGCGATAAAAGAGAGTTAATATCAGCAGGTCTAGCGATATCAGAATTAAGTTTATCATACAAAGAAGAATTTAACTTAGGACATGAAAAGAAAATGTGATTTAAAGTACCGTCATCTAGGCCACACTCACAAAGCGAATGATCCCTGACCCTGATTTTAGCAAGAAACACGGGAGAACAAACGTGACCTAAGCGCAAACGAATTACGGTGGAAGTGACCCATTTCTCAGCATTTTTAAATTTAAAAAACCAAGGTTTTGAAGGTATGGTGGGCTGAATTAAGCCAAAATGCCTACCTTTGATCATTCTTGTTCTATTCCAAATATCCGACCATTTATCATTTAACTACACTTTTGTAGAGTTACGTAAATCGCGAGAAAAACAGTTGCAGTATGATTCCAGCCCTAAATCAGTAGCCTGCTTAGCAAAATTATCTGCAATTTCATTACCTTTAATGCCGCTATGGCCTGGAATCCAAGCTAAAACTACTTCGATACCAGCTAAATAACATCTATAAAGAATTTCTCTAATTTTCAAATTAGTGTGTAACATATCATTCACACGAAATGGAAATTTATAAATGTCCTGTAAACAACTAAGAGAATCCGAAAATATGATGCATTTATTTAATTTATAAGATTCGACATATTCAACAGCTTCTAAAATTGCCACTGATTCACCTGAATAAACAGATAAACTAGACGAACATTTAAAGTTAAGTATAATACGATACCTAGGTATCCAAACAGCAGCTCCGACATAACCATTACTCGTTAACCTAGACGCGTCCGTAAAAACCGAAAGCCAACCTGCCCAAGAACGATCTAAAATATCAAGAAACTTTTAATCCGCACCAGGAGAGTTCTTATCAACACCAAAATTTAAAATAATATTAGGTCTGAAAACTAAACACTCATAGGGCACAGTAAAAATGGGTTGTATAGTAAATTGATAAATAGTGTGAGACAAATTAAGTAATTTGTTGTGTGAATTTAAAATACATGGAGGATCCTTGTGACGCCAGTAACGAGAGGATGAAACTAAATTACTAAGACAAATTAACTTCTGTAAAATTGGATGATTAGAAAATTGAGCAGCATGAAAAAAAAAAACGATCAGAAAGATACTGACAACGAAGGTAAAGAGGGGGCTCTACGCATTCAACTTGAAGAGCATTGATAGGAGAAGATTTCATGGCCCCAGATATAATCCGAAGACATTTGTATTGCAATAAATCAAATAATCTCAAAGAAAGTTTACTGCAAGGTTCTAACAGAAAAGTAGCGTAATCAAAATGACTTCTTATAATTGCATTGTATAGTATTTTTTGACAAAAAGGATGAGCACCCCACCAAACCCCTGAGAGTGCTCGGAGAATACGAGTATTCACATTTTTTTCACATTTATTTTTTATATACTCTATGTGAGGAGAACCAGTTAGTCTTGAGTCTAATATAAGACCGAGAAATTTCGCTTGATTCTTAACCATAAGGCAATGATCATTAACGAAAATTTGAACATTAGGGATAGACCGCTTTCTAGAGAATACTACAACATTACTTTTCTCTGAAGCTAAAGAGAGCCCATGATCTGCTAGCCAGATATTTAGATAATGGAGAGCAGAATTTAGTCGAGAAACTGACTCCGAAAAAGTTTTAGAAGAATAATAAAGAGCTATGTCATCAGCATACTCAAGGATTTCACAAAATGAGTCAACACTGTGATGAAGGTCATATGTATATAAGCTATAAAGTAGTGGACTCAGCACTGATCCTTGAGGAAGGCCTTTCCATACTATTTTTGGGGATAACAGAGAAGTTTGATATCTTACCGATATTAGTCTACCTAACAAGAGATTAAAAATGACATAAGTCATCCGTTGAGGAAGATTTAACTGAAGCATTTTTTTGTTTTAGGATAGGGAGTTGCACATTGTCGTAAGCACCCGTAATATCTAAAAAGACGCCAATCAAATGATCATTCTTAGAAAAAGCAATGCGAATATCAGTGGTAAAAACACCTAAACTATGAATAGTGCCAAATCCTTTTCTAAAGCCAAATTGAGACTTCGATAAAATTTGACAATGTTCCAACAACCACTCTAACCTGTTTTTTAGAAGATTTTCAAAGATTTTTACCATAACAGATGATAGAGCAATAGGTCTATACGAAGACGGGTTTGAAGGATTTTTGCCAGGTTTCAAAATTGGGATGATTAATTGATGTTTCCAAACATCAGGAAAGTTACAATTTGCATATATGTTATTAATGATATTTAACAAATATTTTTTGGTATTCAAAAATGACCGACAAATGAATGAATATGGAATTCCATCCAAACCTGGAGAAGAGTCTTTAAGGTGATCTAAGGCAGCTGAAAGTTCATCAAATGAAAACAAGTCATCCATAGGAACACTAGAGATCCCAGAACTTGAAAAACAAGTAAACTATTCTTTAGGAGGAACGAAAGGAGGAGCTAACTGGTCAGAAAAAGCTTCTAGCCATGATAAGTCATTAGATGACAAATCACGACAGTTGTTTTTGGAATTTCGAAACGATTTGATTTTTTTCCATATAAGGTAGGAAGGAGAGCGAGGAGAAAGACTTTCGCAATATTTTGACCAGCCAATTTTTTTTTTCTTAGAAAGAAGTCTTCTAGACCTTGCCAAAACCTTTTTAAATAGAATAAAGTTTTCATAAGTAATATTTTCAGAAAAGTATGTTTCTGCCTCATTTCGCTCTTTGGTAACACTAGTACATTCAGAATCCCACCAAGGAGGTAGAGGGATATTAGATCGAGGCTTCTTTATGGGAATAGTAGAGTCTGCAGATGCAATAATGGCATTTACTAATTCTGTATATAAATTTAAGTAATTAAACTCATTAATAGGAGGTAAAGAAGATACCTTAGAATCAAGAGTGGAAGAAAATGTATCCCAATCAGCACTATTAAGTCTATATTTTAAAAGAGGAGGTAAACTAAAAGGAGCTGGACATTGTGAGGAAGAGGAGATTAGAATAGGGAAATGATCGCTTCCATGAGAGTTAGGAAGGACAGACCAAAACAATTTGGAGGATAGAGAAGCAGAAGTTAAAGATAAATCTACAGCACTAGGATTTTGAAGGGGGGAAACCTGTCGAGTGGGAGAACCATCATTTAAAATGCATAAATTGAAATCGTCAATGAGATCAAGTAGGTAAGGTGAAAATGAGTCAGGAGCACGTGAACCCCACATTGGGTGATGACAATTGAAATCACCAAGAACGATGAGCGGAGGAGGAAGAGAGGAAAAAATGAGTGAGAGTTCAGAAATTATAGAAGCATTAGGATGAGGAATATAAATTGATAAAATAGATGTATCCAAAGATCTCACAGCAACAGCATTAAATCTACTACTGTGAGGAGGAAGTGAGAGTAAAGAGTAGGGCATAGTTTTTTTAACCAAGATGGCGCTACCTCCCCACCCATCGTCACGATCATCCCGAAAACAGGCGTAGCCAGGTAACCTAAAATTAGAACCTGGCTTCAGCCATGTCTCCGAGATAGCCGCAACAATGGGTTTATATTTATTAATCAAGTAAATAAGCTCACATTTCTTTGATATGGCGCTCCTCACATTCCATTGTAGAATCTGATCCATGTTGAGAATTTACGACATAAGAGATTTTTTGTAAAATCTGCAGAATATTGTTCGGTAGTGGCATTTCATCAAATTTTGAAATCATATTTAACAAAGTACAAGATATTAATTCCAAAAGGTTTTCATTTTGAGAAGATCTTTCAGAATTTAATGCACAACCATTAGTCATAGTTGATGAAGGAGATGCAATAATTGCATTATGAGCTACTTTATCGTAAGATTTGCAAACTGACGCAGGACAGCTTCGAGGCACAGACACAGTTTTTTTATAGGAGACAGGAGCAGATTGCGTTTGGGCCTTTTCAATAATAGGAGACGGAGGACTTGGCGTAAATTTGACTATATCCGCATACAGACGACGATTGATGGATGGAACCCGCGCGGATGCCTCCATATATGATATGCTTTCCTCCGAAACAATGTTTTTAATTATCTTTTGTCTATTATGCTCAGGGCAAACCTTGTCTGTAGCAAAATGATTGCCTGAACAGAATAGGCAAGAAGAATCAATTACCTGACAGGTAGAGCCCGAATGAGGTTGTGCACATTTAAAACAACGCGGTTTAGATCGACAAAAATTTTGAGTATGACCAAATCTACAGCAGGACAAGCATTGAATTGAAGGCAATTGATATTTATCCACATTAATGGCAGCATTAAAACAGAAAATTTTCTTTGGAAGAAATGTACTTTTGAACGTCACTGCAACCGTTTGAGTCGGAATCCATACTGGCTTGTTTTCAATAAATGTTTTTCTATTTAATCTCCTTGCCTTTAAAACCGGCCCACAGCCAGAAGGGCATTCAAGTGCATTAACCAACTCCTCCATGGACCAATCCACTGGAATGCCCTTAATAATACCCGTGCGCGTTACGTTATAAGTCGGAATTTGAGCATGAAAATCATAAGCAGACAGAAATTCACATTCCAAAAACTTGTTAGTCTCATCCCACGTTTTGAATTGAAGCGCAACTTTATTTCGACCTATCAATTTTATTCCATCCGAACAAATGCCTGTAACTTTATTTTTGAAAAGAAGTTGAGCTACCTTTAAGACTCTTAAAGTATAACCAGAAGCAGGGTCAGCGATATTCTTTGTTAAGTGGACCACATAGGGGCCCAAATCCGTCTGATCATAATGAAGATCTTTTACGTCAAACTGGGGGACAATATAGAAATGTTGCGTCGAAGTTGAAGGGCTGATATTTTTTTTATTAGGAATTAAGTCATCCTGAGCACTAGGAGCACGTTGTCGCTTCCTAGCTCCTGTAGAAAGACTAACCAACGTGCTATCTGTATTATTTGATTCCGAACCAAGATCAGGAGGATCACTCCACTGATCCAGTTCAGGATCACTCATTTTTCTTTCGAAAAATGAGTGATCTTAATCGCTTTTACCAATAATAAAAATACTATTTACAAGCAACAAGAAAAAATTACTTACTAAAAGAAACGAAATCAAGTTTTTTTATCAAGATTAATTAATAAGAAATCTACGCATTAAACTTCCGTATAATAGCCAACTCACTTACAAATAATCCCAGATAAGGCTCAGAAAAACAAAAATATTCTTTGAGACTCCCAATAATTTTAAATAATTGTGCTCATTTTTCAACAGAAGCCGCCATCATCCCATACCGTAATCAATCGGAGCTGTATTTAGAGTAACGTCTTTCCACGTTAAAAAGCCACATAAGAAGAAGAAGAAGATATTATATTCTGAATTTCTGATTAAAGAGTTTTAAAAAGCCACATAAGAAGAAGAAGAAGAGTTATCTATGATTACGCCATTTTGTTTTGTCGGCGGCTTCGATTTTGCTGAAATAACGAGGAAGATTTCGTGTGTGATCTTTTAAAAGTGTTTTATGGTGTTGTGGTAAAAAGAAAATGTCTAAACGTCGCATTGAAGTGATGGACCCTTTTATAAAGAAAAAGAGGTAAGCGATACTCGTTAACTTAGATGTTTGTTATTGAACCCATGCTTGAAAATTATTTACTTCCTTTGTTTCCATCTCTCATGATTTTATCGATTCGTGGCAGTGTTATTCTTGTGACGAACTTACTGTGGAATTTCTGATATTCTTAATGTTTTGGCTAGTCATCGGATTGAGATTTTGTTCTATATATTTGGTTGTTTTCCTAGAACAGGATGAGAGTTCGACTACATGACGAACTTTGTTTTCGATCCTGACAAGATATAGGTACATCATTAAGCTTGTTGGATTAATATTCAGTGCAGCCATTAGTATCCTGTGCATGTACTGTACACTATGGTAGATAAGTGACATAAGTTTGTGATTGAGAAGAAGTGTAGTGCAGCAGTGGAAACTGATCATTATTTTAATATTAAGAACAGTTATAAAATGAGAAGCCAAAGAAGTGTGGTGTTTACCCTGATAACAAACAAGAACTATAAAAATCGCTAGGTGTCTGATGAAAAGCATAGCTTTGAGGATAATAGTTCACTTTGTTCAATACATTTGAACCCCAAGGCAAATCTCTTACACCAACCAATCTCCTGCAATTGTTGGTATACTGTAATAATAATTAGATGACACTGGATCCACTTCAGAAGTACTTTTGTAACGGAAGTAATATGGACCAAGAATGACTATTAGAAAATGAGCTTATACAGCCGATGTGAGTAATATTTTGCTGGAATTCATACTGGAAACATATTCTCTGTCAAGGGATGGATAAATGTGTAAAAGATAGAAATATACTTGGTACAAGTTTAATTAATAAGTACCAGTATGGAGTTATCTATCACACAGTTTCATAACATATTGCAAGCACTGTGCCAGGATGTAATACTGCACAGGATACCTTAGTGAAGAGACCAATTCACACTAGAATACTGCTTGTGTCATAGATTCTACTTAGTGTATTGGCAAAAAAAATCACTTTTGCATAGCAGGCTTTTGAAATCAAAGTGAATAAGTGAGAGAATTAAAAGTCTGATTCATAATGAGACTTCCTCCGGAATAAACCAAGTACTTTGATATAGGAATACAATGGTACCGAAACCCCATTTGAAAGTGCTCTGCTGGAGAGATATAGTGACACAAATGCTTGTTCCATTTGGTTGGAGAGGAAAGCCTGACCATGAGGCCGATTTATGGTATAAAGAAGTTCTACTGGAATTGCAGATTTTCAGAGAAAAAAAGGTGTGTAAGAACATTCCCACTGTCACACCTCTCCGCTAGGCCCCGTGTCCCAGTAGGCATGGACATACACATTCACATCTCAGACCTGCACGGCAATCACGTCTCAGTTGCAATCAAACGTTGATTGAATGTTAAGTAATGGCGGCTTTATGTCACTTTGGTCAGCCACCATCTGCAACTTACTAACATTTCTGCTTGAGTGTGTGTCTGTGTATGTCTTGTAGTTAGAATAAGGGGTGGTTCATTAATCACGTTAGGATCGAAAGCTGGGGTAGGGGGTGTAGTAAGATACCTATCACGTATATAAATATTTATCGTCAAATGTGTCGCATGATTACACCATTCTATTAATATTACTTTTATACCAATCAATAACAACCTGCAACCTTTCCGTCTTATATCTTGGTCCAATTATTTAAAGACAAAATTTTAAGATTCTTTGTAGGTACTAAAACTAAAAGGTTGATAAAACTGATAGACTCTGAATCTGCCTTTTAAAAATGGTAAAATAAACATCATGTGATTAATTAACGGCCCCTAACTATCTTGGTTTTAGATGCTTAAGCTATTTCTCCTGCTTGGATAAATATATAAGTTACCATTCTGATCTCTTTTCACCAAGCAATCCTCCTTTGTTTGATGGTATATCGTACCCGTATCAAATCCATACAAGGAAGAGGTGAATAGTTGTATGCTGAAGTTATCAAAACTGACAAAGCTGTCATTGTTAAAGATTAATCAACATTTGATTGTAACTGCGATAATTAATATCCCTGCTGACAGCAAATATTTCTACTTATACTAATGCTATGTGTGCAGTGTCTCCGCTGTGCCAATTTTTAGTGAGGCCATTCATGCTTCAGATGCCATGTCAGACCATTGCTCACAAATTATTTTAGGACAGCATTTTGACACTGTTGAGAGCAAGGCTTCAGGATGGTCGTACTACTACAATATTAGGGCTGCCCACTAGCCTATTTGTCTAGCGTTGATGGCATATCACGGTCACATGTCTTCGTTGCTTAGCTATGGCTTGATAGTGTGGGGCAACTCAGTCGACATAGACAGAGTATTTAAAATACAAAAGTGTAGCGTAAGAGTCATAAACAGGGCGTGGTTTTTAAACAGCTAGCAAATCTCTTTTTAAAGCATGCAAAATACATCCTCTACTGTTTATGTATATTAGAGATCTTTGTGTCTTAGTCAAACAACAGCCTGATTTTTTTTAATGTGGATAAGTTTGTGCCGCCCAGTAAACAGTGAAGTTTGTAAATTTACATTATCAACCACCTGCCCCTAAGGATCTATACAAAAGAAATGAACAACTCGTTATAATTATATACAAGATGACATTAAGACCTTGGATGGAACTTTTTTTTTATGGTAACCTATCAGACTGGCTTCTTGCAGATTGTTTTTCTAGTGTACAGGAATTTCGGGATTATTGTGTCAGATTTTTCAAACATTATTAAATATAGAAAATTTGCATGTCTGCCAGTAATAAGTAAGTGCCCTGTATTTTATAAGGTCTCTACTTTGTACATGTGTTCTAGCCAATAAATTATGATTTATTGCTCTCCTAGTGCCCACACTCCCAGCATTGGGAATGGAATATGCTGATTACGCTACTCTTGCCAAATACAAGTGGATACCTATATGGTGCGAGCCAATGCAATAATTGCTGATGTTCTGCTTTGAAACATAATCTTAGTATAGGATCAGTATCATATACAACCCGGTCACAATATCTGTGCACCTGACCTCGTGACGTCATATCGGCGGTCTGGGTACGGTGTGAAAAAAGTTTTTTAGAGAAATGTGGAGGTAAAAAAAATTACTAACCTTTTCAAATCAATTTATTATTGATGAAGGGTTTGTTATTAAAAAACAATAATTTTGATTACAAAAACATTTATTATTAAACTCAGTCACTATAAATTATTGACTCTATGCCTGACATTGTATCTTCTTGTAATTATTACTAGTACTTGGAGTCGGGCTAGCGCCCGGCGAAGTAGGTGGTTGTACTTTGGCTTCATTATTAATTTTCATTAGAGTCCTCTTTGATATCCCAGTTGCAGCACAGGTTTGTTTCACCACTTGGTCTACAGGTATGGTGTACTGTTTATTTGCTTTCTCCGATTCAAAAAACTTGAGCACTTTCAAGATTAAATTTCTTGATTCGCTGTGTATTGTTTTTCCCATGACTTCAGTTTAACAGCTACAACAATTTTAATAACAACCAAACCAGTCCAAACTTAACAGTAAACAGTCTAAACTTAACAATAAATATTAAAAAACAAAACAACAACAAAGCGAAAATATCAAAATTATCGGGACGTGTATCGGCAACGAAGATGCTAACCGTACTGTCGCACCGGGGAGTGCGCGGAGAGGTGACAGGGGAAGCGGGAGAGGCGCCGCATTCCAGCGAGGTGCACAGATATTCTGACCGGGTTGTACTGTAATAATATAAATATATGTACAATACCAGGCAAGCGGGGAATGTCTATATTGACTGTGTCTCTCTGATCGCTAGTGTCAATTGTAATAGAATATAAAGATAAATGTATCATTCAATTGTAATTATATAAAGTTTGTTAGGGAAAAGTTTTTGTAAGCAAGTTAGAATAAAGTAAAATAAAATATTTGTATGAGTATTCTGAATAGTATCTATGTGAGCGCTCCTATAGTATTATAAACTTACTGTGTTAGCTAGAAAATTAGTAAAACAAACAAAGTCGGGCGCCTGGAGCGATCTCACACAAAGAATATATATATATATATATATATATATATATATATATATATATATATATATATATATATAAAATTAACAAACATTACCTGGAATAGCAGCCTGTAGAGATTCGGAACTTCTAATTTTCAGGCAGGGGAAAGTGAAATAAGTGAAAACATTCAGTTTAATTCATTTTTTTATTCCGGGAAGGAACACAAGTGTTGCATTTAATTTAGAATTTTATATCAATTTTGATAACGTTTAGCAATTACGCAAGGTCTGAAGAACTCTCGCGGTTATACTGGTATAATTAAATAGCCGGAGAGGCACTATAAGTTTTCCTATCGTTAGCTAGAGGTATTTATTGTTAACTATCATAATTTTATCGTCAACTATCGTCAGCAATCGAAAGCTATCGTTATTGCACCCTTATTTAAAGGAAATTAATTATTTTAAGTTTTTATAACTACACGCACCTAGGAGCGCGGATTGTAAGACAAAGAATTGACAGTACCTTACTCCGAGACGAAACCTGTGATTATATAGTCCTCAACTTCCCACAGTGAACTCATGGTGATAATAAATTCGGCAGAAAAATCCGAAAGCATAAGTTCCAAGAAAAACTTCTAAAGAAAAACGCCAATAGCTGAAACAGATAGAAACTAGCGTTAGGATAATGTCCGTAAACTCAAAGTATACGGAAATTTGACTAAAACATAGCACACTTACCGTTTTTCTTAGGTTATGTGGCAGATACTCAAAATCCATTATTTTGATAAAATTGAAGCTATTTCACAAAGCTCATGGCTGGCTGCCTTTGAATATCGCCTCCCCATGTCGGGCGAAGTTCACAAAATTCAGATCCAAATGTATATAAGAATTTAAAAAAAATAATGACTTGACATGTCGGCAGTCGGTAAGAAAGTGGTGAGAGGCGTACGTAGCTGTCTATGGACAAGACGTGAGCTCGAACACAGACTAATGCACAGCCAATCATCAAAGAGAAACAAATGTCATACAAAAAACTGTTGACCACAGAGTATTCTCTGTACAGGGGTTACAAAAGGTGTTACCCTTGTAATAAAAAAGTTAACCAGAATAACTTAACTCTAAGGATTGGCAATTTTAAAATCGAAAATGAATCGACAACGTGTAACGGAGCGAAAAACGAACATTAGAATACACTCTGTATACAATTGTAACATTACTCTGTAAAAAAGTGAAATTGGAGAGTAAATGAGACTCTTAAACCAATATTTCTGCTCGTCCACCGCAGACTGAGTACCATGCCATTGACCATGACCATAACAGTGTCCACAGACAGCACCAGCACTTTTATGGTCAGGGACAGCTTGGGTACGGGATCCTACAATCTGGTGCATTACATCTTTTTTCTTGAGGACCTTGATAGGGGTATCCACAATTTTTACATATGCAACATGTAGAGAGATATATATATAGATAGAGGATGAAGGAGAAACTAAACACACCCATAATCAGTTAATTTTATTAAAAAACTTAGCATGCAGGAAACGAGTAGCAAGAAATACAGCCAGCATAACATTTTGCAAACATGTTTAAAAACTGAACTAAACTAGGGAACTAAAATTTAATTATCGCCTGTTCTGTTAACACTAAAATCCAAATTCATGTAACAGTTTGCATGACATTTCTAAAATGGGATTATTCTATGTTAGTTCAGCGAGCACCAAGTCACTTGACGACTAATCTGTCTACAATATAAACACAATAATTTGCATTATAGCCCAAACAGAATAAGTACTGCCATAATTTATAGATTTTTAGTTTAGAGAATGCTTACAGAATCGACACCATTGACTTTGGAAAATGGACATTCTGTACAAGCGAGGGATTAATTTGTGACGCTTGATTGATTCCAGAGAGGAGAAGGCAGCGGCAGCGGCGAAGGCCGGAGGGGGGGAGGCATCGGAAACTGCAGTAATAGCCACGGCACGCCCTCCCACTTCCACAAGCACACCCGGAATTAACCCTTACACTGGTCCGTGAGAACTTGTATTTCATTATTAGCAACATACATTAATTAGTCCGCTATGTTCCCACTGCTCAGACTGAAGCCTCAGAGAGGAGTTGGGCTATAATCCACCACGCGGGATCAGTGCGGCGTGGTCGATAGACTAGTAGGCAACACATGTGGAAGTGTTCAGGCCGCCCGATGGTCTTTGACATAGCCTAACGGCTGTTATCCTAACACAAACGTTAATTCCCGACCGCAGCAAGCATTGCTTATCTTGTTGATTGGTTGAGATCGCCAAGTCAAGCTCTGTTGCAAGTGCTATAAGTATGAATCCTCATGTGTACAGTTACAGGAATTCCTATGTTGAATACTCTGCTTGGGATCTATTTATGTAAATACTAGCTGCGCCCCGCGGTTTCACCCGCGCGGTGATGATACCTGTTGTCATGTGTCGTGTGGTGTGTTGCGCAGGGCTGGCCCACTCGGTGCGCTACCACGAGCTGCTGCGGCGGCGGCTGGCGCTGCCCGTGTGGGAGTACAAGAGCGACTTCATGCGGCTCCTCACGCAGCACCAGTGCGTGGTGCTGGTCGGCGAGACCGGCTCCGGGAAGACCACGCAGATACCGCAGGTCAGCCTCTCAACTCACATTTGTTGCCTGACATAACTTTATACGGACCTCTGCGTTTTGACAGGATTAATCAAGTCGTTGCTCCAACAGAACATATATTCGACAAGAATGACTCCCACAGAACGTAGCGGAGTGTCTAGTCAGAGCCAAGTCACGGTAGGTTGTTAACCGAGGGGCCACGAACACGTGCGTGCGACATAACGGGGCTCTATAGTAGACGTCACGTTTGCATCATGGAGGTGGAGGACGTGGAGACGTTGGCCGACCATATCTAAGAGAGCTTTTTTGCCCAAGCTATTGCAGAGACACGTAGCTCGTGCTTCGCCTTCACTAATATAATAAGTCCTTTGTTATGTACAATATTGAACGGACGGCTTGGAATCCAACACTGGTCAAAAAAGTGACAAAAAAGCATGTATTTTTGTTATTGTACACCCATGTGCACTGCTACACCGCTAAGAACCATTTTGCGACTGAACGCACCAACCGACGGCACCACTACATTTCTAAGTGGGTAGGTATGTCACGGTGCAGGTGGGTAGAAGCGCTCGGAGCGGAGCTTGACTTGGCGATCTGAACAGATCAACAAGTAAAGCAACGCTTGCTGTGCTCAGGAGTTGGATGGGTGTGTGCTAGTGGCATTGTTCAACTGAGCGCTTCCGTGCTTCGGAGGAAACGTTGAGTCATCGGTGCCGGTTGTTTGTCTTAGGACAACAGTCGTTAGACTATGTCGAAGGTCTTCGGGCGGTCTGAACACTTCCACATGGGTTGGCCACTAGCCTATCCACCAAGCCGCACTGGGCCCGCGTGGATTATGGCTCAACTCCTCTCTCTGAGAGGAAGGCTCGAGTCCCAGCAGTGGGAACATAATGGGCTGATTATGAGGTATGTCTCCCGTAGTAACTCTGTTCTGTGGTGTGATGTAGCGGCGCCGTCGTGTGTTCAGTCGCACAATGATTCTGCGGGCGGAGCCGTGAATATTAGCTGTCAGTAATAAAAAAGAGTGCTTTTTAAATATATTTAATAGTGAAGTGAATTAGAAAACCATTAATTTGAGTTGATGTCAACTGTGCTATACAGAATTACTTAAGTGAAAATGATGTTTTGTGCCTGCGAGACGCGGACAAGCTGGCACGTGGCTTCCCGTTATACAACAAGTACAATTTGATAAATTTAATACCGACTTCCATTCCATTCAGTTATTGGAGTGTATCTTAAAAACTGGATCGAATTTGATGAAATTTTAAATGGGACCACACGGGAAGCACCCGCTTCCAAACAAAAAAAGAATTTTGAGCATCGGTTCACACAGTCCAAAGTGATGGAGTAACGAACATAAAAAAAAATACAGTCGAATTGAGTACCTTCTCCTTTTTTGGAAGCCGGTAAAAAATAGAGAAATATAATGTCATTCTCTCATTTGCGCATCTCATTGCATTCAAGTACCATACTACGCTGAACTTAAACTTTAGAGATTAATTATAAATGGACATTAGAAACGCAAAATGTAGGATTACAAAAGGGCAAAATATAAATGGCACAAGCAGGTAACGATGGCATTTAGGATCGTTCAGTTCGAGGTTCGATCGCGGCCCGTTTGCAGGCACCGTCTTGTGTAAATCGATTTGCAGGTGGTATTCAGTTCTCGACTAATGTCCGCGGAGTAATGACGCTTCTGGTGAGGCGTGAGGCGACCAACTCTACTGTCAACTAATACGATATATATTTGGTTAAACTCTAATCTCTAATTCTAATTCTCTAAACTCTAATGAGTTCGGTGGAACTAAATGTGGTCTGACGCATTCAGAAATACCACAAAACACTTAATCGTAAGAATTTAAAATTGCTAAACTTGAATTTGTATCTTTCCAGTGGTCGGTAGAATTCGCTGCAGTGACAGCAGGCAAATCCACAGGCGTGGCTTGTACACAACCGAGACGAGTAGCCGCCATGTCGGTGGCGCAGCGAGTAGCAGAGGAAATGGACGTCGCACTCGGACAGCAAGTGGGGTACAGCATCCGTTTCGAGGACTGCTCCGGGCCACAAACAGTCCTCAAGTACATGACAGACGGCATGTTGCTCCGGGAAGCGATGTCCGACCCGATGCTGGAACAATACAGAGTGATATTACTTGACGAAGCCCACGAAAGGACGTTAGCAACTGATATTCTAATGGGTGTGCTGAAGGAGGTAATCAAACAACGCTCGGATCTGAAACTCGTGATCATGTCGGCTACGTTAGACGCCGGCAAATTCCAGCAGTATTTCGATAACGCGCCGTTAATGAACGTTCCGGGACGAACACATCCCGTCGAAATATTCTACACTCCACAACCTGAAAGAGATTACCTAGAAGCTGCAATACGAACTGTCGTACAAATCCATATATGCGAAGAGATCTCGGGAGATATATTGTTATTTTTAACTGGCCAAGAGGAAATTGAAGATGCGTGTAAAAGGATTAAACGGGAGATAGATAATTTGGGTCCGGAAGCTGGGGAATTGAAATGTATTCCGTTGTATTCTACGTTGCCGCCGAATCTGCAGCAACGGATCTTTGAACCGGCCCCACCGAACAGACCGACCGGAGCGATCGGCCGAAAGGTGGTCGTATCAACCAATATTGCGGAGACTTCGTTGACCATAGATGGTGTAGTGTTTGTGATAGATCCGGGCTTTGCCAAACAAAAAGTGTATAATCCTCGTATCCGTGTCGAATCGCTTCTCGTGTCTCCGATCAGCAAGGCTTCAGCGCAGCAGCGAGCCGGTCGAGCCGGGAGAACCCGCCCGGGGAAATGCTTCAGGCTCTATACCGAGAAAGCTTACAAGAATGAGATGCAGGACAACACATACCCGGAGATCTTGAGGTGATTTTAAAACGGTTTTGTATGAATTTTCGTATTTGTATTTGATAACTAATTTTAAGTCATATTTTTCCATTTTAGGGCTCCCATTTAAAAAATCACAATGTCGCACTCAATGATAAGCTTATAGTGCAAGGTTCATCTTGGTGGGTATCAGTAGCGAGTAAGAATAGTATTCCAAATGGCATTCACTATACGAGAACATAACTAACGTAACAACAAAGTCTGTTTTCTTGTCTCCTAAATAATATTTTCATACTTGTATGATACGTAACTTTTTTGATTTTTATCAAGGGAATGTCACTTATTTAGTTCCTAGGTTTAGGGTTTCTACAGCACTCTTAGACATTGCGAGTCATCTGCCGCAGTATATGTACTCATATGTACCTATAATACCTTTTAGTTATATCATTATTGCAGATTAAATTTAGTGTGACTATTCTTACTTTGCACCTTTGAGTGACAATAGTTAATAATGAAGGAGTGAAATTGGTTGAAGGTTGCCAGTTTGAAGCTGTATTTAGCTCGCCTGGCTAGCTATCATCTTCAAGAGTGAACACCTATCGCTGTGTAATGTAATGTGGTAAAATCTGTACTTGAGTTCCTGTCGTCGCTGTAGGTCGAGTCTCATCATCACTTACCATCAAATAAGATGTAGGTAGTAGTTTGCTTGTGCAGAACAATAAACTAACATTCTCTAAACTGTGGTAGTTCTTATTATGTTTATACTAAAATCCACATTCGTGTAACACTTACCTTCAGTGTCTGGAACCTTTGTCAGTAGTTTGATCGATTAGCTAACCGACTAAATACTGACCGCTGATTGGTCACATATCGCGTCATAGAATACCGTTGACCAATGAGCGTTTAGTATTTAGTTGGTCAACTAATCAAGGATTTGATAATTGTTCTAGACACTGGAGGTTAGAATGCTAATTCTAATAATATAATTTATATATTACATTGCGGGTAATTCTACATCAGTTTCGAGAGCACGGAGTTACACGAAGACTACAATTGCACTAAACATACCCACAATCGAACAGAAAGGGCACATTTATTAACTGTCATCGCAAGTCGCAAGTGCTTACTAATTTGAATTTTAGCAAACAGAATAATAACTAGCATAATTTACTACAAATAAATTGTAACTGACTAGTTTAGTTTGTTGTTGTGGACAAGCCAATTGCTACCAATGTTTACACCCTAGCCTATCAACGGGGAAAACATCCAACAATTTAAATGGTGATATGTGGGTGTTAATATAGATTATGGTTCTGCCCAACCCATTAATGATTTGGGTGTGCAGTATGTCAAATAAATAATGAAGGTATTTACCCTCATTATATGTATATATTATGTAATAGCAAAATTGTGTCATTTGACACCATTTTGCTATCACATTGTATGGAATGATTTGTTTCTTTTTGATCGCCAACAATAATGGATCTGCTGCCAGCCAATCTTCCTGGAAATCTGTGGAAGAGGCATATGTCCAGCAGTTATTATAGGCTATTAAAGAAATCAGGCGAAATATTATAATACTGCATGAGAACTAAACGCAACTAAGTAGGAGTGACTCGGAATACCCTCTCTTACAACTGGATTAATTGTGGCAGTGACCTAGAGCAGTACTCTGATACATTAAGTAGTCAGGATGGCTCGGGTAGCTGGTGAGGGAAATTCACAACACTCCCCAAGCGGGATGTCAGTGCAGGACTTAGCGCTCCCACACAGAATAAGAATATGTGCAGCAGTGGACTCACCACAACTGAGATGATACGATGACATTGGTATTTATGGTGTGGCTCCCATCGGTGTATGAACCTGTCCAGGCTCGACCCAATCTAATGCGGTCCGCATTATCTTCCCTCCCCATTGCAGATCAAACTTAGGATCTGTAGTTTTGCAGTTGAAGAAGCTCGGTATCGACGACCTGGTGCATTTCGACTTCATGGACCCCCCGGCCCCGGAGACACTCATGCGAGCTTTGGAATTGCTCAACTATTTGGCTGCGCTCGGTGAGTACACTTAACCTAAAACCTCTTGCAGCTTTAAAGTTTATCGGTATGTTTTGGTTCGGGTGACATACCGTGTGAACTTGAATTAATGGGCATCATATTAAATGAATACACTATTAACCCGTCGCGTGTCCCGCGTACACCAAATGTATACACATTTTTATACCTCTGCTTTGTAACTAATTTTATCAGATCGAATGCACTCCACCGGTATAAACTTGCTTTTGGTTGGTCAAGCTATTCAAGTGTAGTATTTTTTAACTGAATTTTTATGCGTAGTTCGGGAAGACACCGAAAGTTGTAGACACTGGGACGGAACACACAATAATCTTGTGTAGTGTGTTGTTGTAAGTGAGGCGAACTCAATGTTGTCCCGGCTTGTCCCGCGCATACAAGGACGTGTCTGGCTGAGGTTCCTGACGTGATTCTGTGACGGATAGCATGTATAGCATGACGTAGCGTGTTCATGCGCGAGAACCATATCTACATTCAATTTATTTAATAATAAGATCATTGCTATTAATGATACTGATTGCATTACGGCTAATACTACGCAAATCATAGTAGTTTATGCAACTGTCATATAATAGAGGGCATTAAAACATGAGTGTGGTTTGAAAATAACATTACACGAGTGTTTCAATACCTAATTATATGCAGTTGCATACACTACTTTGTTTAATCTCATGACATTTTTGCTACTAAAGTTTTGTCCAACAAAATAATACTCAAATTCGTACGTACGAAATAGCGCCAAAATGGAAAAGTCTTCTTCTTCTTGTTTGTATGGCTTGTGCGACGTAACCACAATTTTGCCAATATCAGTGGAAAAAGTCTGTTATTGGTCTATTGGCTCGGAACCAGCGCTCGCTCACCACAGATAATGTGTACTTAAATTGAATTGAAACCTCCTCGGTCGGGACACATTGTACTTTAATAATAAAAAAATTGTTTTGAAGCATTATTTTGTTAGGAGAATAATTTAATTTTTTAATTTTCATAAAGAAGTATGTAAATAAAATATGCCAATAAAAGTCTGTATTTCATTTTATAATTAGAATATTACCGAATGAGATTATATAAAAAATATTATAGTCGCCCAAGTATGAAAGGAAAGTTGTGAATAAATTAATCAAATTGTATCAAATGATTAGTGACCTCTCTCAGGCGCGTCAAATCTACGTTTGAGAACTGTGTGCCTAGCACGAATACCTGCGTGCGTGTAACGTGACGTGCCGTTCACGTGCAACAGTACAAACTGTCATGTATCTAGGGCACACTGTCACACAGATAACTCATAGTTAGTACTGTATACGACAACGATACGGTTACGATAGACTTACGCAAAGTTCCGTGGTAAGCGCACAGGTAAAGTAGTTGTCGAGTTGCAAAGGTACCAGGAACCCAGCAACAAGAAGAGGTGTCGCAAGTAGCGGCCGTATTCCGCGACTCAACGTGTTCTGTTAGCTGCAATAAGTTCATTATCCACTGCGGTATTGAAACTTAACGTTTGAATATTCGCAAGTACAGAGCACGCATTGTAAACAGTTTACATGCAATATCGCTACCGGCGTTCAGTCACATAATGCAAAAGTTGCGAACTGCCGCGAGCAATGGGTTCTGGTTTTGGGCATATTGCTGCAGCACCGGCCCCGCCCACTCTATGCACTTCTGTGACCTGTGGCCATGCATCTTTGAAACTATTGTCCTTTTCACAATGTACCATCTCTTGCGAATTTGATCCATCGTTTCCACCAAAGGTTTTGCTAGCGTTGCTTTGATCGTAATATTTACTCTTCCTCGACTTTGCGTTACTTTTTGGTTACTTTCCACAAACTGCATTGTTTGGGATCATCCAATCGAACATAACACGGTAACACAACACAATGATTAAATTATTTGTCTAATTCTGTGCGGTAACAACGGATAATGAGGGTATGGATCGGATCAGCATCTCCTAACAGCATAGTCGAAGGTCTACCAACTAAAGTGTCCGATTTATATCAAGATTTACGCCTAAAAATGATATTAAGGCGCGCTCGTATCCTGATATTAGTAAAAAACAGAATCTTTAAACATCTAGTGTAACGAAACAGATCGGTTATATTGTATAAAACAAATACTTGGGTTAGAAAAGGAACTGGCAAAGAGTAATAACCGAACAGAATTCATAAATATTACTCGCTCTCTGCAGAAAAAAACTCCGGAATAGGTCCATAAAATAAACTTTCACGTCCAAACTCTCAGAATTTTTAGCGATAACTACTTTTTTAGGTAATACATAGCTAACGTATAGTACTAAAGTAGTAACCAGCAGTATTTTCAATTGTGTTAGTATATATCGAAAAATATAAAGAAAACGTACAAAATTAACGCATTTTCGCATTACATCGTCCAATCTAACAAGCGATTTTCAACCTTACGTAAAGCATCGTAAAATATTTAAAAATTGGGGTTGGACCGCGCCTTAAAAGAAATATTTAGTGACAGTTCCTCTGCAAAAAATCTTTCGACTGTCGGTCTAGCGCTCGACGAGTCAACATCGTCCTGAGGATGGCTCGTGTAGAGGCGAAACACGTGTCGAATCGGTTTTGGTTGATTGGGTTGTTTTGTGTGTTGTTTATTCTGTATTTGCATTTTATCAAAGGAGGGAGGGTAAAATCGTGAAACTTTTATTCTGTATAGGCCTACGGGGCACTTACAAATTGTCATATAACATTTATTATTTCCTATATCTACAACGAGAATGCGAATTTTGTTTGGAGTTGAGTTCAATAGGTCAAACTCTAGTATTATAATTTGGTGACCTTATGATAATTTTGTCTGTAATTGGTAGCGCTGTGAGGAACTTGTAAATACGTGGGAATCCGGACGGGTCTTGTAGCTGCCCTCGTCCTATCCTGTGGGGGTATCCTTTGTTTAACTAAACTTCACAGGGATTTCAACAATCAAAGTGTATTTAGAGCGGACGGGGTTGCACGCGCACATGTCGCATGTTGTGATGATCAGCTGTTGTGCTGTTTCTGTTGATGCATATTTGGGTATATTGGGGTTCCTCAACTCGTACATGTCGCTCGCTAGTCCGTCAACACAGTTCTCCTTGCAGTATATACCGTTCTCAACTAGCCCCAAGAGTCGTGGGTGCCGCAGCTGCCTTGGGAAGGCTACTGCCCAACGTGGGTGGCCCGAGTGCTAATTGCCGCCGGCTATATTCCGGAGTGGTCCGGAGTATGGCTCTTTACGGGGCACCGGTCTGGGTGGACGCTCTCAGTCGTGACAATAAGACTGCTGCGTCGTCCGCAGCGGGTCATCGCGACGAGAGCGATACGCGGGTACCGGACGGTGTCCTGGACGGCAGCGTGCGTGCTGGCCGGTGATCCCCCCTGGGAGCTCCAAGCGGAGATCCTCGCCGAAGTGTATCACTTCGTGGCGGCGAGGAGATCCCGTGGAGACGCTCCAGCGTGGGAGGAGGTCACACGTATGCGGTGGCAGGCGCGAGACGCCTTGTTGCGGCGGTGGACGGAGGACCTGGCTCCACCAGTCCCTGGGCAGTGGACGGTGGAGGCCATCCGCCCAGTCCTCCAGAGGTGGGTGAGGCGGCGATACGGTTCGCTGACCTTCCGATTGGTGCAGGTGCTTTCCGGACACGGATGTTTCGGAAAGTACGTGCACCAAATCGCGAGACGGGAGGCGACCCCAGCCTGCCACGAGTGTGGGGCGCCGGAAGATACAGCGCAACACACGCTGGAAGTGTGTGCTGCATGGGGCCCGCAGCGGCACACGCTTTCAGCGGAAATAGGCGGAGATCTCTCCCTGCCGAGCGTGTTAATCTCCATGCTCGGCAGCGAGAGATCGTGGCAGGCGGTGGCCACCTTCTGCGTAGCGGTGATGGCGCAGAAGGAGGCTGCGGAGCGGATCAGGGAGAACGATGTCCGAGCTGATCCACTCCGGCGCAGACGACCGGGAGAACGGAGGAGACGGTTCGCACGTCTCCTCCCTCCCCCGTAGTGGGGTCACTGGCGAAGAGTCGGTGGACTCTTCGTCGGCTTGCACGGCTCTACACGTCTAGGGGGGTGACCTTGGTGAGCAAGGTCATCCCTTCACAGGCGCTGAGGCCCGGTTAAGATCAATCCGAGCCTACCGCTGGGGCGAGATGGTGATTGCCAGCGCGACCCTGTCTCGCCCCACCTTGGCTTAGGACTGCTCACGGGGGGGTTTTAGTGGGTCTGAGCCCCACACGCCCCCTTCCGTCACCCAGTGACGGAAGGGAAGTGCACAGCATTTCCCCCCTCAAAAAAAAAATAAAAAAAAAATATACCGTTCTATCACACAGTCTGTCAAAAAGTGACTGCAGGCCTAGACAAAGTAACATTCTCTAAGCGCTATCGCTAAGAGAAAAGTTAAAAAATGTATGAGATTGACATAAGGTACCGATATATCACGTGATCATCGAAAAGGAATAGACATTTGGCAGACAATGTACAACAGTTATCTCTTCGTTAAAACGAAACGCTACCGTTTCTATTCCGTCAGACGCTAGTCCATACAAAGTCCTAGACAAAACGCCATTTTGACAAGCGACAACGCCATCTATTCTATTCGTTTGATCGCTAGGTTAGCGGTCTCCGAGACCCTGCAGATAACGCTACAAAATGGCGATATTTTAGTCAGCTGACGAACGACGTGGTGTTTTGTGTTTATAATTTTGCGATTTATTCAAGATGCATGCATTAAAATTGATGTGGGCTGCGCATAATGAAGAAATATGGCTTAGAAGGCAGGCAAGAAATAAAAATAGGCAGTATTTGGAGACAGTGAGAGATATGCCCGATTTGCTTTTTAGAGAGCGGTTTAGATTAAACAAGTCTACATTTTGGCAGCTATGTGACGACTTACGCTCACAAACTACACTGAGGGGTTCAAAAGAAATACCCCTAGAAGTTAAGGTGAGAACAAAAACAAATGATAGCTATAACTTATACATTTAATTATATAGGTACTTAAATTATAATCAACACAAAGTTATGACATGAATTGATATGTACTTTTCATATGTAACCTATTATGAAGTCTAATGGTATATCTCTATCTAATGGTCTAATGGTTTTATAAGTAGATTACAAATATGTCACTTTTCTTTCAGGTACTTTGCACCCTGAGCTTTTTAGCTACTGGGTCGTATCAAAGAGTTGTTGGACTTTCGCAGCATTTGTTGCAACGTACAACAAGTAGATGCATACGGGAAGTGGTAGATGCCATAAATGAAGATAATTTTATTAATCGGTGGATTATCTTTCCACAATCAACACAAGAAAGATCTGTGATAAAACAAGAGTGAGTGATAATGATAACTTACCTATCAAGCAAAAGAAACTAACCTTATTTCTAGCACCCCCTATAAAACTTAATCAAGTACTTATTAGTACATAATTAAAAAGGGCTAGCATAAAATAATCATGTAAATTCAGTATCCTATATATAACTTTTATTTGTACGTACAGGTTTCAAAGAAAATTTAATTTGCCGGGGGTCATAGGGTGCATTGATTGCACCCACATAGCCATTGTGAAGCCAAATGACAGCGAGCATGTGTATTTCAATAGAAAAGGATATCACTCTATTAATGTTCAAATGGTGAGTTTGACAATTAACCACACATGTTGCAGTTCCTAGAAAAGTAGGTATTATTGGCCAAATATGGCAAATCACTATTCAATGGGTTAATACAATTTTAAGTAGGTATATATTTGATATATTATAACCTATATGCAAGCATGTTGGTGAGAAAAATCTACAGATTATTAGTAACCTTCACTATACCATGCAGTTAATGTTATTAAGATATGTACTGTTTCCTTGGAACAAACCAAAGCTAGTCTCATTGCAAATGATATGTGATGACTCAATTATTGTGATTCAATTTGAAATAGTATATCTATCTATTAGCTATCTGTCTGAAACCTCAACAGACTATAAAAGCTTGATTTGTGTGTTTCACTTACAGATTTGTGATACTACATTAAGAATAAGAAACATAAATGCCAAATTTGGTGGAAGTACACATGATTCCTTCATATGGTCCTCAAGTCTTATAGAGCCATACATGCGTCAACTTCATCAAAGTGGAGAACAAGTTTGGCTTCTAGGTAAGGATGAAAGTCTAATATTACATAAGTATTTGTTGTATTTCTAAATAATGAGACATGTAAGCAGTGTGTCCGATGGTAAGCATCATAAGTCATAACAATATAGCAATTGAAAAATTGCCCCAGACTACTACTGTATTATGCTCATTTTCCTTTGTTATGGTACTCTTTAAACCTAAACACAGTAATTTTAAAGTACAGTATGGTACTGCGTATATGTAGGTAGGTACTTAGATCTGGCACTGATGGTACACACCAATATGGACACTGGTGGAGTGTACCATGTGTAAAAGTTATCTGAGATAAGGTAATAAAATGTATGCATTTGTTTCAGGTGATTCTGGATACCCACAGAGAGCATGGCTTATGACGCCAATTCTAAATGCTGCTCCAGGGTCACGGGAGGAGACTTACACAAGACGACATGTGCAGGCCAGAAACTGTATAGAAAGGTGCTTCGGTGTGCTCAAGTCACGGTGGAGATGTTTACTGAGACATCGCACACTACATTATCAACCCCATGTCGCTAGCAAAATTATTCAGGCATGTTGTGTACTGCATAACATTGCTTTGAAGGCACGGATACCACCTCCACAAGATATACTTGAGGATAATGATGATGATGATGCAGCCCAGGTGAACATCTCCACTGCTGGTAATCAAAGTGAGCTTGTTCAAGGCAGGGCTGTCTTGAGTGGTCTAGTCAATAGGATATAATAATGATGACATTGAAATAAAAATATATACTGCTTTTTTATACTCAACAAATATATTATCACTAAGTAGGTAAGCTTTTGCTATGTATTATACTACACTACACTTAGCATATAGATACCTATACACACCTTTGAACTGCCTTAATAATACTGGATTTATCATAAATAATATTCTTAAAGTTAGTTACTCGGCATGAAAGAACAATAATCACATTAAACATTGTATAATGGTCCTAACCAGTGTGCACTGTAACGTGACTGGTACTAGCAGTGGAATCCGCTACAGCGCGGTTAGTATATTTTTCATACTTCCACAGCGTTATGTCATATGGGATATTGCTATGGGGTTCTGCGGCTGATATAGAGACCATCATCAGCCTACAGAATCATGATATTCGAGCTATATATGAAGTGGGTCCCCGTAATTCTTTAAGAGATTTGTTTAAAGAAATCGATTTATTAACTTTGCCTTCCTTATATGTTCATAAAAAATCTATAAATATAAGTTAAATAGTGATCACCATCCTTTTAATACTAGAATAGCTGTACCTAGTTCTAGACTTGCTAAGAATAATAAGTCGTTCCTAGGAAATTGTGTGCGTTTTTACTATAAAATCCCGAAACACATAACATTATAAACATAACTGAGCTCACAGAGGGAAAATTTAATTTGACTGTAAAAACATTGTCTTAAAAAAAGCATATTATTATAGAAGACAAAGATGCTTGGAATACTCCACTTCTGGCAAGTTCATCTGTCACCCATAATATGTAATATTAGTAGTACCTAAGTATAAACATTGTAAAAATCTATATGAAAAGAATGGCCCCGAGTTTCTTACCGCTTCTCAGTAGGCTCTATATATTTTAGAACGCAGCGCAGTCTTTATAGTACATTCTATTGAATAATTGACGTTCATAATTGTGTCTTTGATGCCTAAATTGAATAAATGATTTTGACTTATTTTGAAATTGTTATTATTATTCCCTTTATTTAAATTTTTTCCTTCCTGTCCTTTACAAAAGTAACAAGTGGGGCTGTAGCCAACACTTAGCGGTCTGTTTTGTATAAAAAATAGAAACATTTTGGATGGATAATGATATGGTATATCTATTACAAAAATTAGTAGGTAATATGGCATGGCTATTAATATGAATTTATAAGTGATAAGGGGGTAGTGGGCTATGGACGTGACTACTACAACTGCCAATTGTAATCTCATCTTAAAATATTTAGACAGGTGGTGGCTCCCCACCCAATAAACGCTCTTAAGAGCCACTATCAATGGTGACAAAAGGGGCAACGTTGGTGTGGATGAATAAAGAAATTGATAGGTGTGCTGCGGATTTACTAGAGCGCTACTACCGGCGTTATGCCCTTTAACACTTCCACGCTTGGAGCTTTTTGTTACTTCCTCTTGCGTCTCCACCCCCAGACAGCCAATTAAGGCAAGCCGGAAGCTCATTTAACCCCAGGAATAATCAGTCTTATCTATAGCCTATGTTAATCTATTTAACTATTCTTAAACTTTGCAAAATTCTTGGAACTTTTAATAATACATATTCATTTGAACGGCATTACACTACAGTTTCTCTGCATACCTAGATATACATAAATTAAAAGTAAGGCATTGAACTGTCAAAGGCAAGCGTGACGCTTAACATCAGACAAGCGACTTGCTCGTCTGATGTTAAGCGACGAAGCTCGCCTGATGTGAAAGACATAAAAAATAATTTAAGGCATTCTGTCTAAAATTTTTTGAGCAATATCGCCTAAAAGTTGTAGAATCCGGTTTGTACCCGCTGCCAACTCAAGCCTGCTGGACTCCACTCTAAGTCTGTCCATTTCTCGCTCGTGTAAATTATGCTCGCGCAATTCTTCCATTTGCAAACGACGCAGCTCTACGGCAGCAAACTCGCTCGCAGCGCGCTCGAAGGGTGTTTGTGCCCGTCTTCTTCGTCGCAGGGGGCCCGGTGCGTCCATTGAGTATTGCGGTAATGGTTGGTGGGTTGATGGCGTGGTTGGAGGCTCTCTTCGACGACTATGTTCTGACGGAGCAGTCGCCAGTATCGAAAGCGATTCGGCTTCTAATTGTGGTGGTGGTGATGGCGTCGGTGAAGAAGTATCTGTAAAACAATGTTTAAAAATTAAATATCTAAAGAAGCTAATAATATTTTAAATAAATATATAATAGTAGTAGTATAGTTATTAATAGGTTTAGGTTTTGTCGCGTAAACAAGCTGAATTTTAGAAGTGACGAAATGTTCCGACTCTGTGCCACTGTTTATACAATAAGCAAACTATTTTAGGAAGTTACCTATTTAAAGTTTTTTTGAGTTATTTGTGTGAATATGAGAATAGTGTAAAAGTTTTGGTTTTATCATATTATAAGAGGAAACAGGCTAGTCATATGCCTGATGGCAAGCGTCACATCTTCGCATACAGTAGGTATACCACCCAGAACATAGATAAGATTTTATAAGACTTAAGAACTGCATTCATAACTACTAAAAATGTAGTTGCTTTGTTCGTCGTAGTTTTATTTGCAGCAAGCAGGCAAGGAAATGTCTTAGATGGAATCTGGCTCCACAAGAGTGGGTACCCCATTCGGTTAAGAACATATTATACCACTGTACCTGCAAATTGCACATGAGCAGTTTCACCAGCTTCAACTGTGCTGGCTTCTTCCACGTTTGCTGGATATCCCATTGACTGGTCATTTGGTATCTGAAAACAAACCGATGCCAATATTATGCTTGATATTATTAAGAGTTCTGATAATATTACTAAAATATGTGTAACTTGTGAAACTGAATGTACATAATATAGATTATAGGTCCATAATGTCCATCTTAGCTCTAAGATAATAAATAAATATTTTATAATTTTCTACCAACGTCCAAAAAGGAGGAGGTACTCAATTCTACTGTATATTTTTTATTTTATGTTTGTTACCTCATAACTCTCGATAGGGTGAACCGATTCTCATTTTTTTTTATTTGAAAGCTGCTGCTTTCCGTGTGGCCCCATTTAAATTTTATCAAGTTTGGTCCAGTACTTTTTGAGATACACTCCAATGACTGATAAATTACATTTATCAAAATGTAGGTACTTGTTATTTCACTTATGCCTTTGTTTTACAAGTTGCCTTAAATAAATGTGGGTACATGGTAAACTTGCTACTACTGAGATAGGTTTTAGAGAAAATGTATGTATATTTTATAAACAATAAGTGTGGTATTTTGTTCACAATTTCTACAATATTATGAAAAATTTGGCTATTATTAAATAATAAATAAATTTACTATTGAGCCCATTGGTACAATATCTAATTTTATCTATAGGTACTATAATATTATAAAGAGGAAAGATTTGTTTGTTTGAATTGAATGGCCTCCAAAATACCCGGCCGATTAAAAGAATTGTTTTATCTTAATATCCTACATTATCCCTGATAAACATAGGCTATATATTTTGATATTTGATTTTATCAGACCGCAGAGCGCAGGTTGTATTCTATACTAAGCTAACAAAATTTGTATAATTGAATAAAAATCAACATACGTTAATGCCTCGCTCTACTATCTCTGCTTGGCCAGCTAGAGCGAGCAATCCCATAATTGCAAGCACTCTTTCTTCCAGTCTGCTTAGAGAGAGTCTGCTGCTGGGGCCACCACCAGTGCCATTTGCATGCCTTCTTATTTGTAGAGCTTTCTTTTTTGTTTTTGTCTTCCAGTCAGACCAAACCTTTAAAGTGGAGTTGTGCATAGATTAATTGCAATTAAATAAGTGCAAAACAATAACAAGTGCAAAACTTAGATATGCTGCCAGCCTGCCAACCTTTTTCCATTTATCAGTGTCCTTATACACACCACCACCGACAGAATTGAGCATTTGGACCAACTCATTCCACATACCATCGGCTCTTATGCGACCTTGAGCCCCCGGTTGGGGCCTAGCGATATCTCCATTTCTAAAAAACAAGAGAACAACAAAAGTATTGTTTAATGATGACGAAATTGTTTATATTATGTACCTACAGCGGCTCATCGTAAGGACAACAATGGTGCCTTAGTAACATTCGTAATGCATCTTTCTTGTCTAATATTTAGTTCTACATAACTTCCTGCTTCTTTCTTTACTTTAAATAACACAAACGTTGTTAATTATTAAAGTTATAGAAAACAAAAAACATACTTCTCCATAAATTCGAGTATAATCACGAACTGTTCCGCACTTGCTCGTGCTCTGGGCTCCATTGCTCAAAAGTAAATAGGATTTTAAACCACCAATATTATTTTGAAGCTAATATCTATATTTATATATCACAATCACTTTTTTTCACAAAACACTTAGGTATCACACGATACTATAAAATTGTTCAAAACCTTTCGCGGGTCAAGTTCTTCTTCTTCATATTATCAGTTGCGAAATGTCTATTTGACATTTCGCTACGCTAACCATAGAGCTTTATAAACTTTTAGCGCACGAACGAAGAGAATGAGCGTTCGTCGCGAACGTGTGACGTTGTCTACTAATCTCCTAGCGCAAACGCTGAAGCGTTAGCGACTGGAGAAAGAGAATCGCGATGAAGCGATGGCATCTTGTCTAGGCCCGCTGACGATAATATAGGAAGAGAATGTACTAGGTACCAAGGAGAATATAATACTGACGTGACCGCCCAGCAGACTTCATGACACAATTTACTTGCTCTATTATAGAGCATTCGAATACAAAATCCATATCGATTCTAGAATTTAACATTAAAACCTTATTCTCCGACTCACCGAACCGAACTCAACACTCGGTTCTTAATTATTTTAAATTAACAAAATATTCCCCGCACCATTGTATATATATAATTATGCACAACAGAACTGCGAGCAATAATTAGTGGAATAATCGCTAGGTGGATTGGTGGTGCTCGCGAGCCGGATATAGTTTAGAGACAGCTCAAGCTGCAGACGTTGACAGAGTTTGACGAACGTGCTGTGTAATGTTGCAGACGACGACGGCAACCTGACGGACCTCGGCGCCGTGATGGCGGAGTTCCCGCTGGACCCGCAGCTCGCCAAGATGCTGATCGCCTCCTGCAACCACAACTGCTCCAACGAGATCCTCTCCATCACCGCCATGCTCTCCGGTAACATATCTCTCTCTCTCTATCTATCCGATTGTAACCGCCCGCGCCCTAAGCGGATGGAGCGACATCTATTGTGCAGCTTGACAACATTATACAACCGGAAGAGTTTTATCAAATGCATTTCGTATTGATGATGAATCCTTCATAATTTTTACCTGATTTATTTTTATGCCACGGATCGTGTGAAGACGCGGGTTCGAATCCCGTCCGAGTTTGTGTACTTTTCTCTCTATGATTGCTATGTTTGGTATCGCGAAGCAGACAGTAGTGGTTTAAACATTTTGCCTTTGTAATCGGATTCGTACGTTTGTACATTTGCCATTGATCGAGTTATCAAAGCCTCTATGTATAGTTGCATGAAATAAGATTATTATTCAATTAGTCAGAATCAAGTTAGATTAATTAATTATTTTTTTAATTAATTAATAATAATCGTTATTTCAATAATAATAGTTTATTTATTTGTCATTAAACTGTTACATATAAGTAACATAGATTCATACAACTGGATTCAATTCCATTAGCTGTGTTTTATTTTGAACACTTGAACATATATACAAGTCTCACTAGTGCTTCTAGAACAGTACTTGTCGCTTCAAAGGCTTCCTTTCCAAATTTCTCTAGACTAGAAATAATGATTTTAATTATTAAATAACATAATAATAGGTATTATATATTGTAGTATCGCGGTGCATCTATTAATGTTCAAAGTAAAATTAATGCTTATTGTCTCTCAGTCTCAGTAGGTATAGTTCAGCGAACTCAGCGAAGGCAATTTCAAGACCCGTTTTTTAATATTTGGACAGCATTGGAGCCATTTTCATTCACGTGCGCACGCTGCGGCGATCCAACGCGGAATGAAATTATAATCGCCGCTGCAACGTGTGTAGAGTACGTACAACCGCGACTACAGCAGATTGCTACAGCATGTTGCGTTCGGGGTTGCATCCTATGTAGAGGGCTTTAGTTGATTTTCCATCAATTTGGAGAAGAAACAAAATACTAATCTACAATAAACTAATCTAATTGTAGGAACATGAATAATACTGACATCTCTTTCTACTCCATTGTCTACTAGAGCTAGTTCTAGCTATAGAGCTGTAAGGCAGTACAAACGCGAAGCTAGCCGAACGCCGTGGTTCGACTAGGTTCGTCCGTTCCGTTTTGCGCGCGCGGTGTGCCTGTGCTATGGTCCTCCAGTAAGTAGAACGTCATCGAGATAAATAGGCGACTGAAGTGGTGCGAGGCGGTGGGTGGGGGCGGAGGACGGTTGCCGGCGATCAGTTTAATTACACTCGCGTACTGATCGCCGGCAGAGCGGTCGGGGTGGGCAGGTTGTATGCTACCAACCAAACGTAATGCGATGTGCACTTGTTGTTTGTCGATGTTGACATCCCTACGCGCGTCTCGCGACAAACCTGCGGGAATCAACGCTAGTAGGGAACACGTTCTAGTTATAGATGTTTACTTACTTTGGTTATGGTGTGAAGGGCGCTGTAGCTTGTGAAATGACTGGGCTATATATAATCGACCCCGTATGTATCGGGGTGACAAGCGCAGAGAAGTGCCACGCAGACTGTGAGCTCTGGGTGACGTTGCAACTGTAATGGGCAAGAAAATTGTTAACATGAGGTACGCGTTCCTGTCTCGTCATTCAACGGTATTTATAGGGGTGCGTTCCGGTAAGCGCCGTCAACGCTCACAACTGTCGCGCCCCGGCTTGCCGTCCCCTTTGGGAACAATGCATAGAAGGCCCAACCCGTATGGAACACTCACGCGGACGGGAATGCGGGACACATTTTCTGTCAAACATCCATAGAATCCTATACATTTGAGTTTGACAGTGACAGCTCGCAACGACCGCGATAAACCGCCTACAATCCACGAGCGTTCTGTTCGCGACGTGAGAGTTATCGGTGACGTCATCGATGACGTATGGACCTCGCTCACGATGATCGTGGGCTTGCCGGGTTTTAATATTACTGGGTTAAATAAATAATTTAAATATATGTTTTGTACATTTCCAGTTCCACAATGCTTCGTCCGCCCTAATGAGGCGCGCAAGGCGGCAGACGAAGCCAAAATGCGGTTCGCTCACATCGACGGCGACCATCTCACGTTACTGAACGTGTATCACGCCTTCAAACAAAGTACGTATTCCGCACTCACCTACTCAATAATGCAAGTACAATTTGTTATATTTTGCCACAAACAAAAATTACTGTATTTCTGTTTTTGAAAAATTTGAAACCGATTTCCATTCAGTTATTGTATTGTATTATTCTATTCTTTTATTGGAATATAACTCAAAAACTACTGGACCGAATTTAATGAAATTAAAATGGGACTACACGGGAAGTACCAGCTTTCAAATAAAGGATTTTGAGAATCGGTTCACCCAGTCGAAAGTAATGAGGTAACAAACATAAAAAGTACAGTCGAATTGAGTAACTCCTCTTTTTGGAAGTAAGTAGACAAGAAGATACTGAAGGGTTAAACATGTCTGCATCACGGCATATGTTATTATAAGAACGACAAATACGATACAAAGATGCGTGCTGATCGCAGTTCGTGCGTGAGTGTGGAAGGCTGGATGGTGTTCGATTAATGAGACGGCTAGCGGGGCGAGGGATATCAAATATAATTTTATTTTTATTTATTAAAATTATAAATTCTCAAGCGTCGAGGGACTGTTTGCGTAACCATGGACAAGCTTGTGCAGAAATACAAGGTCAGCAATGTTCCTCCTTTGTTGAAGTGAAGACATCTGATGAAGTCTAAGACGTACGATTCCAGCTGGCTACAGAGATAGAGTAGGAAAGGTGATATAGTTCTGAGCTTAGAAATTTGTTTTTAACCGACTTCAAAAGGAGAAGGTTTCTCAATTCGACCGTATATGTTTTTTATGTGTGTTCGCGGATAACTTCGTCGTTTATGAACTGATTTTGGTGATTATTTTTTTCTTTGATAGAGTAGGTATACTGTTATATTTTATATATACTTACAGAAATGTATATAGGACCGTGGTATTTCCATATAAATTTCATCAAATTCGATCACGCAGTATTTGAGTTACACTCCAAAAACTGAAAAGTGTTTTTTTATCTTGATGATATCATTATTGACGGTGTATCCCGTAAGTTCACTAAAAAGGGTGAATTTCTTTTTATCAAAAATTGAACCGACTTCTACACTAAAAAGTGTGAAATAACTTGTCGAAGTCGGTTTTATTTTTTGATAAAAATGTTTTTGGTTCTATATAACTTTTCTTGCACTGTCCGTGCGAGGATCTGTGGTATGTAAGTATTGTAAGCGTTACTATGTAAAGGTTTAAATGTACAGCTTGAAATTGTGGGTGCCACCGCGACTGTCTCGGGCAGGCATGTTGTTTGCTGTAGGTTGCTTTCCCGGAGTAGTGTAGTGGTGACCACGTTTGTATAATACGCTATAACTAAAGCATTCGATTATATAAAATAATTCGGTAATATTTTCAGTAACAATGGCACTGAAAAAACTAACTAACAGTTAGTTACAGAAACGAGTTTTACTTTTAAAGACGTCATTATATCATAATCCGACATTAAATCGTTCCTTAACGAAAATTCCGTCAAATTTAAAGTTCCTTTAAATTGTATACAGTCCAGTACACTTTATTTTTGGGTAAAGTTTATAGGATTTGTGCAATTCAGCAGCTCGAACAATTAAACATTAAAGGCGACATAAATCTCAAAGTCAAAGTCAAAATCATTTATTCAATTTAGGCATCGAAGACGCACTTGTGAACGTCAATTTTTCATTATAATGTACTAAAGACTCTACCGCCGCGTTCCAAAATATATAGAGCCTACCGAGAAGAAGCGGCAAGAAACTCGGGGCCATTCTTTTTATATAGATGTTTACAATGTTTCTACTTAGGTACTACAAATATTACATTTTATGGGTGGCAGAGAGACAGCTTGCCAGAAGTGGAGTATTCCAAGCATCTTTATCTTCTATATAATCTGTTCTGATTTTTATAGACACACTGATCCGAATAAGGCAGTTACTGTTTTTGTGCAAACCTTAGACCAAATAATAAATACTTACCCATAAATCAGTAAAACTAATACGTAATTCCAAATACATACGAAAAAGCTGGATTACACCAGGCTTAATCAAATGTATTAGAAAGAGAGATGCGCTACAGTTAAAAGCAAAAATGAAGCCAAATGATAAAACTACACAGGATAAATATAAAAAATACAGATATTATTGTAACAATCTTTTACAGAATCTTAAAAATGAACATGATTCCAAACTAATTAAAATGAATATTAATGACAGTAAAAAGTTGTGGAAGTCGATAAAAGATGCATGTAGCATTAATACTGCAAAAACTAAAAACACAGATCTGCTTAGAAGTTTGCCTAATCCTATTGAGGCCTTAATTATTTCAATATTTTTTTTGCTACAATTGGAGAAAATTTAGCAAATGATATACTTTTAAAATTGAACACTACTCAGGAGGAATTAGCAAATTCAGTAATATTTAAACATGGTCCTTCCAGCTCTTTTTATTTAGGTCCAACTGACCCAACCCAAATCTCTAAAATAATTGTCTCCCTAAAATCTCACTCTGCCCCAGGTGCTGATAACATCTCTAATCAGTTACTTAAATCTGCTAAACACATTTTGTCTGCCCCAATCGCATTTATTTGTAATTTGAGCTTAGAATTGGGTACATTCCCAGACTCCTTGAAAGATGCAAATGTTTGCCCCATCCATAAAGCGGGGGACACAGAACTGCCATCGAACTACCGACCTATATCACTACTGACCTCACTATCTAAGATATTAGAGAGAGTGGTAAACAAAAGTCTCATGAGCTTTCTGGAAAGAGGAAATATATTGTCACCCAATCAATACGGCTTTCGTGCTGGAAGATCAACGGAGGATGCTGTTACTGCTCTAGCTGACTTCGTGGGCAGCAAAATGGACGCAGGTCAGAGATGTATCGGCGTCTTCCTTGACCTGGCGAAGGCGTTCGATACCGTCTCGCATCCTATACTCTTAAAAAAGTTGGAGAGCCTCGGAGTTCGTGGAATAGCATTACGGTGGTTTCAGTCATACCTTACAGAGCGAAGGCAGCGAGTTAAAGTAAACGAGCACTTAAGTGACTATCGGAAAGTAGCTTTCGGAATTCCACAGGGAAGTGTACTCGGACCGACACTATTTCTGACATATATTAACGATTTATGTCAACTTAAAATCCCCCAAGCTCAACTTTTTTCTTTCGCCGACGATACTTCAATTATTTTCCATGCGAAGAGTTGGAATGAGCTTTCCACTATAACTAACGAGGGACTAAGCAAGATTGTTAAGTGGCTTAACTACAACTTGCTCACACTTAATGCAGACAAGACGAAATTTGTTGCATTTAGAGTCTCATGCCGTTTCGCGCCCACTAAGCCGCCATGTATTCAACTTCACACATGTGCAATATATTCACAACACCAATGCACCGACGTTTGCCCGAAATTAGAACAAGTCACTGACATTAAATATTTAGGCATATATATAGACGAACTTCTATCCTGGACAAAACAAACACAGATACTTAGCAATCGCATAAGAAAGTTACTGTTTATATTCAAAAAGCTTAGATCAATAGCAGAAGTAAAAACAATAAGAATGGTTTACTCTGCACTGTGTAAGTCACTTATTTATTATTGTATAACTTCATGGGGTTCAGCATATGTAACACATCTTGTTAAAGTTGAACGTGCACAACGCGCAGTTCTTAAAGTCGCTTACAAAAAAGCTTTTCGATACCCGACTAACGAACTGTACAAAGAAACCGAAGAACTAAGGGTACGCCAGCTATTTATTTTGGCCACTGCATTTCTTTTTCACAAAACAGCTCTAGTAACCACCAACGTTATCAGATCCAGAAGGAAACCAAAATGGGATTCAACAAAGACATCTGGAAGGATAGGACAGAAGTGTCACAACTATTTAGGGCCATACATTTACAAACAGCTAAATAAGACTCTTAATATAATTAATGACACCTCACGCGTATGTAGAACGAAAATATTAAGTTACCTTCTATCACTTGATCATACTAGCACGGAAAATCTGCTAAGAATAAACATATGAAAATAATTAATTTATAAATAAAAACAATTAATTAATACTATCTAATAATCGAAATTTAATTGAAAAAACCTAATAGTCTTTTAAAATCTGTAATATACATTATTATTTCTAATTACTTATTCCACTTCATACTTATTCCATATATAATGCCTAATTTATTATTTGTTTTTTATCTTGTCCCTTATTTATACAACCTGCACTCATCACTATCTCACTCGTTGACATAAACACGGCTCACGTGCTTCATCGTGGACTTACTCACCAGCACCCTGGAAGTGAACTAGTCCTCACAAACTCAGGGTATCCTACCGTGAGGACTAGAGATAAACATAATTCATCTACTTATGGTATAACTAAATAAATAATATTATTATTTACTTATGGTATTAAAAGTGTGGTGATCACTATTTAACTTATATTTATGTAAATTTTTACGAACATACATGATATTTTCAAATACATATAAGGAAGGCAAAGTTAATGTATTGATTTCTTTAAATAAATCTCCCAAAGATTCACGGGGACCCATTTCGTATATAGCTCTAATAGCACGTTTCTGAAAGATAAATATGGTCTCTATATCAGCCGCTGAACCCCATAGCAATATCCGGGAAGGGAGAATAGGAAGATGTGGCAGCAAACTAGATGCCCGCGACTAAAGAGCGAGGTGAACGCGCTGGTGGAGAATTTGTTCGCGAGCTTACCGCCTCCTAACGTTCAGTACAACCTCAACATGGCCGCCGCTCCTCCGTGGTACCACAAATTATGATACGTCTTCATTAATTAGTAATATAAACAGGTGTTGGAGTTTTGCCCTCGGGCATTGCGGCACGAATGCCCGACAGTTTACACGAAAACTATGAGAGATGGTTCCGAGAACCGAAAATTTAACCTCTCTCAAGATAATGAAAAATTACAAGGTCTTCTAACTTAAAGTCATTGTGTAGATAAAAAAGGGAAAACGGAAAAGGTGTTGCTAGTGCAAAAGTTAAAAAAGTACCACACAGTAGGTGATGACACCAGTCGAAAATATCGACCCTTTTGGCTAAAGTGAACATGTGGATGTTTCAGATATGGAAGACCCGCACTGGTGCTTCGACAACTTCATCAACTACCGCTCGCTCAAGTCCGGCGACAACGTGCGGCAGCAGCTCTCGAGGATCATGGACAGGTGAGCGCTCCGTCATCAAATACGTATCAGGTTGTCTGTCCACCGTGTCGGTGAACGACCTACGCTGCGCTTGCCGGTCCGTGGTCTCCACTCCAGAACCTTCCCAACCCATCGGCCATCTGTTCTGCGTGCTATGTGCCCTGCCCACTGCCACGCGCAACTGGCTTATCTTCTGGGTTGTGTCGGTGACTAGTTTGTCTACGGATCTCCTCATTTCTGATTCGATCACGTAGAGAAACCCCGAGCATAGCCCTCTCCATAGCTCGTTGTGCGACTTTGAGCTTGTCTATGAGGCCCATAGTAAGAGACCACGTTTCAGTGCCATAAGTCATCACTGGTAACACACATTGGTCGAAGACTCTTGTCTTGAGGCACAGAGGTATTTTTATACATTTTTATAAAGATAAGATAAAGCAGTTAAACGGTAAATGAGCGCAGTGTGAAGGTGATGAATAAAAATAATAAGAGAAAAAACAAAAGTGGGAGATTGTAATAGTACACTGTGATACACGCGTGTGGTGATCAACATCCCACACGCGTGTGATGATCAACATCCCACACGCGTGTGATGATCAACATCCCACACGCGTGTGATGATCGCCATGACACTGAGAGTGCAAAGTGCACGTGTACAAGGCGCCTCCTGCAGGAGGTTAGTCCTCGCGCGCGCCAACGACACCAGCTTTGGTTGCCTTCGCCGCTCCACATACCTATCAGGCGCGGTCCATTGTAGAACTAAAGTTGACAGCGAGTCCGCCAATCACAAGCATAGGTAGACGAGATCGAGTATCGACTATAGATGACATGTATGTTGCCGACTCATGGGAGAGGTACTGCTACTACGATTCCAACCTGCGGACAGCAACAAGTACAATATACAAATAATATATATACGTACACCGAGGTAGGAGCCGGAACTAAAATGTTATATACATAGTAGAAGCTGCATTCATTTCTTTTGTTTTGTCTTGGAAAGGAAGGCAGCGTCCTAGATGGGAGGCCGATATTCGGAAATTTTGGGGTCAGAAGGAAGAAATCACAACTGCAGATAGATTCCACTATTCACATTATTATTTTTTAATAATGGTTCACAAAACTGCTCCTTACACTAACGCATTACTTACCAAACATACAAATTACATAACATGAATGTGCAGAACCTACTTGTCATGAACACGGCATGCATAAATATACACTCATACAATCTTAAAGAAGTTATTGTTACACATTATGTCACTGAGCAAGTGTCAAAGTCTTGCCTGAACAAGACTTTTTGAGAAAATTGATTGTTGCATAGAAAATGTCGATATTGTCAAGGCTATTGTATGCGGAGCACATGCGATAAACAGGCGAATGCTGTGCAGCTTTGGTCCGACACAAAGGTAACATGAAGGTTTTCCTAGTTGAAAGACGACTGCAATGCCTGGGGACTGAAAAATTGAGTTTTTGTAAGAAGTCTGAGCTATCGATTTGGTTGTTAATAATAGACGAGTAATATCTTGTAATTCACTCAATTCACAGTATCTCGTTGATCACAATCATTTCAGAACCATTATAACAATACTTATTGGATATTGCTATGGGGTTCAGCGGCTGATATAGAGACCATATTTATCCTACAGAAACGTGCTATTAGAGCTATATACGAAATGGGTCCCCGTGAATCTTTGAGAGATTTATTTAAAGAAATCAATACATTAACTTTGCCTTCCTTATATGTATTTGAAAATATAATGTATGTTCGTAAATAATTACATAAATATAAGTTAAATAGTGATCACCACACTTTTAATACTAGAAATACAAATAGGATAGCTGTACCTAGTTTTAGACTTGCGAAGACTAATAAGTCATTCCTAGGAAATTGTGTGCGTTTTTACAATAAAATCCCAAAACACATAACTGAGCTCACAGAGGGCAAATTCAAGTTGACTGTGAAAAACGTTTTAATAAAAAAGCTTACTATAAAGTAAGACATTATATAGAAGATAAAGATGCTTGGAATACTCCACTTCTGGCAAGCTGTCGCTCTGCCACCCATAAAATGTAATATTTGTAGTACCTAAGTAGAAACATTGTAAACATCCATATAAAAAGAATGGCCCCGAGTTTCTTGCCGCTTCTTCTCGGTGGGCTCTATATATTTTGGAACGCGGCGGTAGAGTCTTTAAAGTACATTATAATGAAAAGTTGACGTTTATAAGTGCGTCTTTGGTGCCTAAATTGAATAAATTATTTTGACTTACTTTGACTTTATTCGACTTCTTAGGTTTCACTGTATATCGACCGGACCGAAAGGCATAGCTCGACTGTCGCTCCACTGTCCTGTACACTAGTGGCCGCCATCATTGTTAAAAGAAGTGAAAAGTATCCAGATGGCGCCACTAGTGTTCCAGAAGTCAACTTATTACACTTTAAAAAAACTTTGAAAACAACCTCGATATAGCTTATCGACAGGCGACGGGAATGGGGATATTGTTTAGTTGCGTTTGATCTTACTTATATTATAAACGCGAAAGTTTGTATTTATGGATGAATGGATGTTTGTTATTTTCTTACGCTCAAACGGCTGCCCCTTTTTGATGAAATTTGGCATGGAGGTAGATGGGGCGCTTAATTAACACATAGAAAGTAGCTGGAGTTACTTGGAAGAGAATGACCCACAATCGGAAAGAGTGGCGTGCTTTAGAAGAGGCCTTTGCGGAATTACAATACAATCTCAATACCGATGTCAAATAATCCATAATATTTAGGTTTAATGTGTTGCTTCATAATTACTTAGTTGGTAGCCATTTGTAAGAATGTTAAAGGTTATCATAATTATTGTAGCTGATTTCCTGCTTTACTCAATAGTAAAGCAGGAAATCGGCTACAATAGCTTCAAATACAAAGAGCGACTGAACAAGCACACCCGTTAAGGGCGTGTAGTTTGCATCGTTTCTGACTGATTTGAATTTGCAACACCCTAGCCTAGATCTAACCGTTTTCCAGATATTTGAATTTCAAGACTTCTAGAAAAAGTCCTGCTTTAGAGCTCATAGTAAGGCCCATGATATGTGCACTAATTACAGGCATATACAGCGTGCACAATAACAGTGTTCAGACAGTGTGAGTAAGTGATTATAATATGAAAACATAAAATTACATTCAATTTGGCAGGTTGATATTGGCAGTAGCAGATCCCGGCCCTGTAAGCCTGGGTTTTGTAAAGTATAGGGTTACGGTAACCTCTGCCTGTCGTAAGAGCTGACTTAAAGGGGACCCTAAGAGCTCGGGTATGGTTGATCTCGAGGAAAACACCGTGCCATCTTTAGAAGAAGGAGATGCTAAATGCTCTCAGAGTCGAGCCAAAGAGCAATATTTCTTGATGGTCTCAGTGCATTAGATAGATAGATAGATTTATTGGTAAAATCACATTTTACAAGTCAAACTTAACATTATTATTACGAGTACAATGGACATAGTTATACCTATATAGTATATACTTAAGTACTTGAATGTACAATCAACTCATCTTGAGTATATTCTTTTATATTATAATACGATTTCATTTGAAGGAATAACTTCAGATTTCTCTTAAAAATATTCAAAGAAGCTGCATTTTTTACACTATCTGGCAGGTGGTTATAAAAATTAGGGCCTCCCACGTATACAGATTCACTAGATTTAGCAAGTACGTGAGAAGGTGTCGCCAATCTGTTCCTAGACCTGGTGTTGTAGGTGTGCGACGCTCCCATGGCACAGAATTTCTTCATATTGGTGCGCACAAATACACACACCTGATATATATATATATATATTCCTGGTACAGTCAATACTCTTAGTTTAGTAAAATAGGGCTTCGCAGACACGTCCCATTTTACACCCGCAACAGTACGTATAGCGCGCTTCTGGAGGATCAACAGTCGCTCTGACTCGGCTGCATGTCCCCATAGCTCGGTTCCGTACATTAGTACGCTGTGTACGGTGGCAAAGTAGCAGCTAAGTACTGCATGTTGGGGAGCCGATGCTGCTAGTCGCTTTAGAGCGAAACAGGCCTGGATAAGCCGCGCGCAAAGAGCGTCTATGTGCAGACCCCATTTTAACGCTCGATCCACATGAAAGCCGAGTAGCTTAACCGATGAGACTTGCTGTAAAGCATTGTTCGGTATTGTTACTGTCAGGGCTTTCAGTGGTCTATTTGAAAGGTCAAAATGTATGAAACAGGTTTTGTCCAGGTTAAGGGCAAAACCATTCGTTGCGAACCATAATTTTAATCGAGTGGTGACTTCTTTCATTACTATGGAGATTCTGGGGTCATCTATAAGACAACGAAGAAGGCCACCGAGGGGGTTTTAGTGGAAAGTCCCACATCACCCGGACGCTCTCCATAGTCTTATCTTATTCGTTTTGGGGGCGATGAGGCCTGCACTGACGTCCTGCTTGGGGTGTTTTGTGCATTCCCTCAATTTTTGGCAGCATTTACTCAAGCCACCCTAACTCCTTTATGTAGCGGAGTATGGCCTTGGGTCACTGGCACGCTGGCTTGTGCCAGCTCTCCATAGTGTCCGGGTATCTAATAAGATTCCCCCTCGTAAACAAAATTGATGTTATTTGAGACAAAGAACAAGATTGTGTTAATATGGTTATTGTCATTGGCTGCAGGTTCAACTTGAAGCGAACAAGCACAGAGTTCACCAGCAAGGACTACTACATCAACATCCGAAAAGCGCTCGTCAACGGGTTCTTCATGCAAGTGAGTACTCTCCGCACTCACTCACTCACCACGGGACACGCGAAATCAAATCATTTAACCTGCACAGGCCTTCGGGGGCACTTACAAATTGTCATTTTACATTTGTTACTTCTTAAATCTACAACCGGATCGGAACGCGACCACGACTGAGAAGATCCGCCAAGAAACTCGGTGGGCTTGTCTTTAACATTTATCGCCACTTTCTTAATGTATATAACAAAATGTTCACTTGTTTTTAGCTCCAGTGTGTTGCCCTACAAAAGAGACCATAATATATAAACATATATATAAAATGGTATCAGTAGGGCAAGACTCGCTACACTTTGACATGGTTATCGTGACCGACGAGACGACACACTCCGTAGAGAGTATGTGAGCAAGCTGTGCGCGTATCGCTCCGGTCCGTTTGTGTTGATCGCAGGCAAATGTTTTGTGCACACTTATCTACGGTGTAGCACTCGTCATGAAGCAGGTTCTCCCCGGGACTTACTATTCAATATATGATAGATAGATAACACTTTATTCCCAATTCGACCGCCCTTGGGAGTACTAAAGTAGAAACATTGTAAACATCTATATAAAAAGAATGGCCCCGAGTTTCTTGCCTTTGATTTTGACTTTGACTATTAATCATTTTGGTAGGTACATACATCTAAATACTATATTTTAAAATTGTACTTAAAACGATTTTTGCACGCCTTGATGAGGCAGAATGTAATGGACCCTTCTATTTTACATAATACTTCATCAGTCAACGACCCAGACACAATATAAATTGCATTGTTATATTGACAATCGACTAGTGAAGGGCTATAGGAACTATTGTACGTACATTTCTCGCAATTAAAAATAATAATTATTATACCATTGTTTTTTAGGATGTCAAATAAAAAAAATACCATAGGCAGCGATGTGCAACATTTTTCCTCTTAAGTGATAATTTTGGAAGAACATTTTTGTAAATGAATGTGTGTGTTGTTTCCAGGTGGCACATTTAGAACGCACCGGACACTATCTCACGGTGAAGGACAACCAAGTGGTGCAGCTGCACCCCTCCACCTGCCTCGACCACAAGCCGGACTGGGTCATATACAATGAGTTCGTGCTCACCACCAAGAACTACATACGGACAGTTACTGACATCAAACGTAAGTATACCTGCCATCTCACCTACATATCCTACCGAAATCACTATTAGATCCTACCGAAATCACTATTAGATCCTACCGAAATCACTATTAGATCCTACCGTAATCACTATTAGCTCCTACCGAAATCACAATTAGATCCTACCGAAATCACTATTAGATCCTACCGAAATCACTATTAGCTCCTACCGAAATCACTATTAGCTCCTACCGAAATCACTATTAGATCCTACCGAAATCACTATTAGATCCTACCGAAATCACTATTAGCTCCTACCGAAATCACTATTAGCTCCTACCGAAATCACTATTAGATCCTACCGAAATCACTATTAGATCCTACCGAAATCACTATTAGCTCCTACCGAAATCACTATTAGCTCCTACCGAAATCACTATTAGCTCCTACCGAAATCACTATTAGCTCCTACCGAAATCACTATTAGCTCCTACCGAAATCACTATTAGATCCTACCGAAATCACTATTAGATCCTACCGAATTCACTATTAGATCCTACCGTAATCACTATTAGCTCCTACCGAAATCACAATTAGATCCTACCGAAATCACTATTAGATCCTACCGAAATCACTATTAGCTCCTACCGAAATCACTATTAGCTCCTACCGAAATCACTATTAGCTCCTACCGAAATCACTATTAGCTCCTACCGAAATCACTATTAGCTCCTACCGAAATCACTATTAGATCCTATTGAAATCACTATTAGATCCTACCGAATTCACTATTAGATCCTACCGTAATCACTATTAGCTCCTACCGAAATCACAATTAGATCCTACCGAAATCACTATTAGATCCTACCGAAATCACTATTAGCTCCTACCGAAATCACTATTAGCTCCTACCGAAATCACTATTAGATCCTACCGAAATCACTATTAGATCCTACCGAAATCACTATTAGCTCCTACCGAATTCACTATTAGGTCCTACCGAAATCACTATTAGATCCTACCGAAATCACTATTAGCTCCTACCGAAATCACTATTAGCTCCTACCGAAATCACTATTAGATCCTACCGAAATCACTATTAGATCCTACCGAAATCACTATTAGCTCCTACCGAATTCACTATTAGGTCCTACCGAAATCACTATTAGATCCTACCGAAATCACTATTAGCTCCTACCGAAATCACTATTAGCTCCTACCGAAATCACTATTAGATCCTACCGAAATCACTATTAGATCCTACCGAAATCACTATTAGCTCCTACCGAATTCACTATTAGGTCCTACCGAAATCACTATTAGATCCTACCGTCAGCTGGTCATGCCGTCTGACACGTATTGTCAGAAGACGCGGGTTCGAGTCCCGTCCGAGGATGTGAATTTTTCTCCTTAGATATTGCAATGTTTGAGGTCGGTAAGCGGCAGGCAGGTTAGTGCTTTTAAAAGGAATACTGTAACAATTAGGATATATTTCTTGTTTCATACATTTTAGATAATTAATAATCTTTCAAATGATCATGTGAATGAATCCCAATATCCTTTGATGACGTCTCCATCCATCGTCATCCAGCACCGTTGTGCAAGCGACACGTATGTATAGTATATAGTTATATGACGTGAGTTTGTGTCGCGCGCAGCGGAGTGGCTGCTGAAGATAGCGCCGCAGTACTACGAGCTGAACAACTTCCCGGTGTGCGAGGCGCGGCGGCAGCTGGAGCTGCTGCAGGCGCGGCTCGACTCCAAGCCCTACCAGGAGGGGTTCTAGTCTGATCCTCCCCACGCAATATATATATACTGTACCGCACCACGCACCGTTTCATTTGTAACATCCCCCATCTTGCAAACCGAAAAAATGTTGAGCGCCGCTGGAGTCGTCAACCTTTTTATTTGTAACATCATAAAACATGCACAAAGATAAAATGTTTAAGTACTCGACGGAAAAAAGTTAACCAAGTTTTTTTACCAAACAATAGACCTGACTTCAACATTAACAAGTGTGAACAATTTGTTGAAGTCGGTACCATGACAGTTCGAAAGTACCCGTTATTAAAATATTGCGCGCGCGGTACCGACTGCGACAAGTTATTGCATTCTTTTTGGTGTTGACGTGAGTTCAATTTTTTGGTAAAAAATTTTTTGTGAAGATTTTACTGAAGAGTTCTTTGGGTATTTGAAAAAGAAATCAATCGATACGTAGGAAGGTCTTTACCACACCCTTGGTATCCATGCCGTCATGGGCTTATACCAGAAATCCCCTTAATAGATCCCCTGCGAAGGGGTTTCCTAGAGCTCAGTTTGATGCAAAGCATGGATTTAGTGAGGATGTAGCGAGCTCTTTTAGCTGGGACGTCCCCTCACATACCAGCAGGCGCTTGAGGAGGGAGACACTCACACCGAGACGCGCCGACGCAACATGTGCACAGCAACATGTGTAGGTCGAGTTGCTATTTACCAAAATACAATCACTTATTGCAAAATGTATGACAATTATAAATATGTTGACATCAGCGGGCCGAGCGCGACAATATGTTGAAGTGTAACGTAGTCGCATCGTTAACGTATTTAGTACAAACTGTCATGTATCTAGTACAATAGTGGCACAGATAACTCATAGTTTGTGCTGAATACGTAAACGATACGATAACGTTACACTTGAGCAGATTTTCTTGCTCGGCCCACTGAGTATGTTACTATATTGTAGCCATAGTTGATTTATCGACTATACTATACTATCGACCTGATACCGAAAATGATCCTAGAGCCACGTTAACACGCCATTTCACCGAAGACTTGCCAGAAGTCAGTATTGGCGAAATCGAGATCGCTCTTGGACAGCTTAAAAATGGAAAAGCCCCTGGAGAGGATGGCGTTACAACAGAGCTACTAAAAGCAGGAGGTAAACCCGTACTGAGGGATCTCCAGAAGCTTTTTAACGCTGTCCTGTTCGAAGGGAGAACTCCAGAGGCGTGGAGTAGGAGTGTGGTCGTCCTGTTCTTCAAAAAGGGAGATAAGACCCTGCTGAAGAACTATCGACCCATATCCCTTCTAAGCCACGTCTATAAGCTGTTTTCAAGAGTGATCACGAACCGTCTTGCGCGTAGACTCGACGAATTCCAACCACCGGAACAGGCTGGGTTTCGGAGCGGATACGGCACCATAGACCACATTCACACAGTGCGGCAGATTATACAGAAGACCGAAGAGTATAATCAGCCCCTGTGTCTAGCATTCGTGGACTATGAGAAGGCCTTTGACTCGGTTGAAATCTGGTCTGTTCTGGAGTCCCTGCAGCGTTGCCAGATAGATTGGCGATACATCCAAGTGATGAGATGTCTTTACGAAACCGCCACCATGTCCGTCCAAGTACAGAATCAGCAAACAAGTCCCATACCGTTGCATCGAGGAGTGAGACAAGGGGACGTTATTTCCCCGAAATTGTTTTCAAATGCAATGGAGGATATGTTCAAGACGCTGAACTGGAAAGGACGTGGCATTAATATCAACGGCGAATACATCACTCACTAGCGATTTGCTGACGATATCGTCATCGTGGCAGAGACGCTGCAGGACCTGCAACAGATGCTGAATGACCTGGCTGACTCTTCTATACGCATCGGCCTACGGATGAACTTGGACAAAACCAAGGTCATGTTCAACGAACATGTTCTACCGGAACCGATTGCAATACACGGCGCCGTTCTCGAAGTTGTTCAAAAATATGTGTACCTCGGGCAGACATTGCAGTTGGGAAAAAACAACTTTGAGAACGAGGTGAATAGAAGAATTCGGCTGGGCTGGGCAGCGTTTGGGAAGCTACGTCGAGTCCTTACTTCGCCGATTCCACAGTGCCTGAAGACGAAAGTCTTCAATCAGTGCGTCCTACCCGTCATGACATACGGAGCCGAAACGTGGACACTGACGGCTCGAATGGTCCACAAGCTCAACGTCGCTCAGCGGGCTATGGAAAGGGCTATGCTCGGTGTTTCTCTGAGGGATCGCATCAGAAATGAAGTGATCCGTCAGAGAACCAAGGTCATCGACATAGCCCACCGGATCAGCAAGCTGAAGTGGCAGTGGGCTGGCCATATTAGCCGTAGAACCGACAACCGTTGGGGTAAACGAGTTCTAGAGTGGAGACCGCGTCTCGGCAAACGTAGTGTAGGACGTCCTGAGGCACGGTGGAGTGACGATCTGCGCAAGACGGCTGGCAAAAACTGGATGCGAGAAGCCCAAGATAGACCTAAGTGGCGTGCAATTGGAGAGGCCTATGTCCAGCAGTGGACTGCTACAGGCTGATGATGATAAGTTGATTTATATTGTGACTTATTGGCGGCGGTACTCGATGTTGTAACGCAAGACTATTAAAAATATACAAATATTTGAAACTTTAAGCACTGACAAAAGGTGCGGTTTTGCCATTCTGATAAGATTCCACTCAGAGCACGGTCCTAGTGTACTATGATCGCGAACAATTGTCCGAGTACACTCGGATGGTCGGTTTCCATGAGACCAGGACCATCCGAGTGGCGTCAGAGTACACTATGTCAGTGTCAACTATTGTCAAAAGGCGGCTAAACGAGACGTCATCGAGGCGGGACAACACACTGCGGGAAAGAGGCCACCCGATATGGGCGAAACTATTCGGTCCGACCCGACAAGTATTAAACCGTATGAAGTAGCATTAACGTAAGAAACAATAATACTTACGATACGATAAATAATTTCAACAGGTTAATTTATTCAATAGGTCTAAAATCTACAAAATATTATTAATAATTTATCTCTACAGTTAAATTATTATTATTATATCCAAATTCAATTAAGTAATAAATAATTCAAATTTCAGAATACATTTTCATGATTGTATAAATTATCTAAACTGTTGTCTAAGTGCGTACCTGGCTTGTTGTTTATACCTACAATTGAAGTGCCACTTTTCATGTGTGAACTCTTTAAATTATTTTTGTTAATTATAGTCTCAGTAGTTGCTTTATTGGTGTACCAATACACACAGACACAAACCTTAAGGAAAATAATATAGAAATGAAAATACAAACATATCTAACATTGTTTTTATTACATGAAATAAATTACGTTTGTATAATAATTATTAAATAATAATTATATATATTTAAAAGCGCATCCGACGCCGTCCCAGGCTCGCTAACGACATCAAACTTAAAGCTTAGTTAACAAGTGGGAAAAATCTATTAGAATTTACATTATACATGTTTAATATTATAATTAATTTACTAACAAAAAAGCCAAACAAAAATGAAATATAATAATATATGTTATAGTCGACTTTTAGTATGCTTACTTACATTTCTTACGCCATACTTTTTTATATTTTTAGTACAATTGGATAATTTTGACATTTTAACCAAATAAATTAAAACTGTCAATCTCAAATAAATTGTTTCTATAAAGTACTTATTATATAATATTATTTTGGTTACGTGGGTACTCAATTGCTTATATAAATCAATAATAAATATCAAAATTACGTATAATTAAAACAATAAAGCTTAACTTCTCTAATAGATTTTTCTCATTTATTGTCAAAATAGTTCATCATTAATACTGTCAAAATATTTGTTCATTACATCGCTAAATGAGTTACAGTTAGCAAAGTCACAGTAATTCTACCATTTTAGTAGAAATGGTACAAAATAAATACGAAATGCGTATACGTATTTTAAAAGTAGCAACATTGTCATTTATAATATACAAAGTACTTAGGACTAGTAATTTACATTTAAATAAAGCGAAACACATAGACCGAAGCTAAGTATAATGTTTATAAAGCTATACAGCTATCGATATAAATTTACTGTGTCAATTTTGACATAAGAAATATGTTGTGAGTTTGTTGGCAAAATTTGACACTGACATGTCACTTATTTATTGATACTGGCAACATTGCCACTATTTACCTGTATGAAATATACCAAAAAAATACTTAAGTAAATTAATCCGTAACTATTAGGCCTCTTTTCATGTTGGTACATACAATACTTATCGGTGTTTTTAATTAAAAACATTACTAACCTCTTATTGGTAGAAAAACTACTAAACTACAGGCAAGAGAAAGGTACATGGCAGCATTATTCCCTTATTCTATAAAAATATTTAATTAAACACAATAAATAAGTTATTTTATTACAATGAACACAATTTAGTTTCTAAGACTCATAAATAAATAGAAAACATTGAGATATATTTTATCGGAAGTAATAAGAGTGAGAATTGGGCGCACTTTGTTTTTGTCGATTGTAGATATTTGTGTAACAGTAGAAGATTTGTGAGTTTGGAACACCGAGAAAGCGAAATTCTGTGACTGGATCTTGGCAAGGGATTGCAAGTAACAATAGATAGCACATTGAAGGATTCTACGTAGCAATCCGTAACATAATGAAGGATTATATGTAGCAATCCGTAGCATAATGAAGGATTTCACGTAGCAATCGTTAGTGTATTGAAGGATTCAAAGTAATAAGTATTAGATATTTTAATTTCAATAAAAAGTATATGAAACAAATTAAATATGTTTTTATACATATTTTCTAATTTCATTATATTTCACTTGCATTTTGAAACGATCGTATGAAACTTGTAAGGAATGGTCAGTCCGCTCTCGGCTACCGCTGCAGTCGCAGTCCTGCCTGCAGGGTAATGGCCAACCTAGATCACATTACTTTTCTTTCATATATTGTATGTTGTCTTGTCAACTTCAGATAAAATAACTCTCCGAATCTCATGCCACTTGGTTCGCGTATCCCGGAATTCAATTGTTAGGTCTCAGGCCGCGCTGCCTACCGAACAAATGATTTCCAAGAAACGGTGGCACCGATACACATTATATTAGCGACATTGAACCGAATCTATGTAAACAAATACAAACTTAATGTGTTTAGTAACCAGCTTACGATCACCGCGCTATCAGGTATAATCTCCGGCGGTATGCACTTAAATAATGTATTTACCCTAAAGATATTTAAAATTGCCAGTTACAAATAATTACGCTACGCATAAATACATAGATAAAATGTTTTTGTTGTTTTTTTACAAAATCGTTAAAAACAGGGTCACTACAACATCTAGGCCGCTACATTGTTAAATTAATTTTTATGACATAAATTCGATATTATTATTTGTTTATTGAACTACATATCAAATAATTATCAAATGGATAACATACACAAATTAAACAGAAAGCACATTATTTTAGTTTGAAAATTCTCGTGAGTTTAACACATTTATTTAATATCAAAATCGATCAGTGGTCGCCGCGGTCTTGCAGCGTAAACTCCCTGAGGATGAACATCTGACATGCCCGAAACCTAGGTCGATAACGTCGGCTAATTACGTGAGCAAAGTCGGGTTTGATATTAAATAGAAATCACACTGTTCTGATATTGGTATAAACTAATACGTATATATTAATATGTATATGCATTAATATATACGTATTAATACGTATATTTTAGGCGGCGAATTTAATATAGTAGACATTGTATATTATGTAGTTGAAGAAACGCCCAGTGTTTCATTCCATGCTCGCTGTTGTCGCCGCTGGTGTTTAGTTTCTTTGTTCTTCCCGGCTGAGTTTATCATTTATTACGACACGATTTAAATTTCTTAACTAATAAATGTACGCTTAAGGAGCATTATAGACGCGACATATTATTTAAATAAACATTAAAAAGCGATGTTTTTTTGGTGGCTTTGAATTTGTGTTACTTTAAGGTACAAATAGTAAAAATGTAGTTCAATATTTAAATACAGATGAATCGTAAAACCGGTAAATGTATTGTCTATAGTGTGTAAGGATATACTTATACATTTATATTAGAATATTAGATAATTTACTGAATTGCTTACGAGTATTTTTACCGAGTTGTGTTTATTTTTAGAAACATGACTATGAAGTTAAACTCTGAATGATTTAGTCAACGGCGCTGCTGTCAAACATTCTCGTTTCTTTTACTGTTTTGTTCTTATTTTGAACAAGATGAACAAATTTCCGTTCAATTATCGAATTATCAGTTATTTCTTATTTTTGACATATCCTTTACTATATCATAACTTATATAAGTACCAAGGGCAACATTTAGTATTGCAACACCGGACTTTTCAAACGTTACCCGTAACGTGTAACATGTCAGTTGAGTGTAGTTTGACAGTAGCGCGGGTGACAGTGACAGCTGTCAGTCTTGGCCTAGTGCAGGAAGGGGCTCCTGGTGCACTTCTTGGTGCAAGCGCACTTGCGCACTATCTCTATGTCTTTGGTGTATCTCGTGCCGTCGGCGCACACGAGGCGGATCTGAAACAAGTGTTCACAATCAATATATTCATCAAACGTCACCACCGCGGCCGTCGTCAAACACAAATCTTAAAAGCTTAACGATCTCTGAACTTCGGTGGATGATAGTCACTTATCGATATGGGCGTACCATAGGGTACCTCTATTTTAGCGCCTTATTTGTTCTTAGCATACATTAACGACAAGTATCTGCGTGTGTTCTTCAAACCATTACCCAAATACAAAGGTAACTGGATAAAGCGCTATTCAAATTTAATGAGTTCATCCTGTCAAAGATGAAAAAACCAAAAAAATAAACGAAAGTCAGAGATGTGTCATTAGCTAACTACACAATAGTGTTACGTCGCAAGGAACGTTCTCGACTAACATCTATCGTGGCTTACAACGTCGATAGCTGTACAAACAAACAATATCCTTGTTTACAATTAAAGACAAACACTAGTAATAAAACCTTATACCAAAGACATAACATAGATCATTTTTTGACAATACATTGTACTAGAAAAAGTTATTTACCCTAATATCAATAGTTTGAGACCGCTATTGTTTCGTGGCTAACGTTGAACATTCTGGACCTCTAAGGGCTGGGTATAAATACTGGGGCCTGCCAGCAGTCAGTTCAGTTTGAATTGCGATACAGCGCGGAACAAGTTCTCCGACGGCAACAGTACCTACTCGTACAAGTGAAGTGTTGTGTGTGTTATAGGTGCTACGTGAAGTTATCATAGTCACCGCGTTACCAACTGAGTAGTGCGGGTATAAATAATGTCACTATGTCTATCTCGCTCGCACTTGTGGGTCTTATGGAGCCGCATAGTGATGTACGTAAGACGGTTACAGGCGCATATTGATAATAAAATCAGATAGAGACAGTAGATAGTATTGTGGCCATTCCATTCTAGCACAGACAAAGTCACTTCTTTCAATTAAGTATTTTCGTCCTTCAGCGTTTTTATTATATTTGTATCCAATCTATTAAATTTTTTCTCATTGAAGTATTTCCGCACTTAAAATCCGACGTTGGTAGCGATTCACTTGTTCAAAAACTAAACTAAACTACCGAACTAAAAATTTATCATGGTGGTCCTTATTCTGTTAACAATAAAATCTTAAATCATTTAACACTTAGAATGGCACTTCTATTCAATTTATAATAGGATTATTCTATTCAATGTTGGTTATTTTAGGTTAGTTTGGCGAGCACCAAGTTACGTGACGACTAAACTGTCTAAAATATGCCCACAATTGAAGAGAAATGTCTAATTGTAATGCTGTCATTCGATAGTGTTGTACTAATTTGTATTTTAGCCTAAACATAATAAGTACTGCCATAATTTAGACATTTTTGGTTCAGAGAATGTTAACAGAATCGACACCATTAGGTCTCGGTGTTTCTCTGACCATGTCAGACATTCCTATCCCTATTGACGTTAATGGCCGCACGACTCGGTAACGCGGTGCTATAGTGGCTGTGAGCATGAGCATTGTGTATCAGTGATTGTGAACTGAGATACTCTAAATGCAAGCGTCAAGTTGGTGAAATAGTGCAGATTATTTATCGCCGAGCTCGTAACAATAATAAACTAAACAAAAAAAAGAACAAAATACTTTTATTGACATATACATTTTTACACTAATTTAATTAGTCCACCGGCTCCCGAACTAGAGTTACTGTGTTTCAGGAACCAATGGCTTCTCTCATTAATCTGTCCGAATCAGCAAGCCTCATTAAAGGCAAGTTTCATTCATAAATCTATTGTTATTTTTTGTCCTGATGCGGACGGATTAAAGTCTTATCTCTAAGTATGTCATAAGTAGATACAATGTTTTAATTTTTGGTTTTAAATAGGTAAGATTATTTTAAAACAACGTGTGTGTGTTGTGTGTAGTGTGTATAACGTGTACTTATGTAAGTAGTGTAATGAGTGTGTGTATTGGGGTGTATGTAGTGTGTGAATGTGAAGGGGAGGGGGATTACTTTACTAGAACAGCAATAAATCAAAATAAAAAAAATTACAATGATAAAAATAAAATCTTGATAACAATTCTTCAATATCGTCGTAATCAGATCAGCTGAAGTGTAGTAAAGATGTCAGGTTGACCATATTGATGTCAGGTGACGTCACATCCCGGGTGACGTCACCACCACCACCGCTCAAGTACTCGCAAGTAATGAATGTAGAGTTCAACATGCCGGTGGTTCCGCACTCACCTTCCTCTTCTTGGTGTTCCTGGGCGCGCAGCAGTGTGCGCGCGCGCACCCGCCGCGAGCGCACCGCGCGCCCCGCACGGCGCGGCGGCTGCGGCACGACCCTTCCATGATGAACTCGCGGGTTGTCTCCTGGAACAAGTCATCTTGTTAATAATCACAAGTTGAAAAATTTAAAACCGACTTCCATTGTATTATTGAGACTAGCTGACCCGCCGGCTTCGCTCGCTTAGTCTACGGGAGACGGTAGAGACCCCAGTTTTACATGAGACCGTGTAGCATACAGAGATCAAGATGTTATTTTAAATTTATGTGACGGATCAAGATAAAAAGTTTATACTTGAGTGCGGGTTCTGTTCTATCCATATAACAAATTTCATCGAAATCGGTGCGCTAGTTTTTAAGTTATGCGTGAACATACACACAACAGTTTTTTTTTCAAAATCGCCATGTTGATCATAGTCATAAGACGCGGGTTCGAATCCCGTCCGAGGATGTGAATTTTTCTCTCTATAAATTTCAATGTTTGAGATCGCTAAAGCAGGCAGGTTAGTGCTTTAAAAAGTAATACTATACAAATGTATAATTTGTGTTTATTGGTTTTCTCAAAAAGCGCTAAATTAATTTCGATAATATTTATATATATGGGACCACCTCTGAAGTATGATCTACCAAACAAAAAGTCTATCAAAATAAATAAGTAAAACTCAGTACTAGCGCGAACACAGCCGGGTGCGCAAGTACTCCATGGAGAAGTGGCCCGGACGGTCACGAAACCGGCCGAGATATTCGACTGTACCTACCGCGTCAGTTAAACCGTGAAAAAACATTAAAATTTGTAATACTTACGAAAGTTTCGATCAAACAAAAAAAAACATGATAATCGATTCATAATTGGCGGAGTGATCGTGTGACATACATACAAAAACAACATACAGCTGAATTGAGAACCTCTTCCCTCTTTGAAGTCGGTCAAAGCCACTTCCCGCCGGCGTTGGCGATGAAACATTTCCGTTGTTGCTAACTGTTTACACTATTATTGATAATTACACTTCTGTTTGGTATGAGACACGTTACCTTTCGACATCCCTTAGTACCGTTAGTGGAGGGCGCGTGCTCGGCAGGGGACTGCTGCTTGTTGGACGGGGCCGCTGGAACAATAACAATAACGTGAACTAACAGTAGCGAGACAACTCAAGGCTCAGTAAGTGATTCTGATATGGAGAGTTCATCCTTCCACGCGGTTCAGCTTCAGAGAACCACCACCCTCAATGAGGATCTGTCACCGAGTTCCCGATGTGTTCCAGCTGTCATTATAAGGCTTATTGGGACAAGTTCTGTTACACCGGGAGGGTGGGGATGGCAAACATTTATGGATCAACGTGCCAATGTGTCTGAATAAACATTACCAGGCTGTCAGGTTCGTGGCGAGTTCAACATGCAAAACGAACGAATCTTTATAACTAATCAAATAATAATAAAGATTAATATATATTAATTAGTAGTAATTAAAGTTTTTTTAAGTTATAAGTAAACCAGAATAAATCATAATGACCGAATCGGATGAATAAGTAAACTGATGCGAGAGACCGATGAAAGCGAGAACGTACCTGGCGAAGCTTGCACGTTGCTGAAGGCTTGCTTCCTCGGCGGCACTTTGCTGGCCTGTGCGATGACTGGGGCGCCACCTGCAACCCACAACGTACAACATACATTACTGTTCAAAACTACTGGCCTATGTAGCCTACTAGGTGGCCTCGGACACCAGTGTGGCTTGGGGTGACGACTACAGAGCATTAACACGCCAAACTAAAGATCTAAGCTCGGGGGAGTTCGTAAACGCCATCGATGCTTCTATACATACGTATAGAGGCGCGCAGCTCGCACTGCACGCCCGCGGTGCCGGCGGGACAGCGACACGTGTAGTCGGACGTGGAGCCCTCCTCCCGCACGCAGCGCCCCCCGCGGGCGCACGGGTTCGGGATGCACGGGTCCTGTCGACAAATGTTACATTATCAGAAACTCAGCACGTTTTATGAGTATTTTCATATTACACCTTTAGCTTCGGCCGAAAGTTACGCCTATGCTATGACCGAACGATCGGTGTTATTTCCTTCGTCCTTCGATCCGGATCATGTACACGTCCCAAAATAATCCGCAAGTGGTCTTTGTTTAACCGAAGTTAGAAATGAAACAGTTTTGTATGGCGAGTGAAGATATTTTTATTTCGTCATTAAACTTATTAAGTTACATGTCGGACAATTCTACCACCGCGATTCAGCCTACTGAGCTCGCAGTACAACGCCATCTGTGTTGCGATCATGAAACTAATAATGGAATGCTTGCTTGTTCAGATTCAAACCCAAACGATCCGCCCGCGTATGGACCAACGTTCTTAGCAAGTAAACTATTCGGTTAATAGAAGAATACATAATTTTTAGACCGGTCGCTCGATAGTTACCCCCATGCAACGTAAACTAACGACGCGTGTTACTTTATCTTTGCCACGTTGTTCCTTTTTTTTTTTTTTTGGGGGGGGGAAATGCTGTGCACTTCCCTTCCGCCACGGGGGTGACGGAAGGGGGCGTGTGGGGCTCAGACCCACTAAAACCCCCCCGTGAGCAGTCCTCCGCAAAGGTGGAACGAGACAGGGTCGCGCTGGCAGTCACCATCTCGCCCCAGCGGTAGGCCCGGATTGATCTTAACCGGGCCTCAGCGCCTGTGAAGGGATGACCTTGCTCACCAAGGTCACCACCTAGACGTGCCACTTTGTTCCTCGGTTATGATGCCGTAAAGCCATCTAGCAGGTGGCATGTCATCTTCTTTCATTAAGGAAATATCTCTCAGGTTCGGGAGTGCAATTTTTCCATTTTTCATTCCATTAATATGTGTCAAATATTCTTGTGACCAGCGTTTCCAAAACTCCTGGACCATCGGTTGTGTCAACTGCCAGCGCCTGTGACCTGAAGACCTGTGATATTGGAGTTTTCATAATTCAGATCAGGAACAAGAACTAAAGGTTCTCCATTAAGAAAGTGGCCTGGAATTAAAAGCTTCAAAATTCAAAATTCAAAATTCAAAAATTATTTATTCAGTTTAGGCATCATAGACACTCTTATGAACGTCAAAATTTTTAAATGATTCTACCGCTGTCTTCGGAAAAGAACCACCGCCGAGAAGAAGCAGCAAGAAACTCGTGGGCCATTATTTTTTCAAGTCTTTGTACATTGAGGTTACATATGAGTAGTATTAAAATAACAAATTTATTCAATAGTTGGCTACTAGGCAGAAGTGTAAAGCTTCCAGGCATCTTTGTCTTCTAAGTAGTGACTCAATTTATAATAGGCTTTTTTCATTAGTATATTTTTGACACGTAACTTGAATTTCCCTTCAGTGAGCTCAGTAATGTCTTTCGGGATTTTATTATAGAAACGTACACAATTGCCTAAGAAGGACTTATTTTTAGTTTTCGTGAGTCTAAATTTAGATACAGCTATCCTATCCTTATTTCTAGTATTAATATTATGCATATCACTATTTATTCTAAACTTCTTTATATTTTTACGAACGTACATTATATTTTCTAGGATATACAAAGATGGAAGAGTTAATATATTAATTTCTTTGAACATTTGTCTTAAGGATTCGCGGGGACCCATTTCGTAGATGGCTCGAACTGCCCGCTTTTGCAATATAAAAACTGTCTCTATGTCCGCCGCTGACCCCCACAGCAGGATACCATATGACATTATGCTGTGGAAGTAAGCAAAGTAGACCAGTCGAGCAGTAGCTATATCTGTCAATTGCCTAATTTTATGAACCGCATATGCAGCTGAGCTCAGTCTTCCAGATAGTACATCAATATGAGGACCCCATTGTAATTTAGAGTCTATGCTAATACCTAGAAAGACTATTGCCTTGTCAATTTTCAATTTATTTCCGTCGAGTAATACGTTTGGCTCTATATGTCTTACATTAGGCATGGAAAATTTTAAACATTTCGTTTTCTTTGCGTTGAGAAGCAGGTTGTTTGCGGCGAACCAATTTGAAACAATAGTTAACGCGTTGTTGACTTGAACTAGTTCTCTATCTTTCCTATCTACTTTAAAAATCAGAGAAGTATCATCCGCAAAAAGAACTATGTCAGCAAGGCCCTCAACCATATGTGGTAAGTCATTGATATATGCTAAGAATAAGAATGGACCCAAGATCGACCCCTGTGGAACCCCCATTCTGACCAAAGATCCAGAAGATGTCACGCCATTAATGCCAACTTTTTGCTGCCTATCAGATAAGTATGATTCTACAAGATTCAGAGCAGCTCCACGAATTCCATAGTGGTGTAGCTTATAAATTAGAGTGCGGTGCTCTACACAGTCGAAAGCTTTGGAGAGATCACAAAATACGCCAATGGCATCCTGTGAGCTCTCCCAAGCCTCCAGCACATGCTTGACTAACTGGACTCCTGCATCTGTTGTTGATCTGCTTTTCGTGAAACCGAACTGATTTTCGTGTAAAATCCTATGTTCATTAAAATGAGACAAGAGTTGTTGAAGCATTATCTTTTCGAATATTTTGCTCAAAGCCGGAAGCACAGAGACCGGTCTATAATTTGAGGGGTCGGCCTTACTACCTGATTTAAAAATAGGGGTGATTTTACTCATTTTCATTAGATCAGGAAATGTACCTCTATCAATACATAAATTAAATATGATCATCAAATGTGGCGCAATAACTTCTATTATTGACTCTAGCATTTTTACGGATAATCCCCATAAATCCTCTGTTGCTTTAACGTTTAAACTTTTAAATGTTTTTATTATTTCAAAAGTAGATATATGTCGGAACCTAAACTCAGGAATTTGGAGCGGGAAGTTGTCTTTCAGAAAGCCCACTGCAACACAAGGGCAAGAATCAAGAGATTTGGTGACTTCTAGTGGTATGTTAGAAAAGAAATTTTCAAATGAATTCGCAACATGACTTGGGTCTGAAACTTTTTGGTTATCTATTTCTAGCACATATTCTGAATTAAAAGATTTACTTTTGCCGGTCTCTGTATTAATAGTTTTCCAAACTGTTTTAATTTTGTCATTAGATTTTCGAATTTTATCCCTTATAAACAAAGCTTTTGCGCGTTTGCATACTGACTTAAAAACTTTTGAGTAATTTCTTACATAATCATGAAAATCTTTACTAGAAGTTAAAGATTTTTTGTGATATAACTCAAACATTATGTCTCTACTTTTTCGAATACCTCTAGTTGACCAGTCACCAAATTGTAACCTACCGTTGAGCTGCAGTTTTTTCTTCGGACAGATTTCATTAAATTCTGTACTTACTAATGAAAATAATGTACTATAAATGTCATGTGGATCTTCAGAAGTGAATTCCACCAGACTAAGCTCATCCGAATTCTGACTTCGGTATTTGTGAAATGGGTCTTGAATTAAAACAGGATTCAATTTGAACTAACACTGTACTCAGTTCTTCGAAGGTGTGCTGTCTTTAGGGTGTGTTCGCCAAGAGCGCGTTTAAGGTGATGTTTGGTTGAGTGAATTCCTGCTACCCAAATTCCTCCAAAATTTGGGCTGTAGGGCGGAATCCTGTGCCAGAAAATTCCATTTGTGGCGAGCCAGTCAGCAATATCTGCAGTGATACGAGATTTATCGCCAAAAAGTAGATCCTTTAGTTTGCGGTCAGCCCCTACGAAAGTCGTCGCATTGTCACTCCATAATTCTGCACTGTGAGCAACGAAACGCTTAAAAGCTGCAAGAAACGTGTCAGAAGTAAGATCACTTACATTTTCCAATTGAATTGCTCTTGTCGCCATACACACAAAGAGGCAGATATAGCCCTTGGTTAAGCGATGACCTCGTCCTTTTGTTGTTCTCACTGCTGGATGGGACCAACATAATTCAGTCCAATCCGTCGAAAGGGCCTACTAGGCGTTACTCTGGCCGCTGGTAACTGACCCATTATTGAGTGGCCGGATTGCGACGAATATCGTAAACATGTTACATTTGTGAATATAAGATTTCACAAGGTTCCGCAAATTCACTATCCTATATTTGGAATGAATGTAGTTTGTGGTTAATTGGGGACCGCCATGAAAGGTTCTCTCGTGGGCGTCCGCAATCACTAGTTTGGCTAAATGAGATTGTCGCGGGATTAGTATGGGGTGTTTGCTACTTTCTGGTAGATCACCGCTCTGTAGTCTTCCACCGACGCGCCAGATCCCATCATCGTCTTTACATAGGTTGAGAGATGAAAACTTGCCTTTCTTGCTCTTGAGGTCATCTGTCAAATACTTATCTTGGCACCGTTTAATGCAAACTTGCATTACATCTTGTAACTCCTTAGCTGTTAAAAAAGGTGGTTTAGTCTGATCAGAAGTGACAATTAATCTTCGGCACCAAGCTAGGACTCGGAAGAAGTCTATGCAAGGTATCTCTCTAGAAATGGATCTTCTACTTTGAGATCGCATGTAAGGGCATGACACTGTAACCTTCTTTCTTCCAGTGTCGTATCCCTTTGGTCTCTGCTGCTGACATTTATATTTTCCGAAAGCAGCCATTGAGGACCGTGATTCCAGAGCTCATTCTTGACACATTCAGAAGGCTGTAAACCTCTCGACGCGCAGTCTGTAGGTATGTCTTTTGACTTTACGTGGGCCCATTGGGTTCCATCCATTATCGTTAGTATTTCGGATACTCCATAGCGATAAAAGTTTTCCATCAGATAGTCTTAGCCATGCTAAGACTAGTCTAAAATTTTATAAGTGTTTAAGAATTTGTAACTTAGTCTTAAAACCGTCACAGGTACTTTGTATTAAAATACCACCTGATTAAATCTAGGAAATGGAAGTGGATAAATGGGTAGTCGATCTTAGTCTCACATTTGGCAACAGTGACATTCGTTCTGTCAAATGTGCTTCCGAAATAATACACCACTCCACTAGATACCCACTAGTAAACAGTTGATGTACAGTCCGATGCACCAGGAAATTATTTGTATGTGCAAAACATACGCTAACATATGATACATACGCGTGAGTGAAACCGCGGAGCGCAGTTAGTATAACATAACTACACATTATTATATATAGTCATTCAATGAATAGAAACAATGAAATATAATATGAATGAGAAATAACAATGAAAATAAATTAATGAACAGTTGGATCACAAATCTGTAGAGATGTGGAGACGTGTTGTACGGAAGCGTGGGTGCAGTCGGCCAGTATATACCTGCGCGTGCCCGCCGTCCTCCTGCACGTGCGCGGGGGGCGCGGCGGGCGCGTCCTCCTCCCCGCACCCCGCGCCCGCGCGCTGCACGCGAGCCGCGTTACTGAAGTCCACGCGCTTGTGGTTGATCCACGCCTCCTTCAGGCATCCTGTGTACAACCACAACAAATCTAATTAGATAAGAGTATATATCTCAAGACAAAAATCTTCGACCAATGCGTGTTACCAGTGATGACTTATGGCACTGAAACGTGGTCTCTTACTATGGGCCTCATGGCTCGGGGCTTCTCTACGTGATCGAATCAGAAACGAGGAGATCCGTAGAAGAACGAAAATCGCCGACATAGCCCATAAGATGAGCCAGTTAAAGTGGCAGTGAGCAGGGCACATAGCACGCAGAACAGATGGCCGATGGGGCCGGAAGGTTCTGGAATGAAGATCACGGCAAGCGCAGCGTAGGTCGTCCACCGACACGGTGGACAGACGACCTGTTGAAGGTCACACGACGTTGGATGCAGGCCGCTTCCAACCAGTCCTTTTGGAAATTAGTGAGGAGGAGTATGTTCAGCAGTGGACGTCCTACGGCTGAGATCATGACGATATATTTACTCACTCAACAATAGTATATATGTATATATATATGTATAATAAAGTAAAGTGCAAGAAATGGATTGTCTGGGACACTTGCAGTCTTATTTATAAACAAGTAATTACTTGTTGCTAAGTAAAAGTAAAGTTGCTCTCAATAAAGTAATTACTTGACGACAGAATACTTCAACATACAATCTTATTGTACAGTCGAGCAATGAACGTTACTTACTGAAGTAAACGCACGACATAACCCTATCGACATTGGATGTATCACTCTACACTTGTATGAGGTTGTCGTCATGGGATTTTAATGTTTACAGCATAATAGATCCTTTACAGTTCAGACTTGTGTGCGAATGTACCGTTTATATACAACTTCACTTTTGCAATAAGAACGAAACATTGACGTGTTCTCATTGCTTAAGTAAAGGGAATGGTGACTATTACTCGGCTAAGAATTGTAGCCTTTGATAGTTCTAACTTCAGGCAAATTCTAGTCTTTAATTACTAATTAAATATTAAAATAAACTAATTAATTAATTAATTAAAAGTAATTGCTTAAGCAACGATTTAAATTCTATAGACTAGAATTTGAAAGATACATTTATCTTTATATTATCACCATTGGAGCATGGAACAGGGAGACATAGTCAATATAGACATGCCCCGCTTGCCTATTATATTGTACAAACTATATTTTTTTATTACAATTGGAGAGGATTCAGAAATTACTTTTGCTTGTTTATAAATACGGCTGTTTGTTATTTGCACATACAGTTCGTAGAATTTTGAATGATCTATCCAACGTATTTGCGCCACAGATTATCGTGCAGGTTATTGCTGTGGAGGTCAAGTACCTGTTCATTTTAGCGAAACGAGGTTTTCCAGCTATACAGTGTGTTTTATTGTAACACAACAAACAGCGCGGGACTTCGATAATTATAATAAATATTTGTTCGGCTTTTACTGTGGTGTTCAAAGGGGTGATGTGTAAGTATGTTACGTTAGTTTTCACGGTAGTTATTTATTAGTTAATTAATTCGTTCATGCAACGGATACCTTTGAAGCTGGTGATGTTCCTGAGGTGCCACTTGCTGAAGGCGTCCTTGGCGACGTCCTCCGGGACTCCCCCGAGGTACATCGGCCGCTCCAGTCGCAGGAACTCTTTGCTTCCTGAAAACAATAACATATAAAATTCACAGAGGGAAAATTAAAGTTGACTGTGAGAAAACATATTATAAAGTACTCTCTGCCACCCATAAAATGTAATATTTGTAGTACCTAAGTAGAAACATTGTAAACATCCATATAAAAAGAATGGCCCCGAGTTTCTTGCCGCTTCTTCTCGGTGGGTTCTATATATTTTGGAACGCGGCGGTACAGTCTTTAAAGTACATTATAATGAAAAGTTGACGTTCACAAGTGCGTCTTTGATGCCTATAAATGATTTTAACTTTTTAAAATGTGAACATTAATTTAGCAAATAAAACGAAGTTTAGTAATACTGCAGGCTTGTACGTGTGTGTGTGTGTGTTGAAAGCTTTCTTCAAATTCACTCTTACGCGATATTCGTTAGAAGTATATTTTTAAGCTATTTTAAATTATATTTTCTTATTATATCGCTCTAGAGCGGTTTAAAGTTTCTGTTTTGGAGTTCTGGAGTAAATTTCTTACGTTTTTCGTTATTCTTGATGTATTACTTTATATACAAACGAATGTGAGTTTGCGAAGATGTGAATTTTTCTCTCTATAAATTTCAATGTTTGAGATCGCTAAAGCAGTCGTTAGTGCTTTGAAAAGTAATACTATAAAAATTATAAAGGGCTGCGATGTCAATACGAAAGTTTAAGTATTTCTAATAATGCTTCTTTCGGTTAGTTAGTACTGTCAAAGCTGTTCAATAGATGTCGCTCCGTCCCAATAATCGGAAAGGCACGACGGTTAAAGGCACGTCCCAATAATCTATCTATGCACGGTTTACCTTACTACCGATAGCAATTTGACATAACGTCCATACAAATAGTGTCAAATATCTATCTCTAGTAAGGTAAACCGGCGATAGATAGAGTATTGGGACCCGCCGTAAATCAGATAGAGAGTTACAATTCGACGCTCGGACCTCGAGCCTCGGTGGCCTAGTTGGTCATGGCGTCTGGCACGGATAGCGGGTTCGAATCCCGTTCGAGGATGTGAATTTTTCTCTCTATAAATTTCTCTTGATGTCTTATTAATATCTAAGAAATACTTATAAAATATTCAAATTAAAATATAAAGTATTCAGTTTGAAAGGACAAAAAATAGCCGAAAACAGCGTTACAGAACTGCACCGACTTTTTTCACAATTACTTGTCGTAGTAAAAAAATGCTTTTGCTTGTTGTTTTTCCAAAATATCTTTACAGATTAATCGATTATAGACAATTATCTACACTAAATCGGTTTTGATTAATTACATTTTAATAAATTATGTAACATGCATCACTAACGCCGCAAGTGTCTCCTCTCCAATTGTTCGTTTCCCCTACCCGTTCGTGCAACCTTCCCCCCAGTCCGACGAGCGCTACAAGATGGCCGGCACTCGCTCGCGCCGCGCATCGCGTTTGTGTATATTTTGTGTAAGTTTGTTCCGAACCCACTCTATAGTAAACGAAGTTAATTGACAAACAAGATCTATTTGTTATAATTAGTTATTGTGCTGTTTTGTTCGTAGCTATGCGATGTTGTCATCCCTACGCGCGTCTCGCGCCAAACCTGCGTCAAACAACGCTAGTAGGGAACACGTTCTACGCATAGATATTTACCTACGAAGAAATAATATCAGGAAGAGTAAGCCTTAAAAAAATGACCCAAAAAAAGTCGTGCTAAATCAATAACATCGTTCTCGCCGCTATGACTCCGCTGTCATAGTAGACGTTGCAGCACGCGCGTGGACCAATCCCTGCTTTCCTTCTGAATGTAAACCAATCACCGAACATGTCTATTTGTAACCTCGGAAGTAATTCGTATTTGGAATCATACGTCGTTTTGGTTTGAAGGACCCTCGGAACAATAACAGGGCATGGAATCCGGGCTAAAACAGAACCGAGTACTCTATAGTATACTCATTTATGTCGAACAGCATGTCCTAAGGTGTGAGTGAAACAATACATTGCTGATTGTTTAAATTGTTTTTGAACGTGTCACAAGCAAAAAATGAGCAATGTCAAATGGTTACCTTTGGTCATCTTATAATGCTAACAAATACAAAAGTTCTATCGAATACGTCAAAATACTTTAAGTCGGTTATCAACTTAATTTTGTAGTTTTATGTTAATCCCATAGTTCGAGGAAAGAAAATGAGGATGGATCGTCACTATCCAAAAATTAACTTGTAACAACCTGCATGATAACGAAACAAAACGGTATTATATGTCTCTTTCCTACGCACTATTAACATCGTAAGTAAAAAAAGATAGGCATATGCATTTCATTTCTGATTTTAGCCCGGCTTCCATGCCCTGTTATTGTTCCGAGGAAAGACCAGGTTTTGCGTGGAATTTGTTCTGAGTTATGCTTCCTGACATTATTTCTTCGTAGATATTTACTTACTTTGCTGGAGTTGTCGAAACTGACATAGAGCCGCCATTTTCCAAGATTTCAACCAACATTTGATTGTAACTGAGATACTGAATTGCCCTGCGGAGTACATTGTCTGCAATCTGCAGTGAACACGTACCGTCGTTGATGATGGACCGCGCGGGCCCGTCGTCCACTCGCAGCGTGAAGTTCTTCTTGACGGCCAGCAGCTCCGCCTTGTGGTAGTTGCTGTCCGACACCATCTCGAAACTGCAACAGAACACACAACAACACTCTTACCGAACTATTTGTTTCATATATTTGAGATTGGTGACCGAATGCGTCCACTGAATAAAATGCAGCTCGCAACGAAACACTAGTCGGTGACCGAATGCCCGAGTACAGTCAAACTGATTCGTGTAAACATGCCGTGGGTATTTATCTAGCATTGTAATGATTCTGTTGCTGTTTATTTTGTTATTCATCGCTAGTTACAGTACAGTGCGCTAGTCCCGTGACTAAAACATGTTTATTTTTTTATAGAATAAATGTAGCTCTTATGAAATGTACATAAGAATATGTTACACTCGTCAATGTGTGTGGCACATGAAGAGGTGCAACTTGAAGCCTCGCATTGGGAGACACTCGCACAAAACCGCGAGGAATGGCGGCGTTTGATGCTGCAAAATGTGTATGTTTTTGAAGATGACAGGAGGCGAGAACTTGATGATACACGAGACGAACTTAAAAATAGACCGCCTTCAAACCTCAAGTATTATTTTGTGGGTGGTGTCCTGACGTGTAGCATTTGTTTACTCACGTTTAGGAACAAAATTGTATATCACAGTCATATTAAAGCGCATGAGCGGCGCCTGGACTTAATATGACAAACGATAGCTTACAGCAGAAACTTGGGTCGCCGTGGCCGAAATCGGCTAGGAAACATGATGATAATGTGTAGCTGAACCTCTGTAGCTCCATTTCATTACACATAGAACAAAACGTAGTGTGGTCCTTCGAGCCGGATTCCTACGAGCATCTATAGAAAACGCCGATATACCTGTACATAGTAGAAGTGGGATGGTTTCCGACGTCGTAGCTGATGCGGATCCTGCCGTTGAACAGCTCGACTGCCAAGTGCTCGTTGTCCCCGAAGTACATCAGAACTCCGTGGTGTTGACTTGTGCTGAAAACTGTGACCAAAATGTGTACAGATATTTTCGTGGAAGCGGGATTTATTTAAAGTAACAGTAGTTATTGTCTATTACACGCACTAAAAGGTTTCCGTTCAGAGGTGAGAACAGTACTCGATGTGAGGCCAAACTTGAGCCTTATAGAGTTGCAGGCGATAGGCCGATGTGAAGTACCGTCTCGCTTTTCCAAGCACACCAAGCTTCTTATAGGCTAATTCAGCCTTCCCTTCCAATTGACGGCGAAACTGAACGATGCTCGAAATTTTAATGCTAAAAATTACTATACGATACAGATTGAACATTTCTGCTGTTGTATCAGCAGCCGATCAGCTGTCATCAGTCTACTTATTTCAACTGCCTACTTGTCATCAGCTTACTTGTTTATTTATTAAAACCGACTTTACTCACGAAATTAGGCGTCTGAACACTCAATGGTCGCCACGATCTTACACCGTTAACTCTCTGAGGATGAACATCTGACATGCCCGAAACCTGGGTCGATAACGTCGGCTAATTACGTGAGCAAAGTCGGGTTTGATATTAAATAAATATGTGTCAAACTCACGATAATTTTCTAACTAAAATAGCCTACTTGTTGACACTAGCGAAGAGCTCTAGAGTGCTTACAAGATGAATCTCACGGATGCAGTCGTAGAATAGAAAAGTAGTTTAGTAAAGTAGTAGTGTGCGGTACCTAAGGTGACGTTGGCTTGCGGCGCCGTCCGCAGCGGCTCCAGCTCCACCAGCGAGTCGTTGTGGCTGAACGTCAGCGAGGTCAGGTACTCGCACAGCCGTCCTGTCCAGCACACACACAACATTCGTGTTAATCTGAACCTTTCAACAATGTAACGGTAACAAAATGGTAACGTTGCCAGCTTTTTGGGCACTTGACTCTTCCTACAGACAGGGATTTAAATACATACAATTAAAAATTGAATAACCTATAAGATATCTATAATTTTGAGATATTTTAGCTAATTGCTTTTATTGTTTAGTAATGTTTATTTTTTTTACAAATAATACAATTGTACATAATATAAGCACTGGCAGCTTAAACTAGCTGTAGCTGTGCTTTACATTGTAATAGGTATTGTTCGGTAAAGTCCACGCGCAGTCGCAAATGCCTCATGCCATTGGAATGCATTAGCCGGTTCGTCGGCTCTCGTTCGGAGTCGGTTCCTACCACCTGCGGAGACGCGTTTGTTTTGTGTATCCGGAAAGCTAATGTTGATAAGATGTGATTATCTGAACGTCCTGTGATATCTGACACGTGTGTGGCACACGGCACGTTCCGACATGGTGGCAAACTCAAAGTTAATATACTAGTGGAGAGTATTGTGTTTAATTCGAGAACTAAGTGCTAAGGGGACCGCACGGCGTGATAGTTCATCTGGGTTGACCCGGATCGGTCAAGTAAAATCGCGTAGTGTGAGAAGTGTTTTGAACCATATGACAACAATTTGAGGTACTTATATGATATCTTGGGAACTATGACGGCTCCGTGAAGTGGTGAGGGCACCACTAACCTGGAAATTGAACAATAGAGGAGCGAATGGACTTTGATCACTCGCCATCGGCCCGCACGTAAAATTCGACTTCTTTAGTTGCGCAACAATAGGGAATATTGCTAACTGGTTACATGAATGTAATGAAGGCAGAGCCGCCTCCTCTGATGGTAAGTGAATTAATATATTTAAGCTAGTGTAATTGTAGAAAGTGCCACGACGACGGTGGTCGTCCGCGGATAAAGGAGCGTTCGATCGCAGCACCATTTATGCGTATACATTTTGATAGCAGAGCGTGGTTTCGGGTTCGGAACTTGGTATATATGTTGCATAGAATCAACTAAGAATCGCGACTATTGTAACTATAGAACACGTTCCAGGGCTAATTTAAAATAAAAAAATAGCCCAGCGTAATAAATCCGTATTTCGGTTCATTAAAATTTGTAACATTGAATTGAATAAGTCTTGAATTTAGTCAAAGTCCGGGAACTCTAGGCGTATTTTGTCGATAAGTTACGTTAATTGTAGTACATTTGTTCGCTTTGTAGAATCTGGTGCCGTTTAAAATTGCGCTCGGAACGTATTACACTTAAACTACGGAACAGCTAAACGAAACTAATAACGTTATATTATCTGTAAATTAGCTTGTATTTATAATACACAATGATAATTATGAATTTATTTAAATTAGAATTTGTTTGTTTTGTTGAATTCTCATGTCAAATTACAAATGTAAATGTACATTTTGCTCGTGAGATAGGGTGGCTTTTTGTTTGAATGTATAACGTGAAGTTATTTAATCACGCGGGTAATTGTTTGACAGGCACGAAAGTTCAGATTGGTTCTGTGTCAACATAGTTTGAGGTCGCTGGGCGACACCTATGGCGTATTGATTTAGTCTATTTTGCGTTTATTGGCTTTTACTTAAGTATGTGATGGCCCCCCACGTGTATTGGAATATCTCGTTAATATTATTTTGTACTAGATACTCGCGCGGCAGGTTTTTGTGTTAAATTTAATTAGTTATGTACGTTGTGTTTTGCCATTGTTTGATTGAATCAAGGCCTTTTGTATTCCGAAACACTGGATTTAGATTCTTTGTTTTTTTTTGTTTTTTACCCTAATACATTGTGTTCTTTGATCTGTTTTTTATTTATGTACCCACATCCGAGATGGCGCCACCTTAACATAATAGGTACCCACGCCCGCGTTGTACCACCTTCTCATAAAGCAGTGCTAGGTAAGTAATTGGTTCCGGAAGTACAAGGTCTAGTCAAGCGACCAGATAAAACTGTGGCGTTGTTGGAGCGACAAGCCAAGCCTAAGGATATAAACTCAAATGGTTATATATTAGAAGGTGTTGCCCTTACCGGAGTACCCCGGGGCACACTTGCAGAGGTAGTCCTGCGGCGTGGACAGCAGCGGACGTTCCATTATGATGTCATCCTGAAACAAACGTGTCCGTTACCACGTGACCGGCGGAACCTCGCCTTTATCGATACTAGTTCATCATCATCATCATCATCATCGTCTCAGCCGTAGGACGTGCACTGCTGAACATAAACCATAACTTTCCAAACGAACCGGTTGGAAGCAGCTGGCGACTGACGGCAATGCTTTAATGTTCAACAGACTTTAAAAAAAATAGGAGGTTCTCAAGTCGACGCGTATATTTTTTTTATGTATGACTAGTGACTGCCCGCGACTTCGTTTGCGTAGTAGGCTCTGCCTAGTGTATGGCCTAGCCATAACCTCTCCTCTTTTCTTGGTTTTTCATTCATACGAACCTTCTCCTGACAATAATTAACACAACAAAAAAGAATTAGCGAGATTGTTCCATCCGTTCTCAAGTTATAGAAGATAAGAAGCGTATAACGAATCGCTGCACTGTCAGCCATGCCGTGAGCAACGTGAGCGTGGTGCCGGCCGACTCATTCCGAATGGCTGACAGATCTCCCCTGCCAAAAACACGATATTGAATCGGAATGAAGCGATTATATAGCCTTCATGTCAATGTTGACATCAATCTGAAAACAGGGTTTAGTTTAACGAAAGAGAAGCTGGGTGTGGAGGGGGTTGCGGGTTACCTGCAGTTGCCGCTGCGGGGAGGGGAGGTAGCAGACGCCGTGCACGCAGTCGTGGTGCGCGCAGGGGGAGGTGCCGAGCGCGGCGTGCGGCGCCGCCTCGCAGTACCGGCCGGCGTGCCCGTCCGCGCACGAACAGCGGTACTCGTCCAGTCCGTCCACGCACGTCGCACCGTTCTGCCGACACCCACACACACACGTTATAAACAAACAACGTCGACGCACGCATGAACAATTACACATCACAGCATCCACCATCATCAACACCAACAAACAATTCCTCCCTGACTTCCGAAGGACTGCTCATCACCGAACGACTACCGAAGCCGGTTAATGGAATAACACTCTACCTTGCAGATATACAGCACGACGTTGTCTGGGACAATCGCCATATACACTGGCTTGCAAAAATAAGTAGGTACTAACCTTTGAAATTTTAATTTCTCCTAAACTATGGAAGCAATGCGCGGGTTACACGAGGCCAGGTTTGCAAGCCAGGATAGCAAGCTAGTGCCAGTAAGCTAGCAAGCTAGTACTTCTGGCTTCGTGTAGACAGAACCAGCTTCATTTTTAAGCTAGCGAGCTAGTTAAAAGCCAGAACAGTTTTAAATAAGATGGAGTTCTATTTTTAGACTTTTTGCGCCCCCCACCACTGATTTTACTAACCTGGCTTGTGTACCAGCTTCAAGTGGGCGGCGAAGCCAGTTTTCAGTTGGCTAGTAAGCAGGAGCAATACGTTTTGTTAATTTATCTGACGTCTTTGTGAGATTTAAAGATGCCCAAACTAAGTTATTTAAAGTTTGTACAACTGCACCGTGACCATGAATGTCTGTGGAACCGTCCTTCCAATTTATAAAGACAAGTATAAACGTGGTTCAGGTACAAGCAATGTGTTGCGAATTAAAGAAAGTGGGCGTTGTCCGGTACCTACCGTGTTTGTAATTCATCTTCTACTTCGTCTAGCGCGGATTGGCACAGTTTGCGATATAACTCCTTCAGTCGAATAATGTGTTTGATTTGCATGCAATGCATGTTGGACGCGTGGTCACCTCACTCACTGTAATAGTACTAGCTTAAAATAATGAAGCCTTGTGTGAACAGAACTAGCATGTTGTAAGCCAGGACAGTTTAGTAACAGCTTAACTAGCTTGCTATCCTGGCTTGAGAAACAGGCCTCGTGTATCACGCGCATTAGGGATTTAAAGTAAAAAAAACGTTTTTTAGCAATTTCTATTTGTTCTAGCAGCTTTCTTTGAAACTATAGTGAACTTTATATTTTAACATTAGCAACATTTTTAAGGTCATCGATCAAGAAACAATACAAAAACAAAAATAGATATAAAAAATTGTTAAAATTGTAATTCCAAATGGTTTATTTATGATTTTAATGTGTTTTACAGCCATTTCTAAAAAATAAGTTACCGACTGAAGTTTTTATGTACAAAAGCAAACACATTTTCGAGTCCTTTTTGTTTCGAACGTGAATCTTCTGTACTAAAAAAAGTTATCGCTATTTTAAAACGTGAAACTTATTTCTGGCCGGAGTAGCCGCGCGGGCAGCTGCACGAGTAGTGGCTGCCCGCCGTGTCGTGCACGGGCGGTACCTGGCACATATGGTTGATGCAGTCGTCCGGGTTGACGGTGCAGTTCTGGCCGGAGTAGCCGCGCGGGCAGCTGCACGAGTAGTGGCTGCCCGCCGTGTCGTGCACGGGCGGTACCTGGCACATGTGGTTGATGCAGTCGTCCGGGTTGACGGTGCAGTTCTGGCCGGAGTAGCCGCGCGGGCAGCTGCACGAGTAGTGGCTGCCCGCCGTGTCGTGCACGGGCGGTACCTGGCACATATGGTTGATGCAGTCGTCCGGGTTGACGGTGCAGTTCTGGCCGGAGTAGCCGCGCGGGCAGCTGCACGAGTAGTGGCTGCCCGCCGTGTCGTGCACGGGCGGTACCTGGCACATATGGTTGATGCAGTCGTCCGGGTTGACGGTGCAGTTCTGGCCGGAGTAGCCGCGCGGGCAGCTGCACGAGTAGTGGCTGCCCGCCGTGTCGTGCACGGGCGGTACCTGGCACATATGGTTGATGCAGTCGTCCGGGTTGACGGTGCAGTTCTGGCCGGAGTAGCCGCGCGGGCAGCTGCACGAGTAGTGGCTGCCTGCCGTGTCGTGCACGAGCGGTACCTGGCACATGTGGTTGATGCAGTCGTCCGGGTTGACGGTGCAGTTCTGGCCGGAGTAGCCGCGCGGGCAGCTGCACGAGTAGTGGCTGCCTGCCGTGTCGTGCACGAGCGGTACCTGGCACATGTGGTTGATGCAGTCGTCCGGGTTGACGGTGCAGTTCTGGCCGGAGTAGCCGCGCGGGCAGCTGCACGAGTAGTGGCTGCCTGCCGTGTCGTGCACGGGCGGTACCTGGCACATGTGGTTGATGCAGTCGTCCGGGTTGACGGTGCAGTTCTGGCCGGAGTAGCCGCGCGGGCAGCTGCACGAGTAGTGGCTGCCGTGCTCCACGCACGCGGCTCCGTTGGCGCACGGGTTGAACTCCGCGCTGCAGAACGGGATCTTCTTCTCGCAGTACTCTCCTGCGGAGAAACAATTATACGTATCAACCATGAGTCTCCACTGGGCCTGTTCTACTGCATAAGTAACAGTACGATTACGTTACACTCTAGCAAATGTTCGTCCTGGACCCACTGAATGCATTTAGATACACAAGTCGTATAGTCATTAGGACACAAACCACCCGCACCCGGAAGCAGTGGCGGCTAGTGGTTTGATCTCTGTGATGGTGCTGGAGTCATTGTGACCCACGCAAGCGTTCGTGTGGTATGGTTCGTGGTATGTAATGTGCAGTATCAGTAATAGAGAATAACCTCTAAAGCAATGACAGTTCAGGGGTAATAAGGCTGCCAATATGGCGGGCGTTGGATGATGTTTGTGACCGCATGTGCATGTTGTGTGTAAGAGACGGCGGTCGTGTTACCCATGTATCCGGGCGCGCAGAGACAGGAGTACCCCTCCAGCCGGTCGAGGCAGGTGGCGTTGTTGCGGCACGCGTGCGCCGCGCAGTCGTCGATGTCCACCTCGCAGCGCACGCCGGTGTACCCCGGCTAGTTTCTGAGCAGAACACCGCGTGTGCATGTCGTGTGTAAGAGACGGCGGTCGTGTTACCCATGTATCCGGGCGCGCAGAGACAGGAGTACCCCTCCAGCCGGTCGAGGCAGGTGGCGTTGTTGCGGCACGCGTGCGCCGCGCAGTCGTCGATGTCCACCTCGCAGCGCACGCCGGTGTACCCCGGCTAGTTTGTGAGCAGAACACCGCGTGTGCATGTTGTGTGTAAGAGACGGCGGTCGTGTTACCCATGTATCCGGGCGCGCAGAGACAGGAGTACCCCTCCAGCCGGTCGAGGCAGGTGGCGTTGTTGCGGCACGCGTGCGCCGCGCAGTCGTCGATGTCCACCTCGCAGCGCACGCCGGTGTACCCCGGCTAGTTTCTGAGCAGAACACCGCGTGTGCATGTCGTGTGTAAGAGACGGCGGTCGTGTTACCCATGTATCCGGGCGCGCAGAGACAGGAGTACCCCTCCAGCCGGTCGAGGCAGGTGGCGTTGTTGCGGCACGCGTGCGCCGCGCAGTCGTCGATGTCCACCTCGCAGCGCACGCCGGTGTACCCCGGCTAGTTTGTGAGCAGAACACCGCGTGTGCATGTTGTGTGTAAGAGACGGCGGTCGTGTTACCCATGTATCCGGGCGCGCAGAGACAGGAGTACCCCTCCAGCCGGTCGAGGCAGGTGGCGTTGTTGCGGCACGCGTGCGCCGCGCAGTCGTCGATGTCCACCTCGCAGCGCACGCCGGTGTACCCCGGCTAGTTTGTGAGCAGAACACCGCGTGTGCATGTTGTGTGTAAGAGACGGCGGTCGTGTTACCCATGTATCCGGGCGCGCAGAGACAGGAGTACCCCTCCAGCCGGTCGAGGCAGGTGGCGTTGTTGCGGCACGCGTGCGCCGCGCAGTCGTCGATGTCCACCTCGCAGCGCACGCCGGTGTAGCCCGGCTGGCACGCGCATCTGCAGTGCGATATTACAACATTATTATACATACAAAGTAAACAACTTTAAACTGATTAAATCGCGTACTATTTATATTATTAACAGATTTCAATAATGAAGTTCGTTTGTTGTATTTTTGTGTATGTTGGCCGATTTCTCCCGCCGCGTTAATAGACTGATTCTCCAAATTCTCTTTGTTTGGTGGAGTATACTTCCGAGTTTTTTAGTTATACTCCAAAACTGAAAAGTATTTCGCCTCTCTTGTTGATATCGTCATTTACGGTGAATGACGATCGATCCCGTAATTAGAAAGTGTCTTTGTTGGCGACCTCCTCCGCTATTAACCTTTTCAGCCTATATGTTCTAAAATTATATTTAAATTGAATAACAACGGAATTGTAGTGTAATGTCAACATATTGTCAGTCGAACGGAAATAAATAAAAATAAAACAGTCTACACGAACAACCTAGTTACCTTATTTTTTATCCTTATTCGTGTCAGAAGTGGGATGAAAGCTCACCTGCACCGTGATTGATAATTGGAAAAGTTGGTTTCTTGAAGTTGAAAATTAGTCTGATAGCGCTATTCCTCGACGCTTAACATAACAAATACAGGACCAATTCAAAATATTCAACTTTATATTTTTTGCGATTCTAGTGAATTAGCGGTAGCAGTTGGACGGATAAAGTCACAAACGTAGAAGTTTTGCGCCGAACTGATCCGGACTGTACACAAGCTCTGCTTAGCTTGGGACTAGATGGCGTTGTATGATAGTTGTGGAATATTTATTTATTTACTGTCAAGCAGAGAAAGGTCGCCTACCTCGGACATGTTCTACGGCATGATCGGTATTCTCTCCTGCAGACCATCATGATGGGAATGTACCCGGGAAACGTAAATCGGTCAGACGGAAGATGTCTTGGCTCCGTAATATCAGGGAGTGGACCGGGATTAAGACCGTGGAGCAATTGTTCAGATTGGCGAATGATAAAGAAAAAATTAAGAAGCTGACTGCCGACCTTCAGTAATAGAGAGGCACTTAAAGAAGAAGAAGTGAATGAGCATACGCCTGTGTAGCCTACTGGCGTTTTTTTTTGATGACTGCAATGTAAGCTTGTCTTTAATTGGGGGTAAAGCTCGTGCAAAACCCATTTCAATTCCAAGATTAGAATTGCAAGCAGCTCTTATCGCCGCTCGTTTTGGCACATATGTTATTAAGGCGCATAGGCAAACACCTTATGAAATATTTTATTCGACGGACTCTCTTACTGTCCTTAAATGGCTTCGTAGCGATGCTTGTGGTTTTAAAGCTTTCGTCACATTTCGGGTGGGAGAAATTACCGAAATAACTAACATTCGAAATTAGAGGTACGTTCCAACGGCTTTGAATGTCGCAGACGATGCTACACGGGAAAGCCGCAAATTTTCGATTTCATCACGATCGTTCACTGGTCTACAATTCCTTTTATCTCCACAGTAAGATTGGTCTAGTCAACCAACGCGCAATTTCCCTTTGATGACTGAAGAGTTAAATTCTAAATCAGTATCAGTTGGGCATCTAGTTACAAGAACTCATCAACTGCCTTCACCGGTAGTTGCAGACCACCAACATTTTAGTAGCTGGTTACGTCTTCTTCGCGCGACAGATCGAATACACCAATATTAGTGCGTTCGTTTAGCTTATGAGGGCATTGGTGGCGTTGTCATTGATGCCTCTTTTGTTATAGCGTTCGTAAAGCTCAAAAACGTAATTTTTGCCACTTTTGCCCACACCCTATTCGAACGCTCAACTGAGCATAAGACCTAAAATCGCATGATTATGCTGTCGAATACATAGCTGTCAAATAACGATAACAAACAACCATGCTCCGGACGTGGGGCAAAAATTGCAAAAATTCCTCTTTTTTAGCTTTCCGAACGCTGAACAAAAAGAGGCATGAACGACATTTTCACCCACAGATTCCCAATTCGAACGCTCTTTGTGAGCGTTTTTAGCGTTATTTTCACCAAAAACGATCAGAAGTGATCTATTCGAACGCACTATATGTACGAGTATTTCGGTCAATTATACGTCATTCAAATTCAAAATTTCGTTCTGATTTTCCTCTAAACAAATATGACTTAAGTTTGCTTATAGTCGATGATCTCAACGTTGCAGAGATCCATTTATTTCAAAATATACAATTAGATTCATTTGCCGATGAACTGCTTCGCGTCCAAGCAGCACGCCCTGTTTTAAACGATAGTAGATTAAGAAATATTTCCCTCACGATCGACGAAAGCAAGCTACTTCATCTCTCTGGCCGCACTGCCGTTGTTCAAGACATAGAATCCAATCCAAATCCAAATTATTAATATACTTTTATCATGTAAGATTCGCTCATGGGAATATCGAGTTAGTTGTTAATGAATTGCGCCAGAAGATCTGCGTCCTCAGCTTGAGATCAGCAGTTACAAAAGTTTTACAGAACTGTCAGTTTTGTCGCAATCGAAAAGCAAAGCCAGTGACTCCGACATTAGGAAATCTACCAGATGCCAGACTCGCACATTATCAGCGTCCATTTACTTATGTGGGACTGGACTATTTTGGACCTTTGACCGTTACTATCTGTAGACGCACCGACAAATATAGGGGATATAGGGGAAAAGCGACACTAAAGCCATCTAGTCTCATTTTTAAGAAATATTTAACGATATAAGGAAAAGGCTACAGCAACGCCATCTAGTGTAATTCTTAAGAAGTAAACAACACAGATGAACAGTTGCACTGACCGGAAGCGGCCCTCCTCGAGCAGCTGACAGCCGCCGTGCGCGCACGGAGCGCCGTAGCACGCGTCGATGAGCGCGCCGCACGTGTCCCCGTGGTAGCCGCGCGCGCACGCGCACTGGAACCCACCCGCGCCCCGCGGCGAGCACGTGCCGCCGTGCTGGCACGGGTTGCTGTGGCACCGGTCGCACTTCGATATTATCTCCGCCGGAGGCTTCTCTGGAAACACCCACAAAATTATTGTAATAATTGTTTGACAGCAAAGAAAGAAGATTATCTCGAGACATTGGACTTCGAGTTTCTTTAGACCTGTAATTTCACTTGCTACAGTGCCCTTCACACCCTAACTACAGTTGCTTGGCAGAGTATCTGGTACTGAGGTAGTATCAATGAAGAATATCTTGCACAAGAGGCCTACATAATCCATCGAAGTTCGTTGGTCATCATAGGGCCAGACACAATAGAAATGTCATTGTTATAATATAACGACTCTTGAAGGGTTAAGTCAAGTTTCTCTCTCCGTCGTGTCACAGAGTATAATAAGATATGTGATTGTAAGAATATATTTAATTACTAAGTAGTTACTAGTTAATAAACCATAAACCAAACTCAATACAAATTGTCTCATTTCTTCATCGCGCATTAGTGCATTGCTATTTAACTCAGCTTTCACAGTTGGAAGCGTAGTCACTATACGAATTACTGCGCATGCTATTTGGGTTTAAAAAAATGACATTCGGGGTTAGCTCCGGAAAGCGCCGTCAACACTCACAACTGTCGTGCCCTGGTTTGCCGTTCCCTGTAGTTCCAATGCTCAACACGAATGGAACACTAACGAGGTCGCGAAATGCGCGCATAATTTTCTGTTAATTATTTGATGTTTTGACAGTGACAGCTCGCTACAACCGCATAAACCCACCTCCCATCCGCGAGCGTTGTGGCTCGGTCGTGACGTGAGCGTTGTCGGTGAGGTCACCGATGGCGTATGGAGCTCGATCACGATGATCGTGGGCTTGCGAGGGAACGGATGCGCGAACGACGCGATTAATTTCGGTTCATAGAGGAACACGACCTCGCCATTTGCTAGTTTACAAACACAACATGCGAGTGAAAGAGAAGATAGTGTAGGAGTTACCTGTGCATATGAAAGAGCTGGAGCTAGTGCTGAGCAGGAGCTTGTCGCGCATGTTGGAGGGCGCGGCGCACCGCGCGATGCCGGCCTCCACGTACTCCCCGGCGGACTTCACCCACTCGGAGAGCCAGCGCGTTGAGCAGTCGCAGTACAGCGGGTTGGAGCCGAGGGCACTGCGCAACCAACCTCTTATTGTATATCTACTATAGCAGTTATATACCTGTTCCGCAGGAGACCAGAATTCTATTTCGATATAATGCTGTATACTTTTAGGATTCAACATGCAAATTCAACTTTTAAGGAATTCAACTTTTTGCAAACTCGACATGTTGGGATTCAACAAGCTATAAATTCGACTTAGCAAACTCAACATTATGAATGAAAGTTTTATTTGCTTGAATACAGGTACATTAGGTCTTAAGCTATTATGTCTTGAATCACTGTACTCGACTAATTTGTCGTGCAAATGTTTATTTTGGCTACCTACTTGATTAATTATGTATTACATAGTATTATCATGCATTAAAATAAAACGTATAAAATAAAATAAGTCAAATTAACATAAGATTATACAAATACAAAAATGACAATTCTAATAAGTACAATACATAATAATTAGCAATTAATTTAACAACATAATTTAAGACTTGAAATTGTATTTAAAGTATTCATCTATAGAATAAAAACATCTGTCGCAGAGCCATGAATATATTTTCTTTTTAAATTAATTTTCCTTTAACATTCTAAACTCATTGGGTAATTTATTGTTAATCTTTATTGCCATTTTATAACAGTTTTTGTCACCCATTTTTATCCTTATCTTGGCACTACTAACGGTTTTTGCACAATTTTTCTTTTAGTTAAGATATTTTCGTCTTCTTGATACAGCGTTGGATTGTTCCTAACAAACTGAAACATTTCAAATAGATACAGAGAAGGTAGTGTAAGTAGTTTGTGTTTTATAAATATAGTAAAGTATACAATTGTGTGACTCAAACACGCAAAAACAGCTGAAAGGATTTGAATGACATTTGTAGCGGATATGGCTTATACTCGGGATTAACACATAGACTACTCTATATCCTGACTCAAGGGATAGTTCTCGAGGGATCGCTTTAAATTTACTCCGCGCGAAGTCGAGAGTGGATACTGCATAGTGATATATAATCTCAGAACATAATTATAATTAAAGAAACAACTTAAATTTACGCAAACGTAGCTGGTTATCGTTTAACATTGACACTTACACATGTGAAATGGAGACGAGATCCCTGAACACGCCATCGGCCAGCATTGATATGTTGTTCCCGTGCAGCGACAGCACGCGGAGCTGCGTCAGTCCTTTCAGTGCGTCTCTCTGAAAGAGTGCGTATTTTTGCATTGAGAGAAAACAATGTGAGAGAGCGATGGCTCCCAATATGAGGGCGATGAGTTTGACCTGTATGAATGCTCATATGTTCGCTCGTAACTACTCAACGACTCGACCGATTTTGATACTTGGTACGTCATTAGATTCGTTTTGATAGCGCGAGTGTCACTGGGTGACATAACATGGCGGATTTTATATGTAGGTATGTGCATGTGTATTATTTCCGCAGCCAAGTTAATAAACTTTTATATTGTTTTCTTGTCATTGTTACGTATTAGAACAAAAAAATTGCAATGATTCTGTCGCAGAACTAATCGTCATGTAACTTCGTATGTCTCTAAACTAATGTAAAACTACCCACAAACTGAAAAAAAACATATTTTTAGATTTGTTATTCTTAGTGTTACATGTTGGCGAGCACGCCGATCCTGTTGGAGAAGTCCAGCCGCGACACTCCACTGACCTGAACACACGTGAGCCGGTTGTAGCTGACGATGAGCGTGGAGAGCTTGGAGAGCCCCGCGAACGTGTTGTTGGCGAGCACGCCGATCCTGTTGTTGGAGAGGTCCAGCCGCGACAACTGCGTCAGGTGGCTGAGCTGCTCCGGGAGGATGCTGCTGATCTCGTTCGACTCGAGGTATCTACAGCCATAGAAGAACGGTCAGCCGTGCGTAGGAATGTATTCTATATTGTCAAGGGTGCGCGGGCCACACCGCCAGCTAGGGAGCGGGCGAGCGTAGAGAGACAAGGGAAACTATATAAACTAAGCGAAGCTTAGGCGAGCATCACTATGTGGGTGCACACCGATACTACGGACGGACGGACGGACGGACGGGCGAGCGGACGGGAGAGTAAGGGGTGCGTTCCGGATCCCTCCTTTAGATATTATCTCTTGCTTTACATTATCATCTGAAATTTCGTCGAGCCGAGTGAAAGATGCTTCGAAATACGGAGCTAAGCTACGCTAACGAGGTCAATTTCGCTGACATCGACGGATATTTCGTTCGCATCGTTTGTATCGCTGATTTAGCCTATCTCTGTAGTTCGGGGTGTCAACTGAAATATGAAAAGAGGTGAAACAGAGCTCGGCCAGCTCACTCTCTAGCTGTCTGAGGCCTGCGCTGAACAGGTGATTACATTGATGTAATACGTATGTTTATTTATAACTAAAGGTTCAGATCGAAGAAATAATTATGTGCAAAGCTTTATCAAATACTTCTTAAAAACTTACAATAAAGTTCTGATTGTTTAAAGTCTTCGATTAGAACGAGAAAAACTAATTAGTACCAATTCTCTTCACAAGTGGACATGCGTTTGTATATTTGCTATTCTTCTTGTTACTTATAGACAATACTTATCTTCTACTATATAAAAATAAGTCGGGTTTTCCTTCCTGACGCTATAACTCCAGAACGCACGAACCGATTTCCACGGTTTTGCATTCGTTGGAAAGGTCTCGGGCTCCGTGAAGTTTATAGTAAAGAAAATTCAGGAAAAATTTAAAAAGAAAAGCGGGAAAACCTTTTTTCACATACAGCGCCATCTCTGATACATAGCATGTACTACAAACCAATATTTTAAGTAGATGGCGCCAAACGAAATGTTACATAAAACGAAGCCATCTGGTGGCGAAACGGAGTTCGCAGGGTTTGCTAGTTGTACATATAATTATGTACATAGAGTAGTTGGCGTAGCATGGACTTTTAATCATTGCACGTTAGAAATAAATACGCGTTTACTAAGGTATAGGGTGCGTTCCAGACGCATTATATTTTTGTTAATTATGATCCGAATAGGTTAATATCATCACACCTCACCGAATATGATCACACTCAAAAAAGCCCTTTTTTGGAAAATATTTTTAATTAGATCGTCTATGAGTGAGTGGAATGACTTTTGTATCGTTAATTGCATAAGTGGGTCTATTTTAAATAAGTGTGTATAGTTACAGCTCCGTGGTCTGCTTGGGGATGTTGTGCGGCAGCGCGGTGAGGTGTGCACGTGCGCAGCGCACCACCGTGCCGGTGCACGCGCACGCCGCGGGGCAGTACTCCGGCGACAGGCAGCCCACGTCCTCCGCTACCAGAGGTTTTATGTTATTTTCATAGGAAAAGTAACACACAGATATCGTAACATTACATATGTCCATATCACGATGCCGAGTCATGCCCTGGACAGTTGGAGAGTTTAGGACTAAAGTGTTGCGTCCCCTACCTACGTTACCCCGAGACAACAGTCTTTGCAGCCTCATTCTCCAAGTAATTTTATTTCTATAGTGCCCATTCACACCTTAACATAGTAAGGTTACTAAAATTGACCATTATGATTGATATTGACTATCTCCCTACTGAATTCATCAGAACAAAACTTTATTCCAAGACAAACTTTAACAATGGTAATAATGCTGGCTTTGCATGTAGAATAAATACTCGAGTGGAGACCTTAATCTGTCCAGTTCTTTCATTTCATCTAAAAGAGCTCCTAATTGAAAAGCGACATGGTTTCCAGAAGGGAAAGTCAACTCTGTCAAATATACTACTGTATACAGAAGAACTTGTATCCAATGTTGATCAAGGCAAACAAGTAGATGTTATATACACGGATATAAGTAAAGCATTTGACAGAGTGGACCATAACATCCTTATTGGTAAAATTTCTGCTTTAGGTATCAGTGGTAGTTTATTGAATTGGCTGCGCAGTTCCCTTGATTACAGATTGCAAAAAGTTGTAGTGTCTGGACATGAATCAGAAACTTTTAGTGTACCCTCAGGAGTCCCACAAGGCTCACATCTAGGTCTGATTTTGTTCTTGGCCTTAATAAATGATTTGCCGAAACAATTAAACTTTGTCAAATACTCATTTTTTTACAAACTACTCAAAAATTTACCAGAAAATAGAAAATACAGATCATGTAGTTAACTTAATTAAATAACTGGTGTTAATTAAGAAAATGGTTGGTTGTTTGGAAACGTGTTCAAGGGTTTCCTTGAGTAAGTTTATTTAATATTTTCATTCCAGAAACTTATTTTTCATAATATGTTACTTAAATTCGTCGGAGTAAGTCGGCTAAAGTGTACATAATAACATTAAAGACAGCGTACACTATACGTATACATGTCATATGAGTAAGACTTACGTGTGCACTTGAAGTGGTGCGGCTCGAGCGAAGCGAGCGTGGCGTGTTGGAGCGAGCGCGGCGCGGCGCACGCGGCGGCGGGAGCGAGCGCGCGCGCGGACAGCCACGGGCCCAGCCACGCGATGTGGCACGTGCACTCCAGGGGGTTGCTGTCCAGGTTCCTGGCAACACAAATGTTATGGCTGGGAGGTGACGAGACAAGCAACTCGAGTTCTTGTCTACAGTCTTCACAAACAGGCACTGGGCCTAGCACGAAAGTCTGCTAGAGTGAACGTATATCGTTGAGGTATAAATTAATTCAAACCAAATCAAATAAATTTATTTGCAATAGTATGAGTAGTAAAGTTAGTATCATATTTTATCGGTTGTCCAAATGCAAAATTAATATAAAATAACTTAATGTTAATCTCATTAACTTATACAATACATTTTTGGCATTAAAATTATAAATCAAATACAGTATACAGATCGAACTCGGGACCAGTCGTTCAGAAGGCAGGGTTGCTACTAACTACGCCAACTGGTCAGCCAGGTTTGACTGAATACAGATTAAACAATCCCGGGACAGTGAGTTAATACCCCCTTGCTGACCCGTACTATTCCCCAACTCCTGTCAGAGTTGACGATTAAAACGACTATGGCAGTGCTCCGGTCATTTAACATTAATATACTAGAGTACTTACAAGGTGGAGAGCATCGTGAGATGGTCGAACGCTCCTGGAGTGATGCATCTGATCTTGTTCTCCGTGAGGGACCTGACATTTAGAATATATTAGTACATCATCATTATCACTTCATGATAATGGAACCGGCTTCCCTCCTTTCCTTCCTTCAACAAGTTGTTTCACACTTTTTTGGTGTTGAAGTCGGTTATATTTTTGGTAAAAAAAATTTCGCCATTTTTAGTGACCCTTGCTGCCATTCAGTCAATGATGATATCATCAAGATAGGTATACACTTTTCAGTTATTGGAGAGTAACTAAAAAACTGCTGCATCGAATTAAATGAGGGGACCACTTCGGAAGTATATTCTTCCAAACAAAAGAATAGTTTTGAGAATCGGTCCACAAATAGGGAAGAAATCAGTTAACATACACAAAAACAAAACTAATACTAATATGCAATTGCCCATATAACCTCCTCCTTTTTTGAAGTTGGTTAATAATAAAAGTTTAGTGACACCTTCGCTAGACAAATACTTATGACAGAGATGCAGTGTGAACCGCGCTCCCTCCCACATGTAGGAAGTATACAGAACATAGAGAACATAGTGTAATTTTATAACGAATTATCAACAAATGGTTTATCTGAACAAGCAACACACGACTCAAGCAACTCACTCAACCAACAAATCTTCGAGTCGTGTTTCGGCTCTACACGACATCTCGCCTTGAGCACTTTTCCAGCGGAAGTGTTAATTAATGGTGTACTAAGCTGTTAAGTTTAGTGCATGTAGGTTTTATTAGGATCAGAACTGTGATCACCAGTAATCAGAATGAACATGATCTTGCCCCAACTTTACACAATTAAGCCTTATGTTTTTGGATGATATCAATGGTCCGAAAGGTACTTACAAAGTGCTTAAACTATGAAGTCCAAAAAACATCTTATCCGTCACAGTCTGAAGCAGGTTTCCATCGAGCAGAAGCTCCTGTATATTGGCAGCGCCGTCGAAAGCATTGTCCTCTATTATCGTTATCCCTGTGCGGCAAAAACATCATTAACAAATATTTTTCGACATTAAAATGAAATGGACCAAGCATACTGCCCTAGTGGAACTCTAACATTAATAAAGTAATTTTAACCTGTATTAATGTTTTAAAACAAAATAACATTTCAAAAGAGACGACTAAGCACCTATAAAACTAGTTGATTAAATAGTAAAGTATATTTTGTTAAAGTTTTAGCACAGATGCAGTCAAAAGTCTTAGTGAAATCAAAAGCAAACAAAGCTCAAAATATTGTGCCTCCACAATATTGTTTGTAAAAGTACAACCTTAAAATTAGACTAATATTAAGCCGTCGCTTGATATAACATAAATTTATTCTTACCATTGTTTCTAAAGTCCAGTTTCGAAAGATCAGGCAGCCGACCGAATAGGCCGTCTGACTTGATTTGCCCTAAATTGTTGTCTGGCATTATTCTGTAAAGGAACATTTCCTAACTTTATTATTGTTTATAGGATTTTTTAATTGGTTGCTTGAGTATCATTTGTTAACAAATACATATAACATTGTAAATCTATCTAGTATATATATATATATATATATATATATATATATATATAATCTGAATCTCAGAAATGGCACCCGCGATTGTCGTGAAATTTAGTATGCGGGGGGTTTCGGGGGCGATAACTCGTTCTAGCTAGGTTTCATTTTTAGAAAACATCGTTTTATTCGTGTTTTTATATAATCTACTCGACACCAAAAATAGAGTATTAGTTGAAGCAGTATACTTATTACTTACTTAGTTTTTTACATTAAAAACCTTAGTGGTGCTTTCCTTAAATAGTACAAAATAAAGTCGCATTCCGCATATCTGTCTGACTGCATATCCGCTAACTCCTCTTAAAGCACGGAACGTATTTTGATTCTGTTTTCACCATCAGTTATTTTTTCACGAAAGGTTCATATAAATATTTATAATCGCTTGTCTCAATGTAACGCTTACCAGAATGAAAAGTGTTTAACCTGCTTATATGTTATAAACCTTTATCTTTGTGCTAAGTTTCAACTCATGTTTCAATACTCTATTTTTGGTGTCAAGTAGATTAGATGTGAATCAATGACGATGAATGAATAACACAAAGTGTATGTAATATTAATAACGATTACTGATTTTTGTGATTATTGATAATGTAACACCGACACAGCAACACTAAAGCTACTTGACAATAGATGGCGTTGTTAAGAAACACTAATTCAATGAGTGTTTCGTTTAAGGTTAGATCTAGAAAACCATTTTTATATTTACGAACAACGGTCAGTCGTCCAGGTACTTTATTAAGTACACAAAACCAATTATAATCAATGAGGAATTGATAAGTGATCCTGCAGGAACACAAAATAATATTGATCTCACCCTAATCCCACCTCTTAAAGTAGTCAGCAACGTTACCATTAAATTTGGTTGACCGTGTTGTGTCGGTGGGAGTACGATAGTTAGTAAGATTATTCTAAGCTTATTACCCCTGGATTGTAACTCAAAGCACGCGTACAGTATAGAAATTTAATAGACATAAGCTTACAAGCACAAACCGGTCTCGAGTGTGTCAGGTTATGAACATTAAAAAATAAGTATGTACAAGATAAAAGGATTATAATACTACATGTGTGCGCGTGTGCACGTACGAGCGTCTCGTAGTGTGCAGTTGTGAAACAATTAAATGCACAGCAGGTCTACCATGAGTTTGCAACATTGACACCAATCAAATTCAAATTCAAATTCAAATTCAAAAATTATTTATTCAGTTTAGGCATCATAGACACTCTTATGAACGTCAAAATTTTTAAATGATTCTACCGCTGTCTTCGGAAAAGAACCACCGCCGAGAAGAAGCAGCAAGAAACTCGTGGGCCATTATTTTTTCAAGTCTCAATCGATGCTCGATATCGACTGCCGTTATATGTATGAAAAAAAGAACAGTGCCACCTCGCGCTCAATTGTAGAACTAAAATTGACAGCGAGTACGCCAATCACAAGCGATTGGTAGGCGAGATCGAGTATCGACTATAGATGACATTTATGTTGCCGACTCATGGTAGAGGTACAGGTATCTGATTGTTATTACTGTAATTCCACGATAATTATAAATAAGTACAGTATAGTACTTCAACTTGTTACATTATAAAACAATATAATATGAGAGAGACGTGTACGCCACGACGATAGTTAGAACCAGAAGAGAGAGAGAGAGAGTTCTCTATTGGCAGTGTTGCCAGGCTACAAGTAAAGCCGTGTACAGACGCCTGTTGCCATACTTCTTTTTTATAATATGGGACAACATCCACACAAAGGTCTTCAGGTCCCAAATTAGGCAGAGCCTGTACTATGGTAACCTGATGACTGATATTACATACATATATATGATATTAAATACTTATATACATATAAACACCCAGACACAAATCAAACAGACATGTTCATACACACAAATGTTTGACCTGTCCGGGGATCGAACCCGGGACCAGCGGCTCAGAAGGCAGGGGTGCTACCAACTGCGCCAACCGGCCTGTATACTTATGATTCAATGACGTGCACAGAAGCCATAATACAATTAGATTAGACAAACAAGAGGATAATCTTTGTATGTCTAACCAATAAATTATACAATAACTTAAAAAAATCAATAAATTTAAAGATATTAATGAATAATAATAAAGTAAGCACTAGACAATTTAACATTTGAAACTACTTGCTTTTAAATATCATATAAATAGCTTTTGTTAACAGGTAGAGACGACCGACAGTACACTAGCGGAGACAGTAGTATGCATACACGCATGGAGCGCGCCGGGCGGTGGTTGGGGATAGGTTAAAATATAAACAACAATAGAATACGTACAAAGCGAGCGTGTTGAGCGGCAGGTCCCTGGGCAGTGCCGTGAGCGCCGCGCGCGCGCACTGCACGCTGACAGCGCGCGCGCCGTACTCGCACACGCACGCTGACGGGCAGAACGCTGACTCGCCGCACGCGTTGCCGCTCTCCTCGCCCGCTGGTGACGTCACACACACACTAGACTTAGCAATAGTAAGCTCACTCGTATTTATAAACAACTTGTTGCTAAGGCTACGTTCCGGTAAGCGCCGAAATCACTCGCGGCGTTCGCGCACCCATTCCCTAACAAGCACACGATCATCGTGAGCGAGCGTAAATACCTCATCGATGACGTCACCGAAAATACTTCATATATAATATATATCAAGGCACATGGGCCCGTATCAGGATCTTTATAGCATGGCATCCTCCAATTTCCTGGCTGGGCGTGGATTAAGCGGGCAGGAGAATAACATATCACATGTACAATGAGGCTGCTTTTATTACGTCACGCCGAGATCTATTATTACAGCACATAGGCCTTTATTAATAAACGTTGCGTAAACCTATATTAGGCGTAACATGCTTTGTCTTGCTTTCACGCGTGACATTTACTGCAAGCGAAAAATTGACAGATAGATGAATTAACTACTCCGGGTTTATTACAAGTTTATTAATAAGGCCGATAGTGTTTTGAGATCAACTTGAATTGAACTTGGGGACAAGCTATTCCACTTAGTAGCGAACGCTGTCACGACCAAACGCAAAGTGAGCTCCTCCGAGCCTCCGAGCGTGTCCGCGCGCTCTCCCCCATCCCTCTGTCGGACGATAACTAAGTACTCAACGGTAATTGGCTCTCAGCGATCGACCAATCAGCGCGAACAGCGCACGCTACCAGAGTTATACCAGAGATGGCGCCATTTTGCATCTATAGTCCACCAAAACTAAACTAGGTGGCGCTTGTCTAAATAATACTATAGGTTAAAGCTATGCGCCGACATATATATATTATATGCATGTATATTATTCATAATATATTCAGTTATAACATCATAAAGATTGTTTACCAGAAAATATAACCGACTGCAACACCAAAATATGTGAAATAACATGTCAAAGTCGGTACCTATATTGTGATAATAGGTACTTTTGAACTATCATAGTACCGAGTTTAACAAGTTATTTCACACTTTTTAGGTGTTGAAGTCGGTTCTATTTAGGTAAGTAAAAACAAGTTTTAGCGACCCTTGCTGCTTACGGGAGCGATTGTCATTCACCGACAGTAAGGTAATCGTCAATAACAGGCGTGACACCTTTTCAGTTATTGGAGTGTAACTCAAAAAGAACTTGACCGGATTTGTAATAAATAACTAATAGCTGAAGGCATAATAGAGAATTAGCTTTTTATTAGTATGATTAACTTTTTATTTTGTAGTAAAGATAAATTATATTTATGATTTAAACTTTCGTAAGTATTACACATTTTAATGTTATTTGACGGTTTAACTTACGCGGTACGTATAGTCGGGTATCTCGACCGGATTCGTGACCGTCCGGCCCACTTCTTCATGGTGTAAGTACGTGCGCACACGGCTGCTCGGTCGAGATATTCGACTACACCTACCGCGTAAGTTAAACCGTCAAATAACATTAACATTATATTTATGATTAAAAATAAATAGTAGTTAACAACACTCACGTTTGCACTTAAAGTTCTCCTCTCTAAGTGCGTCGATCCTCTTGCGACTCATCCGTTTGGGCGAGTCGCACTTGGCGCCGGACGTCTCGATGGGGTTCTTGCGGAGGTACGCAGCAAGCCAGCGCAGGGAACAGTCGCACGCGAATGGATTGCGGCCTAGGTGTCTGGACAATGATTGAATATTATTAGCAACAAATTACAAAAAAACAAAACCTTAGCCGAGCGATTCAAAACCCGGATTGACGTTTATTTGATCTCTAAGTTGAGTGTTTCGAAGCCCGGGTCAACGTGTACGATCCCTAACGTGAGTGTTTGGAACCCGGGTTGACGTATTCGATCCCTAACGTGAGGGTTTGGAACCCGGGTTGACGTATTCGATCCCTAACGTGAGGGTTTAGCCGATTAATAGACGCTGAACATATGTCAAACTCACATGAATAACAATACATGTTTGACTACTACGAGACTTACAGAGTTTGTATGCCGGTGAGAGCGTCGAAGGATCCGTTCGGCAGGGACCGGATGTTGTTGTCGTACAGGGATCTGAAAACATTGTTACATATACATAAGTATTTGTTCTGTTGTGGGTATATAATATAAAGCTAAAAAGAAACTAAATTAACCAGCAAAGTAAAGATATACAAAAATGTTTAATTGTGGCAAAATACAGATATATGTATAAGGGAAGATATTCAAGTAGGTAATTAAAACTAACGTCAGTAACACACCTATAATTTTGTCACAAACTCGGTCCCAACTCAGCATAAAGCTGATTGTAAACAATCAGCCTCATACATCTCCCATGAGTTGGCAACATAAATGTCATCTATAGTCGATACTCGATCTCGCCTACCTATTAAACTTGTGATTGGCGTACTCGCTGTCAATTTTAGTTCTACAATTGACCGCGAGGTGGCACTGTTCTTTAATTCATACATTTTTTTGCGGCAGTCGATATCGAGCATCGATTGGTGACAATGTTGTAAACTCATGGTAGACCTCCTGGTATTCTGTTGGGACCGGCATCGGCAGGTGTAAGTAAGTTATCTTCATTTCATAGAGTGGTACCAAACGGCTTGTATGAGTGCCGTACACGTCAAAGCACTCACACTACAACAAACATGTAGACTGCCAAGACTGCGCTAGTGGGGGTCACCGCGTCCGCCAATAACCCTCCGTATGTAGGTATATGGACTGTAGTAGCCGTTTGAATCTCATCGTTGCCGAAAGAAAACGTACTTTCTGTTGGCCTCTGCGCGTAACGTAACGTGTCGTTCACGTGCAACAGTACAAACTGTCATGTATCTAGGGCACACTGTCACACAGATACACTCACAGTTAGCACTGTATACGACAACGATACGGTTACGATAGACTTACGCAAAGTTCCGTGGTAAGCGCACAGGTAAAGTAGTTGTCGAGTTGCAAAGGTACCAGGAACCCAGCAACAAGAAGAGGCAAGTTTCACCATCCAATACACAACGACATATAAATTGTAACCGAAAGTACCAGGGTAGCAGGAACCTGAAGATCTCAACACTGGACACAACGTTATCAAGTATCTAAACCCTATGTCAGTGGCTCTCACGAATACCTGCGTGTGTGTAACGTAACGTGTCGTTCACGTGCAACAGTACAAACTGTCATGTATCTAGGGCACACTGTCACACAGATACACTCATAGTTAGTGCTGTATACGATAACGATACGGTTACGATAGACTTACGCAAAGTTCCGTGGTAAGCGCACAGGTAAAGTAGTTGTCGAGTTGCAAAGGTACCAGGAACCCAGCAACAAGAAGAGGCAAGTTTCACCATCCAATACACAACGACATATAAATTGTAACCGAAAGTACCAGGGTAGCAGGAACCTGAAGATCTAAACACTGGACACAACGTTATCAAGTATCTAAACCCTATGTCAGTGGCTCTCACGAATACCTGCGTGCGTATAACGTAACGTGTCGTTCACGTGCAACAGTACAAACTGTCATGTATCTAGGGCACGCTGTCACACAGATACACTCATAGTTAGTACTGTATACGACAACGATACGGTTACGATAGACTTACGCAAAGTTCCGTGGTAAGCGCACAGGTAAAGTAGTTGTCGAGTTGCAAAGGTACCAGGAACCCAGCAACAAGAAGAGGCAAGTTTCACCATCCAATACACAACGACATATAAATTGTAACCGAAAGTACCAGGGTAGCAGGAACCTGAAGATCTCAACACTGGACACAACGTTATCAAGTATCTAAACCCTATGTCAGTGGCTCTCACGAATACCTGCGTGTGTGTAACGTAACGTGTCGTTCACGTGCAACAGTACAAACTGTCATGTATCTAGGGCACACTGTCACACAGATACACTCATAGTTAGTGCTGTATACGATAACGATACGGTTACGATAGACTTACGCAAAGTTCCGTGGTAAGCGCACAGGTAAAGTAGTTGTCGAGTTGCAAAGGTACCAGGAACCCAGCAACAAGAAGAGGCAAGTTTCACCATCCAATACACAACGACATATAAATTGTAACCGAAAGTACCAGGGTAGCAGGAACCTGAAGATCTAAACACTGGACACAACGTTATCAAGTATCTAAACCCTATGTCAGTGGCTCTCACGAATACCTGCGTGCGTATAACGTAACGTGTCGTTCACGTGCAACAGTACAAACTGTCATGTATCTAGGGCACGCTGTCACACAGATACACTCATAGTTAGTACTGTATACGACAACGATACGGTTACGATAGACTTACGCAAAGTTCCGTGGTAAGCGCACAGGTAAAGTAGTTGTCGAGTTGCAAAGGTACCAGGAACCCAGCAACAAGAAGAGGCAAGTTTCACCATCCAATACACAACGACATATAAATTGTAACCGAAAGTACCAGGGTAGCAGGAACCTGAAGATCTCAACACTGGACACAACGTTATCAAGTATCTAAACCCTATGTCAGTGGCTCTCACGAATACCTGCGTGTGTGTAACGTAACGTGTCGTTCACGTGCAACAGTACAAACTGTCATGTATCTAGGGCACAATGTCACACAGATACACTCATAGTTTGTACGCCGAAGCGTGAAATGTTGACTTTTGCGATAAAAGTACTTTTTCGCATGTACTACGGTCTTTGATTTTAACATGCTTAAAGTTTATAAATTTAATGGAAAATTTATAAAATTAGTTTTAATTAATTGAGTTTAAAAGATCAATTAATTAAAACTAATTTTATAAATTTTCCCGGTTACTTTCATTAAAATTGAGGCTGAAAACCGTGGTATTCATTATATTTATTCATTTCTAATGAGCTCCCGATATATCGACAGTGTTGCAAGCGCCATGACCGCGGCACGACTGGAGAATGCGGGTGGGTGGATGAATTAACATTGTCTACCCTCTTTCTCTGTCTTGCTACGCGCACTGTTGGAACTCAATCGTTCCTCAATCAACACGCTCACTATGTCAGTACGTTTTTCCAAGTCCATATTAGGCCGTTTATTGTCCTTTATTGAGTTCAAGACTGGGTACCTTGTGCTTGATAATCTAAAGCCATCCTCACGATTTAAATTATTGTTTTTTTTATATAGTAATTTATATGAAGTAACTTATTTGGAGGCGTATCTCGCAAGGCCACACAAGCAAAGCCGCGGGCAGGTTACACTTTAAACTATCTTTTCAACACACTTGCTCATAAAGTGGCTCTATGGTCACCGCAATTAGGCACAGAATGACATTCATAATCAAACTGTGACTTTTTCATTGCTATAATTTACTAGTGAGTTAAAGATTTTTTTTTAATTTTATTGGTTGAGGTGCTTTGTTCAAAAAGGTTTTATTAAAAAAAGATCGTGTTCAATAGAACAAATAAATTAATGTTCCTATTGCTTGCTCATTTCATACAACTTCTTATTTAAATAGATAATTTTAATTCGTACGTGTTTAATAAATAAAACTTTCACTCAAATATAACTTTTGTTTTCTCTGTAATAAAAGAAAACTTGAAATTCCCCATTTTGTACGTGGCAGAATACGCGCAAACCCTATGCACGGAAAATAAAAAAAAACCTCATCCCTTTAGTCTGTGGCTGATCGCAATGCGCGCGCATAGGAAAACTGATTATTTTTCAACATTTTTAACAACTCGTTTTCGCTGTTGAAATTATTGTTATTTTATTCACAAGTGTTGAAAAACGTCGTATGATACACGTGTGTATTGATGATTACCGCCGCGTCCTCGGCTCTCTTAAGACCTCACCTGACGGCTCGGGTCTCAATGGCACCTCGGCGGTCATCACCAATGTTACACACTAGTATCATAATGTCCTATATTTGTTTAGTTTGTACAACTTACAATAATTTAAGATTTTCCAGATCTCTGAATGTGTCCTTCCTCACGCACGTAATTTCATTGGAATTCAGCAATCTGAAAACAAACGCCTTACTATAAGCATAGAATATATTACAGTAGGAAGTACTATAAGGAAGCAGGTAGTCTTACACAACGAAACTTTCATCAGGCGCGAGACAAATCGCAACGCGCAAAGCAACAGTGCGCAAGCTAAGCGCAATGCTGCAACTGAAACTATTTTGCGCTTGGACCACTCCATTTCACGTAAAAGGGGGAAGTTTGCTGCGGCGCCATCTACCGGTTGATTTTGACAATATAATCCTAATTCTGTTAAAATCAAATTGAGAGTATAAATTCGATGCTCGGACGGTATACCTTGGTTGCCTAGCTGGTCAAGGCGTCTGACACGGATTGTCAGAAGACGCGGGTTCGAATCCTGTCCAAGGATGTGTATTTTTTCTCTCCAAATTTGCAAACTTTGGTCTAAAACCATATAATAAGTATCAGTTAAGTTTTCATTAGCTTTTTACAGTTGAGTATAAATTTAAAAAAAGTCGTAATTAGTTCTGCTACGTTAACATAGATGGCGCTTTATTATACTTACTTACATAACTAAAGCAAGTTTGTGCTCACGAAATGTACTGTTCGCAGACCTGCTAGTATAAAAAATTTAACAAACACCGGATATTCATTTCATTATTATATGCATAATTAATAATGTGACCTTGCAACGCCCTTATAGGGTACATTACTGGGGTTACACATATGGGTTGTCTGGAAGAGATCGGTCTGAGCCATAAGACCGCGCATTGTTATACCTATTTTTTAGAACTGTTCTTTCTAATATTAAGTGATGTGGAGTTTCAAGAAAGTGTTATCTACCGATCTATAATTGACTAAAAGACCTTTTATAAGTACCTACCGTCTGTAACGTATAAGTAAGCAAGAATAAATAAATAAATACATATCAACATTGTTTAATTAAGCAGTTGACTTACAGCAGCTGCAGCGAGGACAGGCCGTGGAAGATCCCGGTCGGGAGGTCCTTTATTTTGTTCCCGTAAAGCACTCTGGAACAGTCAAACAAAATTATTAGAATCACACCAAATTGATTCACGTAAATAGGTGCATATATATTCATTCTGCACGTTTTTTCCTTAGTCGCCTTCTACGTTAATCTATTGGGTATCATGGAACAGCCATATTTTAAACTGTACGGCTTCTTTAGATTATTAATGTGAGAAAGTAAACATATTTTTTAATTTAATTTGATGCATCTTTCTATTCACTTGGTTAAGCTTGTAGTAACAACGTAACAAATATATATAAAATTAATACTTACAGAGAAGTGAGATGCGTCAGCCCGGTGAACGCATCAGCGGCCAGTTTGGTGATCTTGTTGTTAGACAGGTCAATCCTCGCCACGCGCTTTACCGACGAGAAAGCACCCGCTCCCACCTCTGTTATCTCGTTCTGTTCTAGGCGGCTGGAAAGAGAGGAGAATATCGCTATTAACATTTGTCGTGTTTAAGAGAGTTAGTAGAGTAAGGTAGTTTTGATTCTCGCTGTTTTCACAGTTTTTCTACTTTAATAATAGTTATGTAAAAGCAAATACGGCCGGCTTCTAGGGTTGCTTTTTGCCAGCCGATGAAAATGAAACGAACGACGTATCGGACTTCATGACAGAACTTGAAATTTCATAGTGATCATGTTTACGTGTGCGAGTCCACAACCGTGCGATACCGACGGCACTTTCTGTCTCACACTACTACTGTGTGGAACCAGCTGCCACTTGAGGTATTTATGAACCGATACGATTTCAGAACCTTTCAGACGAGAGCTTACTCCTTCCTCAAAGGCCGGTAACGCATCCTCGACACTGCGATATTGCAGATATCCGCGGGCAACGTCACTTACCATTAGGTGAGCCACCTGCGCCTTTACCAACGTATTACCTAAACATAAATAAACCTATCCGCCACGCACTGCGCAGTAAGTGGTGCCAGTACTCACATCTCCGTGGCCCTGTGGGGGATGGTGGAGGGCAGCTCCGAGAGCAGCTTCTCCCGGCAGTCCACGGTACCCTCGGGGGTGCAGCGGCAGGGGGGCGGACAGCGCGGCTCCGCTGAACACTCCACTGGGGACGAAGCTACGGGGCCTGACAGATAGATAGATAGATAGAACATTATTTATTGCACAAAACTACAAGTACATAGATGATAAATAAATTTATTGGCACTAAAACACGGTTAGGTACAAACAAAACAATGCACTTACCTATTAACATTAACGGCCGGTCTCAATAATCTATCTATCGCCGGTTTACCTTACTAGAGTTAGATATTTGACACTATTTGTATGGACGTTGTCATAATTTCATAATTAGTATATATAATCAGCATAATTTCTATCGGTAGTAAGGAAAACTGTGGATAGATAGATTATTGGGATCCCCCTTAAGTCAGAGTATGGATCTTACTTAATAAGCCTAGACAACAGTGCCACATTTAGGGCAAAAGGGGTAGACTCAGCTTGTGTTGCGTTTACATTCGTAATGTAAGCGCAACGCTGGGTTTCAGTCCATCCCTGTTCTCGGACTATGGCCTATGCCGAGGTTAAAGAGGAGGTGGAAAAAAGGAGCGAGAAACAAAAATAAAATAAACACTCTTAAAAACAGCAGAAATTGAAATTGGCGTACTTGATATTAATTAGCATTTTCTTTCTTTGTGTAATTTGGAAATGTGATTGGAAGTGCTTTATTTAGAATTTGAGAGTTTGTATACAACAGTAATTGTTAAACTTTCGCGATTTGAACACATGTTTTAAATGTTTATCGGGACTTATCACGTGTTATTTAATATAGGTAAACATATGTACCTTTCGCTCGACGTTTCGACCATGTTACAATGGCCGTGGTCACGAGCTGACTGAAAACTGCGGGTGAGTCCGGCGAGAAGAGCGGGTGTTTTGTTCTCCTACCCTCACTTGATCTTGAAAAATCGTAGGGATGTCAGGGTGTGGTTCCGTAAGCTCGTGACCACGGCCATTGTAACATGGTCGAAACGTCGAGCGAAAGGTACATATGTTTACCTATATTCAATAACACGTGATAAGTCCCGATAAACATTTAAAACATGTATACAACAGATATTTAAGGTAGAACTGTAACTATACAAAAACATATACATACATATAAATAACATGCATATATTTAAACTTAAAAAGGATCCATAATGAAATACCCAGCCCATCACTGAAAGCAATATAAACGTCTACTTACCTATAACTACCCCATAATACGTATTTCTTCGTTTTACTGCACAGGTGTCTAACACTCGTATTTATAAACAAGTAATTACTTGTTGCTAAGTAATTTCTCAATGAAGTAAAATAATTACTTGACGACAGAATACTTCAACATACAATCTTATTGTACAGTCGAGCAATGAACGTTACTTACTGAAGTAAACGCGCGACATAACCCTATCGACATTGGATGTATCTCTCTGCACACAAGTGTAGAGAGATACATCCAATGAATGAAGGATCTGTTATGCTGTAAACATCAAACCTAATACAAATTAGGTTTGATGTTTACAGCATAATAGATCCTTCACAGTACAGCCGTGCGATTCTCTAATGAATTGTCGATGCGCTCGTCGCGAGCTCACGGATGTCAAATACTTTATGAGATATCGCTCTTGTGCACAAGGTTGCTTTTCCAACGTTTCTTGTCACTCGTCATTTGTTTCACGGAAGTTGTCAAAGATGCAACGATGTTTGCTCTTAGAGAATCGCACGGCTGACTTATGTGCGAATGTCATTTACAACTTCACTTTTGCAATAAGAACGAAAAATTGACGTTTTCTCATTGCTTAAAGGCCTATTCAAACCTAGGCGTTATTCGCTACCGCGAGCGATAGAGAAATCCGAAAGGGTATGCGTTAATTTCACTGTTCACACCAAAGCATATATACGTTGGCAACGGTGAGCGGGGCGGCGTAACTATTTTCGCCAAACAAGAGAAAATACCGCCTCACTAGGCGGTACAAGTTTCGCTGCAGTTATGGAACTTCATACTATTTACTCATGGAATGCAGCGTGGTATTTTTCGCTACCCACAGCGGTAGCGAATAACGCTCAGGTCACCGATTTTCATGAAATTTTGTACGCAGGACGTATCGGGGGCGATAAATCCATCTAGCTAGGTTTCATTTTTAGAAAACTTTGAATATCCGTGTTCTCAGGCAATGAAAACCGACACAGCAGTGCTACTTAGGAATAAACGACTTGAGAATAGATCGCGTTCTACAGCCAGGTGTAGAAAGTAGAAAAAAGACGTGTGGCACTCGGAGACTGCCGCGGTAAAGCTATTGCATAGCTGTTTTTATCAACTTATGCAATTATAATTATTTAACCAATGCCATCTAGAGGCGAGTGGCTGAACTAAAGAGACAAGCGTGATATTTCAAAAAGTCATTAAATATTCTGCTATTCATCGATAGATACCAAATCAACTTATGCAATTATAGTTATTTAACCAATGCCATCTAGAGGCGAGTTGCTGAACTAAAGAGACAAGCGTGATATTTCAAAAAGTCATTAAAAGTTCTGCTATTCATCGATAGATGGTGTCGGAGTGGGGGTGTTAGGTTATTTTCGTTACGGAATTTCTGGATTCGGTCTCCACGCTCAAGGCCCGTGATAGAAGCTATGCAATAGCTTAAAAATATTGTGAATACGATTATTAATGAATTTGTTAATACACATGCTCTAATACTTTACAAACAGACAAACAGAATGACAGCGTAGCACCAGGGTCCAGTTTTCTGGTTTGGAACGAACGACATCGAAACGACAAAAATTAAATGTTTCGCTTTTTTCAATACTTATAACAATTTAAGTTACTAATCTTTTAGTACCTAAATGTTAATTTAAATCCGCCTTTTTATTTTTTGTTATAAAATATTGTTATTTTTGTTTCACAATATGAAGTGACTTACCACTGCAGATCAGCTCGTGGACTTCCAGGTCTGTTAATAGAGCTCCTCGTAGGGCAGCGGGCGCCTGACATCTGCAATCAAAAGGTTTATTGGTACAAACGTCAATGTTTTATTTGAACATACGTAAGTACCTAAATCTTCGCAACTGATTCAATAGAACAAAATGAACAAACGACCTACTTTCAAATAGAATTTTCTCTACGCCAGAAGACCATGTTTCTAGTAATGTGTGTCTTATCAAAGTTGCTAATGGGGAAATAGAATCAACTGCTTTCTACCATGGTCGTCGCGGAAATGCTCAGAATCGTGTTAATGTAATGAATATTCGACAATACCTACCGCGTAAGTTAAACCGTCAAAGTAACAATAAAATATGTACTTACGAAAGTTTCAATCAAGTTAATGTAATGACATGAGATTTATTAATTGCAGAACCCGTGTACATAATAGAGTGCTTGTAGAACCACAGTTTGTCCATGACAGACGTACTATATAACATTGTTAGTAGTGATTTATTACTAAAACATGTCTAATAATTAAAAATAAATGTCATTAACATTATTACTAAACTATGACATGATATAAACATGTCAGCCTCAATGTATACTGAATAATTCATTAGTGTCATAAAGGCATGTTTTAGCCACTTACAAAGTTTAGTTTTATATTGTCTGATTCAGGAGTTCCCAACCAGCCTCCCAAGTGGGGAATAAGTAGAGAGATGTCAAGGGGGGCGGAAAGCTTTGCATTTTCTTTAAAAAACAACAAAGGAGGCAAACAGGCAAAAAACAAAAATAAACAAACAACATAAACATATAACATTTCAATGTAATGTTTAATTTACACGCATAAAATTAATGAAAATAAACATCATACACATTTCCATAAAGTCACCAATATGGCACCTGGCACATGACAAGAAATACATTTGTTGTCGATGTGTTACAATTACCAGAAGATCAGAAAGAATTTCTAGAAATGAAGGCTGATTCCTCCATGAAAGATGACTTCCATTTTTTAACATTGGGGTAATTTGGATCAAAAGATTTTCTCTTAATTCGAAACTTGCCTCTGTTGCACGAGTACTAGATACTTTTCTTCACCTTACTTCTGTGAGATTGGCTTTTCTGCTCTAGTTTTAATTAAAAACTAAACAGCGACGACGTCTTGATGTCGATAGCGACCTGATGATAGCTCTGGCAAAAATCTGGTACAGAATATGAAATCTCAAGTGTTTCATTGGTACCTAGTCCTATTTTTTTTTTGGTAAATTACATTTATTATTTTAGTTTAAACTTTTAAAGTTTGTTTTATAATCCGTTAAGCTGTTATGCTGATTAAAAAAATAACAAACACCCGCCCAAACTTTTACATTTATATGTTATTGTTATTAGTTAATCTTTTATTAATTGAATTTATAATTATTGTTTGTAATGGTATTTATGTGAATAATTTAATAATTTCTATCTGAACTAAATTAAAAATACTGATTATTTTAACTAACTTAGATGTAAGACTATGTGTATGTACTTTACTAATAATATGGACAGATATTAGTCTGAAATAAATAAATTCTATTCTATTCTATAATAAAAAGCTTGTACAAAATATACTTTTTTGTTTTTATTGAGAATGTAATTGGAAACCCTCTAATTGGTAGTTACTGATATCTCTAGGTGTAGGTAAGGATACATATCAAGGCCGTTGATATTGTGCTTGCCTCATTGGTAAGCTGCTATTCTCAAGATTAAAAGTTTGTCGAATCTACCGGTATGTACTGACAACGGTCTTGAGAGCCAAGCACCGTTTTAGGTCTTGTGAGATACCACCTTTGACCGCGTCAACATTGACCGTCAATAAAACAGTACGATATGTGTAAAAGAAATGCATGTTTCGTATTTTTTATTATTCTTTGTAAACATCTTGTATGCTAATTAGGCGGATCTAGCGAAATTATTTAATTTTAACATCACATGTATATGTACTACCTAGACCCACAAGGATTAAAAAAATGATTGATTGATTGAAAATGTGAGTGGGCACTTCAATACGTCAGCATAGTTGCTTTTCATCACGTGGCGATGACATAAAAACTGTCATTTTGGCAAAAAATATTCAAATATGTCATTGCAGTTGGCTGTCTCATACGTCAATGTAATGGCTTACGTTAAAAAATTCTTCTTCAATATCAAAAAGTACGAAAAATTCACACTTTTTGGTATTGAAGTCGGTTGCAGATTTTGGTAGGTAAACATTTTAATTTCACCGTTTTTAGGAGACCCTTACTACTCAAGGGATCGATTGTTATTCGCCGTCAATGACGATATCAAGATGGGCGAAACACTATTCAGTTATTTGAATGTAACTCAACAACTGTATGACCTAATTTAATGAAATTCATATCAGACTGCCGGTCGGAAGTATACTCTATCAAACAAAAAAATAATCATCTAATTCAGTTCATAAACGACGAAGTTATCCGCGAACACACATAAAAACATAAAAATATACGGTCGAATTGAGAAACCTCCTCCTTTTCTGACGTCGGTTATAATGTCTTATATATTAGCGTAGTTGGTTGTTTCATACGTCAATGTAATTGCTTCGATTAAAAATGGACCTGCATAATCCGCTCCCACATATATGAAAGGTGCACACTCACCGGGCTCCAACTCCAGCGATTCCAGCAGCCTTAGCAGCAGTGGCCAGTCGGGCCACTCGACAGTCACACACGACTGGATTGTCGGTGAGTCGCAGCGTGCTGAGCCGCGTCACTGCTGCTGGCTCCAGGGAGAGGTATGTCAGGTTGTTGTTGTTCAGAGTCCTGGGGCAAAAATAATGGTTTATGTACGTGTGCCTTTTAACGTATTGCTCATGGAATTAAAGTCCCAAACATCTTGGTTGCTCCGGGCTTCACACTTTTCTTAGTCTCAACTTATCTACACTAATATAATTAGTTTTTGTGTTTAAATTGAACAGGCTCCGAAACCACTGGACTGATGTAAAAACTCTTTCTTTTTCATAGAATATTTAGTAAAAAATTTGGGATCCGTAAGAAAACTTCGATAATGTAACGCAAAGTGCGAAAAAAATTGCTAAAAATACTATATAAAATACATTTTTATAAAGGACATCAATATTTACAAAAACTCTGCAATACTATATGTCTAATAATTACAATTATGTCACTACTTTTTCATGTTTTCATATGCAATAGTAGCGCCGGTACAAACTAGACCACATTATTCGTACCTCGTTCCATTATAACTCTATGTTTGACTGCAGTTTACTCCGCCTTAGTGACGTATTACTGCATCCTCAGTGAATGTGTAAGTATGTACAAAAATGAACCGTCGAGCCGTTAATTTGAACTAACATGCGGATGTGTATACGGCGCCCAATCCAGCTGTTAACTGTCCGTCTCGCAAGTGTCAAGTGTCAACTTCCACAAGATACAACAATGGTTCAGAAATCAACGATCACTCTTCTGCCACCGACCAATCTCCTTCGTTTGTTCTGCGCTACTCACGTGCCATTGGCGGAAGCCATAAAACAGAGAAGAGGAACTATAAAACAGTACATTAGCCCCAATTTTGTTCAGCTTGTTTATATACTAGCATACTACGAAGAAATAATATCAAGAAGAGTAACTGCTTTAAAAAAAATAACCCAAAAAAAGTCGTGCTAAATCAATAACATCGTTCACGCCGCTATGAATCAGCTGTCATAGTAGACGTTGCAGCACGCGCATGGACCAATCCCTGCTTTCCTTCTGAATGTAAACCAATCACTGAACTTGTCTATTTGTAACCTCGGAAGTAATTCGTATTTGGAATCATACGTCGTTTTGGTTTGAAGGACCACTTTTTGTGTGGAATTTGTTTTGAATTATGCTTCTTGACATTATTTCTTCGTAGCTAGCATTACAGTAAATGAGTACCAGCGCGAGCTCAACTCCTAGAAAGCTTCTCTTATAGCACACACTCTTTCTAATCAAATTAATTCTAGAAGAAGACTAAAGAACTCTCTCCGGGGATGACAAAAGTACTTTGAATAGGACTTTATTACTCCTTCTCCTTGAGTCCTAATCCTCATGTCTGAGGGTTGTGACCTCCTCCACCCATTGTCCTTTCTTTTAAGATACTACGCCAGTGTGTTCGGTCACCAGTTATGTGTAGAGCATCGTAAACGGATATACCAAGAGTGGTGCGGATCTGGTCGGACCAAAGCATTGGACTGCGGCCACGAGATCTTTTGCCATCGACTTTTCCAGTCACCACAAGTTTCTTGAGGTTGTCTCCTTCCTATCTAGCTTCATTCGTCATAAAATGCTATGTAGCGGACTTCCGCTTAACTCTTAACTATTAAAGTGTCATAAATGCAATCTGCAATTAATTATTTTAAAGTATATAGTTACTAACAGAACTTCCAAGCTTTTCAAGTTCTCCAGCGCTTTCTCGTCGATGCATTTGAGCTGGTTTCCATCTAAATGGAGACTCTTCAGTGCGGTGAGGCCGCGGAAGGTTCTCCGACTGATCGCGGTCAGCTCGTTGCGGCTCAGGTCTCTGGAAAATAAGGTTGAGGTATGAGCAAGTGGGAATTTGGAATGTTGGTCCTCGATCGCGTAATTTGACAGCTAGACCTCACGTTGTCAGTCTCTTTTATTCAGGTTATCTAGGATTGTTAGCGTGCCTTCATTTGATTTCCTCGTCTATACTATATACGTATAAATTATAAATATTTTGTAAATTTAGTCTCTTAAGAATAGTGTCACTTACTGTCGTAAACACGAGTCTATTAACATAACAAGTACAATTTGAAAAATTTGAAACTGACCGCCATATATTCAGTTATTGGAGTGTAACTCAAAAACGAATGGAGCGAGTTTGATGAAATTTTAATGGGAGGGGATTCAAACATACAAAGAATTTTGTGAATCGGTTCACCCAGTCGAAAGTTATGAGGTAACAAAGATAAAAAATACAGTCAAATTGAGTACCTTCTCCTTTTTTTGGAAGTCGGCAGAAAAGAGTTGAAACACCAATAAGTTAATTTAATATCAAAGCCTGCGGTATTTTAATTAATATAATAATACCGCAGGCTTTGTGCGAGCCACCGGTGAGTGGCGACACTTTGCCTCGCGATTCTCCCCGGGGGTCAAAGTCAAAGTCAAAGTCAAAATCATTTATTCAATTTAGGCATCAAAGACGCACTTATGAACGTCAATTTTTCATTATAATGTACTTTAAAGACTACCGCCGCGTTCCAAAATATATAGAGCCTACCGAGAAGAAGCGGCAAGAAACTCGGGGCCATTCTTTTTACATAGATGTTTTTACAATATTTTTACTTAGGTACTACAGATATTAGCTCCAGTGTGTTGCCTTACAAAAGAGAACATAATAATGGTATCAGTAGGGCAAGACACGCTACACTTTGACATCTTAGTACACGAGTAGATAGATCCTGGAGTGATCAGTCCCAAGCTGTTTTATCCTCCAAGTAATCCGAAATTTTGTAATAACCTTTTTGACAGAGTTTAGTTTTAATAGTAATTTTAAACTTATTAATAGGCAAATCTCGGATAACATTGGGAACTTTATTATAGAATCGTATACATTGTCCCATAAAAGAATGACTTATTCTGTGGAGACGCGTTACATGTACGGATAGCTTACGGTAAATGAGACCCCTGACAACATAGGGAAAACACCAAGAGCAAGTACCAAAAAGCATGGGTAAGAGTTAAAGGGCATAACGCCGGAAGTAACGCTGTAGTGAAAATGAAGCACACCTCTCGACACACCTTTTTTAAGTTTCTACCTCTTTAGCCATCCACACCGACGTTGCCCCTCACGTCGGCAATGGTGGCAATTGTAGGGGGCAAACATTGGCAGGTGCCGAAGTCTCATCCATAGCTAGGCTTCTAAGCGAAACGAGGCCGAAGGCCGAGTGTGCTCCTAAGTGAAAGGAAGCCGAAGGCCGAGCGTCCTTCTAAGCAAAGCGAGGCCGAAGACCGAGCGTACTTCTAAGCAAAGTGAGGCCGAAGGCCGAGTGTGCTCCTAAGTGAAATGAAGCCGAAGGCCAAGCATGCTTCTAAGCATAGCGAGGCCGAAGGCCGAGCGTCCTTCTAAGCAAAGCGAGGCCGAAGGCCGAGCGTACTTCTAAGCGAAGCACGGTCGAGTTTTGAGCCCACGAGGAAATGAAAGCCTTTCATGGCGACGTCGAACGCCAAGCTTTCGCTAACTTTATTTCAAAATGTCAATGATCTTCAATGCCCATGTTAACATAGGTAATGTTAATCATCATGAAGACTACTATTAGTACGAGTACTACTGATATGACATGCTTCAAATAAACGTTTGATTTCCTTCGTCGACTTGGGTTTGTTATTATGAATTTGTCCAACAACACGCAGTGACATAAAAAGGCAGCGTCTTCCAAGAAGCTAAACCAAATCTTGCAACACAACCCTATACATCAATTAAAAATTAACATTAAATTTGATGCTTGGATGGGTGCCTAGGTGACCTAGCAGTCATGGCATTTGGCACGGATTGTTAGAAGATGCTGGTCCGAAACTCGTCCCTAGATACCTAACTATGTATTTTCCACTCTTAAATCGCAATATATAAGTTCCTACTGTATAAACGCCTTGAAACATATGTTTAATTGAGGTATTACGGGAGACACAAAGTTATTATATATCACGTTTACACATGTATACCCGTCTGCATTAAGGTTATAATTTTATTAAATAAATTTTATAAACGTGAATATGGATATGAATGAGGGTGTAGGTACCTATATACTATATACCATTCATAGCTCATCACTAATAGTTCATGTCAATGACTTGAACATTTAAAACACCATGTATATAATGTTATCTTCATCCCAAATGTGTCTGTTTTTATACAGCATTGTGTATTAAGTCGAAGTAAAAATCAAAATCATTTATTCAATTTAGGCATCTAAGACGCACTTATGAACGTCAATTTTTCATTATAATGTACTTTAAAGACTACCGCCGCGTTCCAAAATATATAGAGCCTACCGAGAAGAAGCGGCAAGAAACTCAGGACTATTCTTTTTATATAGATGTTTTTACAATGTTTTTACTTAGGTACTACAAATATTAGCTCCAGCGTGTTGCCTTACAAAAGAGAACATAATAATGGTATCAGTAGGGCAAGACACGCTACACTTTGACATCTTAGTACACGAGTAGATAGATCCTGGAGTGATCAGTCCCAAGCTGTTTTATCCTCCAAGTAATCCGAAATTTTGTAATAACCTTTTTGACAGAGTTTAGTTTTAATAGTAATTTTAAACTTATTAATAGGCAAATCTCGGATAACATTGGGAACTTTATTATAGAATCGTATACATATTATATTATATACCAAACGCTCCAAACTGGCCTCTCAGTGTTGGCTACAGCCGCAATTATGTCTTTGTAAAGAGCCTACTTAAAATAGGTATATGAGTGAAATAAATAATAATATGAATAAGTAAATTAAGCAAGTACCAAAAAAGCTCCAAGGGTAAAAGTTTTAATTACATCTGGCATAACGCCGAAGTAGAGTTTAGTGAAACCGCAGCACACCTCTCGCCACCTTCTAGCCATCCACACCAATGTCACCCTTCTTGTTGCCAATTAATGCTGCTCTTCTTTTTACGCCTTTAGTGGGTGGCTAGCCAACACCTGCCTAATTATTTTAAGATGAGACTGAAATTCGTCTGTCATCTTTAACATAACCCGGATGTGAATCACCAAGATGTTAAAAGTAAATAACCAAATTCTAGATAAAATAAGGCATTAATACAATTGTATACCGGTTATTTACGTTGTTTTTTGGTTATTTTCCCTTGCCGCAGGCAATTTATTAAATAAAAAGGGCCGCTTAGTGTTAGTATCGAATGCTATCTAAGGGGCGTAGACCCAAGATTTTAAATATCAGTAATCTACTATTTATATAAATAAATATGAACCCCTATTTCTCCTGATCACGCTATAACTTGAGAACGGATGGAACAATCTCGCTAATTCTTTTTTGTCGTGTTAATTATTGTCAGGAGAAGGTTCATATGAAAGAAAGTCCAAGAAAAGACGGGGGGTTATGGCGAGGCCGAAGGCCGAATCTACTACGCGAACGCAGTCGCAGACAGCCGCGAGTTATTTATAAAATTAATTTATTATTATAAATTTTTTACCCTCCGCAAAGTTCATTTAAAAATATATTATTAATCATGCCAATACGAAAGAACATAGCTCGAAAATTTTTGATATTATCTGCAAATTCATTATAAATACTTTATATTGTAAGTAAAACCTCAAATTTATCATGTTTCGTGACAGTTGTGGGTCAAACTACAGAAACACGACCAATTTCGGGTTTACAACATTCTCTAGTATTGCCATAAACATAAAAGAGCTGAGGAGGACATGGCAACATTTGTGCTACCAGTGTAACGGCGGAATGGGTCATAAAGGGGCTCGCGTTTCGCACGCGATACTAGAATATTAAATATTAATTTTTAATGAGGCAGCCCTAGCTTATGATACGACAGACTTGAGTGGATACGTTTCGTAATTAATTAAATGTACCTGGTTGGCCGAGCTTTGCTCCTCTAACCTTAAACCGAACTCATTGGCTTAGTGTTGCTTAACAACGCCATCTATTATAAGTAGCTTTAGTGTTGCCGTATCGGTTTTTCATTGCCTGAAAATACGGATGAAATGAGGTTTTCCAAAAATGTAACCTAGCTAGATCGATTTATCGCACCCGAAACTCCCTGCATACTAAATTTCATGAAAATCGTTTGAGCTGTTTTCGAGATTCAGATCACACATAATATACAAGAGTTGCTCATATAAAGGCACCTATTAGATTTTATAAACAATTGACACATTACCTTATCTGCTCGATAACATTATTATCGGGTCGAAAGTAGATAGCAGAACACCTAAGAACAATACAAGTAGAAAGTAGAGTAGGCAGCACTTATCGTAGATTCAAATTTATTTTTATTGTTTAACTGTGTCATATTGTTGATCGTGTAGTACATTATTTTGGCCCATATATTATATTGTCCCAACAGCTTGGTCCATCAATTGAACATATTTTGACGTTCATAAGTGCGTCTTTGATGCCTAAATTGAATAAACGATTTTGACTTTGACTTTGACATACAATAATTTAATTATCAGATTTAGAAAGTAACTCAAATCTAGCAATTGTTATTTTATTTATGTCAACATTACCTAAAAATAGTGTGATTATATTCAATATCCAAATTCCGTGCTTCGGAGGACACGTTAAGCCGTCGGTCCCGGTTGTATGTCTTAAGACAATAGCCGCTAGGCTATGTCGAAGGCCTTCGGGCGGCCCGATAACTTCAACATGGTTTAGCCACTAACTTATCCACCAAGCCGCACTGGGCTGCGTGGTGGATTATGGCCCAAATCCTCTCTCTGATAGGAAGGCTCGAGTCCCAGCAGTGGGAACAAAATGGGCTGATTATGATTATGATTCAATATCAGTAATAATAAAATTATAATATGAGTATAAATTCAAACCAACCATATAATTAATGAAACAAATCGCCAATCCTTTTACATTGTCTTTTATAAAGTAATTTACATTATAATAACGTTTCTTTACATAGTAAGTACACTTAGTTCTTACTAAACGTAACTGTCAGTCAGTCAACAGTCAAGTTGACATTTGAGTAACGACTGAGCCTGCTGACATGTAAAGCCTAGATATCGATGGAAAAGTCCTATCCACACTAATCTATCGTTCGTTTTAGGGCTGTCGAAAATTGCCACAATTCGTCAATCCTGAATAATAGAGGCGCTCGAATTGGGCGCTCCAACTTCTCGACTCTAGGACCCAGATGTATGTATACATACGAAGTTTGGACGCGGTATTTTACTATCGCTAGGAGGTACAGTTTGGAGTTCAGTATCTCAAGAAGTAAATGAAAACCTTATACTAAGGATCACTGCATATTAATATGTCCGTCTATCAAGAACGGTTTTCAATTACTCAGGTTTGCGAATCATTGGAGGGGTAAAATCTTTAATTCAACGCAATAAATATTTATGCCGCATATTTTGACATTCGCCAGTATTCCTACCCTACCATACCCTTTCAGTTAGATAGAGCCATGAAACATGCAAAAAGCAAGGTTTCACGTTAGCATGTAGCGCTCGCAGTGGAGCTTGACTTGATCAACCGAACCGAACCGGACTAATGTTTCTGTACTTGGAAAACTTATTTCGATTCAAGTGCCGCAGGCAGTACCTACAGGCAGTTTATATGATTCTGCAGCGATATTCACTACATAGTACAATAGCGAGTCTTGCGCGAATTATCGCCTTTTTCGGCAGTTGTTGATACCACCACCACGTGGACATGGGGACACCACTCGGGTACCACGGTGACGTGGGGACAAGGTTATCTAAACTTTGAAGCTTTAAAGTTGTATGAAACGGTTACATTTTTAAATTTGGTACAAACGGGTAGTACTTGTTGCGAGTAGTGTCCTTAGGCCGTAGCTCAATTAGTTTGCGAAAAAGCATTCATATCATAAGCGCCATCGCGTCACGCTTCCGCGTACAAACTATGAGTGTATCTGTGTGGCAGTGTGCCCTAGATACATAACAGTTTGTCTGTCGCACGTGAACGACACGTTACGTTACACGCACGCAGGTATTCGGGAGAGCCACTGACATAGGGTTTAGATACTTGATAACGTTGTGTCCAGTGTTGAGATCTTCACGTTCCTGCTACCCTGGTACTTTCGGTTACAATTTATATGTCGTTGTGTATTGGATGGTGAAACTTGCCTCTTCTTGTTGCTGGGTTCCTGGTACCTTTGCAACTCGACAACTACTTTACCTGTGCGCTTACCGCGGAACTTTGCGTAAGTCTATCGTAACCGTATCGTTGTCGTATACAGTACTAACTATGAGTGTATCTGTGTGACAGTGTGCTGTAGATACATGACAGTTTGTACTGTTGCACGTGAACGACACGTTACGTTACACACACGCTGGTATTCCTGCTGGGCCACTGTTTGAAAACGCTTTAAAATATCACGTACGAAATTGAATAATGTGACCGTGCAGCTATACAACTGATAGTGCCTAGTACAGTAAAATCGCAGCAATTTATTAGAAAACTATTGAATTGGTTATTTTAAAAAAGAAATAAAAAGGTACATCTTTTTATATTTGAAATCAACTTTAATCTACATATTATTACTTTCAAAGGTAAGAAACCTTTGAAAGTAATAAATGTAGTTTATAAAACTAAAATTTTAAAAGTTGTCTCATTTTTTATTACTAGCTTTTTTACGGTCATACAGAATTCAATTGTTGTACGACTTACACTAACCATTCGATTTTATAAAGTCGTTAAGGGCTGTACTTTGCTCACTCTAGCCTTCTCCATTGGCCCAGGTTTAGCACATCCTTGTCAGGGTTTCATCTAATACATTATATTGGATCTTTTCAATAATGGATGATCTCTCGACGGCAATTTGCGCTCGTGATTCGTGTCACGAGGTACTATATTATATTTTGTAATGAAAACTACACTTCCCTTGCGGTTTAGAGCTCCAAAAGGGATATTGAGGCGATTATAACTACAATGTTTTATTTATTTATTATTTCCGTTGTTAATGGTAGCTACGTTAGTCCATGCTAGTTATACTGCCTTGCGTGGGGCCTCATGTACGATTCCTGTCAGTTTTTGTATGATAAGCAGGTTTTTTTTATAATGGTTCATCAAAGTGACTCCCTCTCGCCTGATGGAAAGCGAAAATGTTATCAACAAGCGATGACCAGCAGCCGTAAGCTGCACTACTCGGCACCCCTATGATGACCTGACAGATGCTTGTTCACGCCCCGCTTGAAAGACCCAGGGTCATGCAAGGGAATATGTAGGCAGAGCATTCCACATTTTACTAACACGACAGAGGTGGGATTTAAAGAAATCATAATAGTAGCTTTATACTTAATGCGTATGAAAGTATACACAGGGTAGGCCATTTAGAACGTCAGTTTGGACATGTCTGAAGTAGTGATGTGACTAAATTACTACAGTCGGATGCAACATCATCGCTAAAAACCGCTATGTAGGACGCAATACCATTTTCGGGTTGTAGGTAAATATATATATATATATATGTAATCACCCTTGATATTACTAACCATGCCATCGATTTTAGTGACAAAAATAACTGCATTCATAGATTTAGAAAAGCAAACAGACAGAAGAACAACAAAGAAATCCTATTTAGTTTCTATTTTTCCAATGAAGCAACGGAACGCTTAATATGTTTAGCGTTCTCAACGGACCTAACTAGAGAAGAAATTTAATATCTCAATAAAATTACCTGTTATCGCGTCACTTTAGAAGGCACAGGAAAGTTCTCGTTCTTCACAATTTATTTCCAATTCAAAGCCTCAATTAAAAGAAAACGCCGAAACACAAAGCCAGCAAAAGCTCTTAGAATCCGCCATTTTGTTTTTTTCCCGCCCTTTTAAAAACAAGATGGCTGCTAAGCCTCCCAAACCGAACAATGGTGCGAAATGGAGGTTCCGAGACTTTGGAGTGATTTTAGCGAGCTAAAGACTACTTAGTGACAATAGTTCGACCTTTTTTACCCGGCTTTGGCAAGGACAACACGAAGGGACGTAAACTCTAGTAAAAATAAAGATACTCTTGACTGGAATACCGTATCGAAGTATTTATTAATGCTATATTAACACCGTTGTTATAATAGTGCGCCAAATATTGAAATTAAAACACTTTAAACTGATCAAATCGCCTATATTTTTAAATATGGACTAAACGTAGCCCGAGTCATGGGTATAATATATTAAATTCACTTAAACCATGGTCATCCATGGCCCATCTCTGTGGATTAGAATTAAAGTTTTTTCCGCTAGGTTTCGCTACGAAGGCGTTAGGACTTTTAACAGTACTTAATGATAATAAATTTTGAATGATACAACACGAAACATCGCAACTTTAGAGAGAAAAATACACATCTTCGTCCTCCGACAATCCGTGTCAGTGGCTCTACCATGAGTGGGCAATATAAATGTCATCTATAGTCGATACTCGATCTCGCCTATCTGTTATGCTTGTGATTGGCGTACTCGCTGTCAATTTTAGTTCTAGAATTGACCGCAGGGTGGCATTTTTATCGGCAGGCGATATAGAGCCTCGATTGGTTTCAATGTTGTAAACTCATAGTAGACCTACTGACGCCATGACTAGATCACTGAGCCTTGCCGTCTGAGGATTCGTTTTAATTATCTATTTGATTTCAACCATCGTAATTGGACGGAGCGACATCTATTGACAAGTTTTATCTAACCAAAAGAAGAGTTTTATCAAACACTTGACTTTCGTATTGATGTCGCCACCCTTCATAGTTTTTATTGTATGATTTTTAAAGCAAGAACGCCTGCTCAGGAGGGACCAAACATTGATATTTTAGTATTTTTAAAAACTTTTCTTTCAGTTGAATAGTTTCTTAAGGTATTCGATAGATGGCGATCCGTCCCCAAACGTCGGTTAAATTAAAACACCTACAGTGCCATCTATCCACGATAGCTATAAAGCGAACTGTCTTTTCTCGATAATTAGGTACTGTTTCTATCGGCAATCCATGCCGATCGTCAGATTGGTGCCTCAACAGCTTATCTAACTTTCCCTATAATTTTGCTGTTTGTTTTTGTTAAGAAGGCGTTAGCGCTTTAAAATAAGACTGACAAGAATTTTGGTTACCATTAACAAGTAAAACTAAATAAAAAGACCCCGGCATTAAATAATAAAAATATTATGTTACTATATACCCACATTGAGGGTACTGTGGAAAATATGTAATCCGTTTTTGTAGCGGCGCCATCTTTTCAACAATCAAAGCTAAGAAAATTACCGACTAATTTCCCTTCAAATAAAACAAAATCAAAATCGGTACATCCGTTGGGAAGCTACGACACAGTATAAGTATAGGAAAACAGTACGGAAACTACCTACAAACGTTCGAATCGGCTCACTCACACTAACATGCGCATCGACGAGAGCCCTAAGCGGTTGTCGCGGTCCCGTCAGTAGTGAGGCCGCGTCAGTAGTGAGGCCGCGTCAGTAGTGAGGCCGCGTCAAGTCGAGTGGTCACGTATAAGTTTATTTCCGCTTAACTAGGCTTAGTTTCCATACTGTTGCATCTTTATACTTTGGCTACGATGCCACAAACACACACACAGACACGTCAAACTTATAACACCCCGTCGTTTTTTCACTCGGGGGTTAAACACCTTCGAGCAATATTGATAGTAATGGGAACGAAACCAGCAAACTGCGGTGGTAAGCAAGCGGCCTATTGCTGAAGAGTCCACATGGACAATACTATTATATGGGGACAAACAGTAGATAGAATAGACTGCAGCTTTTTGCCCTACAATGACGTTTTGCCCAAAAAATCAGTAGGTCACAACGTACTGTTTCCATAACTTCAGCACTTGCTCTATCGGAACTGCTCCCGATAGACTGAGAATCCGAGAAGCATTGAGCCTGTACAGAGCCAAAAATAACCTCTGTGTTGACTACCTCCCCCCGGAATACAAGCTCGAAAAACACGAAAGTTTTGTGGACCAGCGTCACCCGTCCACAAAGCCATTCATAGAGTACAAGCTCCTCAAATGCGACACCAGCCACATCACCGGAACCCAACTATACACAGACGGAATCAAGATGGTCAAGTAGGTGCTGCATTAACCTGGGGCCCTACTCCCACCTCTTAAGGGGATTGCATAGCTAGTACTTTCCATGCTAAAAGAGAAAACTCTTTTCTACCTCTTAACATTGTCCGATTTCAGTGTTTTTTTAGGTTCTAAAAAAGTAAGTTTATAGTACTTTGAAATACTGAAAAAATCAAAACGTACGGGCATACCAAACAATGTCACGATTCCATGAAAAAAAATCACTGAAATCGGACAATGTTAAGAGGTAGAAAAGAGTTTTCTCTTTTAGCATGGAAAATACCTTAGACTCTTAATTATCTTACCTCTTAAAGTAGTCATGTTTCAACCTTACCATTAAAAGAGGTACCACCACGTCAATATAGCAAGTTTAAAATAATAATGGATTACGATATACGTTTTGATGATGTAGTATCAAATATTTCACTCAATTCGCGTACTTTAACGTGACTTTTGACACTAAGTTTCATTGTTACAATGTTAAACTTTTGAAGATCCGTACTCCCATCTCTTAAAGTAGTCATATTGCAATCTTACCATTAAATTTGGTTGATCGTTTTGTGTCGGTGGGAGTGCGGTAGTAAGTATGATTATTCTAAGCTTATTACAAAACGCTCCTGATTTATGATAGTTTCGTAAAAGGTGGGAGTAGCCCCCTGGAAGCGAGATAGATAAGGATCGCTACCTTCAAGCCGCATCCCGAATGCAGAGTCTTCCAATCGGAACTCTATACTCTCCACGGGGCGAGTGAACTGGTCAAAATGATTATAAAATTTTACCATCAAATATATTTTAATTAATAAAATCAGAGCATCCCCAATTATCTGGCTACGTACTTCCGGCTCGCGGTCGTGCAGTATGACGCCACTTCCGTGCAATTAAACCGGCACTTTGTACTAATTATCCAATGATTTAATTACACGGCGTGTTTCTGTCGTAGAGGTTGTGTGACCGGGAAATGGGGCGAGAGTATGAAGGCGCTTATAGAGCAAGGTGAGCTGATATTCTCTCTATGGCATGCTCACGTCTACGTTACGTTTATTTTGTCGAATAGAACGTTTAGGTACAAAAAGTTGAATTCTCATAATGTTGAGTTCCCAAAATGTATATTTTCCCCGAATGTTGAATTGTTTTTGTTTCACTAAATGTGAAATCTTAGAATGTTAAATTGTTTAATAATTGATAATTGAAGATAAATAACTCTAGGTCTTAGCTGTCATACAGTTGTCAAAGTGACAGTTGACGTCGTATTTTATGATTTTGATTTGACACTTGAAGTACATTTGACTAGTAAATAGTATGGATGTGTACAAGGCTAGGACAAGAATGCGTTTATTTAAAATAATTTCGGGACTGTTCCTTGCATAGATATCAAAACAGAATTTTGACTAATCTCTACGTTTCAATCGAGTTGCATCGATCGCGGTCACGAGTAGACTGGAGATGATCCCGGTCGATTCAAAGTGAAGTCGAAAAGGTCCCGAAATTTCTTAATTCATGTAATTTCACGAAAGTTTAAAAATCTAAGAATAAAATTGTCGTTAGAAACGGGATATTGACAATGTCATTGTATTTATTGTATTGTGTCATTGGTAATACGTGGAACGCAAGAAACGTGTGCGGAAGAGGGTAGACCGTTCCGTCTGCTCACAACAACACCTACCCGCAGATACTGCAGTTTACTCGTGAACATGGCGCATGCAACTGTGCACAAATATCGAGAGCTCACAATAAATACAGACATGAACTCTGACATGATAAAGGAAATGGCTATGGACGAGACTACTACACCTGCCAATTTCTGTCCCATATTTAGACCGGTGGTGACTTGCCACCCACTAAACGGGCCCCCCATAAGGGCCACCATCAATGGTGACAAAAGGGGCAACGTTGGTGTGGAGGCTAAAAGGTACCGGCGTTATGCCCTTTAACAACACTTCCACCCTTGGAGCTTTTTCTTACTTGCTCTTGTTGGAATATGTATGACAAAATAATATAATATTATTTATAATATTTAATCTATAATATGATATTATACTGTATGTTTGTTACATTTTCACGTAATTCGCAATAGCGACAGCATTAAGCATATATCTATCTCGCCACAAGCTTATTCAGCCTAACTGAGCGGGTAACTCTTGAGAGTTCGATAACTTCATTCGAGGCAGACGAAGCCGCGTTATTTAATTAATCATGTATAAACCCTTTGCATCCCAGAGACGTATATATACGTCAGTTTCATTCATAAATCTTTTGTTTTAGTTATAACGGTATAGGACGGATTAAACATCCCTTGAATATTCAAAACCGAAAAAGAGCGCTTCCTGTCCGAGCCAAGCTCTTCGCAAAAGTCCAGTATATGCACAGAGTTTAGTTTCTATCAATCCTATTTTGTAATCCGTGCGAACGTAGTCGTGGGTGGGTCGCTAAATAGTTTCTCGTTAACAATCCAAGCTGAGGTGACGGCTGAAGTTAATGTACAAACATTTAATTTGGAATAGACAAAGCGTGTATTTAACCAGGAGAGCAATTCTGCGATTTGAATAGGATCTCTATGGCGTTATTATATTATTCGTATCAAATTGTATTTTTATTATTATAATAATTTCATTTATGATTATTTCAGATGGTAAGCAGTTGTTAAAAAACGTTACCACAAAACGGAACCGACGTCAACACGTAAAGTATAAAATAACTTGAAGTCAGTACTGTTTTTTTTTTATTTGATAGCTTGTGTTTCCCTAATTAATCCCTAAATTTAAATTTCATCAAATTCGGTCAAGCAGTTTTTGAGTTACACGCCTATATCTGGAAAGTGTTTCGCCTATCTCAAAGGAATCATTGACGGTGAATGACAATCGATCCCATAATTAACAAAAGGTCACTAAAAAAGGTGTAAATTTAATTACTAAAAAATGGAACCGACTTCAACACCACAAAGTGTGAAATAATTTGTAGAAGTCGGCACCATGCGCACAATATTGTGATAATAGGTACTTTTGAACTATCATAGTACCGACTTCAACAAGTTATATCACACTTTGTGGTGTTGAAGGTGGTCCCATTTTTTGGTGATGGTTTTTTATGGTTGTCTGGAAGAGATCGCTCTGAGCGATAAGACCGTTATGACACTTAATTTTAAGTTTTTCATTTGTTTGTTGTATTTTATAATGTGGTGTTGCAATAAAGAGTTTATCTATCTATCTTTTGTAACTCGTTAATAAATTGCATGCTATTGAAAAAGCCATATTAATGAATGCAGCAGAATTAGCCTCGGCATGTCAACATACCTCTCGTAGGTTAGTTGTGAGTCAGTACATTTCAAGTTATTGGTAAGTAAGCCAAGGACGACGGACTATCGATCGAACTTTGACTGGAAACGCTAAGTTATTAATAAGTTATTGGTAACTAACGTTTGGGTGTGACTTAGAGTTCGTTTGTCAAATCTAATTATTCAAAGCATGATAAAAAATTAAAACGAAATGTGCTCCAAATTTTCAAATTCCTTCCTACTATTTAAAACTATACCTTTGCAAAATGGTTAATTAATATTATATTTGCGAAGTTGTTGACGAGTACATCTACCTGGGACAGACAGTCAAACTAGGCCGGTCCAACTTCGAGAAAGAGGTCAATCGTCGAATCCAACTCGGCTGGGCAGCGTTCCGTAAAGTTCGCGAAGTCTTCTCGTCAAAAATACCTCAGTGCCTCAAGACAAGAGTCTTCGATCCATGTGTGTTATCAGTGATGACTTATGGCCCTGAAACGTGGTCTCTTACTATGGGCCTTATAGAAAAGCTCAAAGTCGCACAACAAGCTATGGAGAGGGCTATGCTCGGGGTTTCTCTACGTGATCGAATCAGAAATGAGGAGAAGAACGAAAGTCACTGACATAGCCCAGAAGATTAGCCAGTTGAAGTGGCAGTGGGCAGGGCACATAGCACGCAGAACAGATGGCCGATGGGGCCGAAAGGTTCTGGAGTGGAGACCACGGACCGGCAAGCGCAGCGTAGGTCATCCACCGACACGGTGGACAGACGACCTGATAAAGGTCGCAGGTCGACGTTGGATGCAGGCCGCTTCCAACCGGTCCTTTTGGAGAATCATGGAGGCATATGTTCAGCAGTGGACGTCCTACGGCTGAGATGATGATGAATATTATATTTTATGTGTATCAAATGTTCACAATATGCTTTATTCGGATATGTTCACCGATACACGATTAAAGATATTTAGCTTAATAGAAAAAAATCGCTATCTTTCCCAGAAAACCCCCTTGTACACGTTCCCGTCGATATAACGCATCGACTTTGTTCAGTTTCCATGGGGGAGATATTTATACAAAACAGGATGTATGTCTCGTAATCCCAACTAATATTGAAATACTAGTGAGCTCAGTTTGTTGGAGAACAGTACGTTTCTTTATTTATAACATTAACAAACATTTTGTAACAGTTTGAAAGCGCGCACGATGAGTATTTGTTACAACCTTACAGCTTCACTACCATTCCGCCATAAAATAAACAAGTGCAATTTGAAAAATTTAATACTGACTTCCATTCTATTCTTCTTTGGTAGTGAAAGGAAACAATTCGGAAGGCTACCTGGTTCAGCTCGCCCCGCGTGCTTGGTGTTATACGACGCGCCGTATTGCTTCTTTTCCTTTTCACATCGACGTTGATTTTCTCGGGAGTTATCCGAGGATGATTTGTGATGCGCGAAGACCGCGGCTGATGTTGCCTTTCCGTCCGTTTAGCAATATTTTCGAGGAGAACTATGGAGATCTCGACTCGTTCGCGTGCCGGTCAGACGTCTTCCCTAAAACTACCTCCCCAGGTTAGCCAACAATGTTGTAAGGTGATATATGGAAAATGTGGGTAGTTTGGAGAAAGGTGTTGGAGAAGAAAAGGTTGCGTTCAAATAAAATTGATAATATGAAATGTTGCGTTCAAAGATTATGGCTCACCAATATGGCGAATATTAGCAAACATTCTTCTTTAAGTGCCTCTCCATTACTGAAGGTTGGCAGTCAGCTTCTTAAATTGTTCCTTGTTAAGCGCCAATCTGAACAATTGCTCCACGGTCTTAATCCCGGTCCACTCCCTGATATTACGGAGCCAAGACATCTTCCGTCTACCCGATTTACGCTTCCCGGGTACATTCCCATCATGAGGGTCTGCAGGAGAGAATACGGATCATGCCGTAGAACATGTCCGAGGTAGGCGACCTTTCTCTGCTTGACAGTCCGGACCAGTTCGACATTCTTTACCATTCGGCGCAAAACTTCTACGTTTGTGACTTTATCCGTCCAACTGATGCGAAGCATGCGACGGTAAGACCACATTTCAAAAGCTTCTCATTTTTTACGGAGCTCTGCTTTCATGGTCCACGCTTCACACCCATACAAGACCACTGGCCACTGACACGGAGAGTTGACGCCTGCACAGGACTTTCTGCATGTTTGTGAATGAAGGACGGGCTATTACGATACGCGCACGAATTTCAGTATCGGTTTCTATTACTTTGGTAAAAATCAATTATTGGAGTGTAACTCAAAAACTACTCGACCGAATTTGATAAAATTTATATGGGACCACACGGGAAGCACTAGCTTTCAAACAAAAAAAATTGAATTTTGGGAATCGGTTCACCCAGTCGAAAGTTATGAGGTAACAAACATAAAAAATACAGCCGAATTGAGTACCTCCTCCTTTTTGGAAGTCGGTAGATAAAAATTGTGTAATATACACTTACTTGTTTGTATTTAGACAGAATGTACATGTTTGTGCCGTTTGAGGTCGAAACTGTAGGCCCCCGGGGTCCGTCCGCTCTCAACTTGTTTAGGGATCTGGCGAAACGTTCGGTTGAGGCGTCGGGTGACCGAAATGCTGGCGCCTATTTTGGGCAAAAAGTAAGCATTGCCATCCAGTGTGGTCATTCAATAAGTCATTCTTTTATGGGACAATGTATACGATTCCATAATAAAGTTCCCAATGTTATCCGAGATTTGCCTATTAATAAGTTTAAAATTACTATCAAAACTAAACTCTGTCAAAAAGGTTATTACAAAATTTCGGATTACTTGGAGGATAAAACAGCTTGGGACTGATCACTCCAGGATCTATCTACTCGTGTACTAAGATGTCAAAGTGTAGCGTGTCTTGCCCTACTGATACCATTATTATGTTCTCTTTTGTAAGGCAACACACTGGAGCTAATATTTGAAGCACCTAAGTAGAAACATTGTAAACATCTATATAAAAAGAATGGCCCCGAGTTTCTTGCCGCTTCTTCTCGGTGGGCTCTATATATTTCGGAACGCGGCGGTAGAGTCTTTAAAGTACATTATAATGAAAAATTTACGTTCATAAGTGCGTCTTTGATGCCTAAATTGAATAAATGATTTTGACTTTGACTTGACTTTGAATGCTGGCAGCGTTTTGGGCACTTTTTCCCCACCTGGGACTTATAGTAAAAGTAAAAGTAAAAGTAAAAAAGCCTTTATTCAACTACAAGATTATTATTACATTGCATTAGTATCCATTTGTTATTATCACACATTTCACTTCTCTTTATGTCTCATGTCCCAAATATATATTAATTAAATTTAAAGGATATTATAAGATGTTAATGAGAGCATGTCAAAATTAAATTTTTTATGTCAATATATTATGCGATTTATCTTGTCAGGTCACTGTGTTGTATAGTCGTAGTTGTCGCCTCTTTGGCGTAGGCCTCCCCCAGTCTAGTCCAGATTTTTCGGTTTCGAGCAATTCTCATCCATTCTGCTCCATGTCTTTGAGTAAAAGTATCTTCCCATCTTCTGTGTGGTCTTCCTCTGTTTCTTCTGTCTGCTCTGGGACCTGGGACTTATAGATTAGTTTTATTTTAACTTTTATTTCAAATAATTGTATCACAAATAAATTGACGCACAGTTCAACCTACCGTCACCGTGACTTGGCTCTGACTAGACACTCCGCTACGTTCTGTGGGAGTCATTCTTGTCGAATATATGTTCTGTCGACGCAATGACTTGTCAAACTATGTGTTTTGGAACTTAGTGACATGTCGAAGTATTAAACTGTCAAAATTCAGTATGACACCGCGCGAATGCATCTTTAGATGCCAGATGCCTTAATCCTTCGAGTACCATTGACGTAAATGTACGTTCGTTTCATAAATGTTTTGTTATAATTATCACGGTATATGAAGGGTTAACCTAGCTAGTCGGATCTATTGAATTGACAAAACCCCAGCAAGAACTTCCTCAAGATAATAATTTGTCATGCCCCAATATACTCCACAAACGCTTCATTCAAATAAACTTTTTCAAAGTACCCGCAAAGGAGCTCATTACTCTCACTCGCTTCCGGCTTCGGCGCGGGTACTTCCGGTGCACCGCCGCAGTCGACGTCTGCGCGCCTTCCGGAACGGACGTGCTTTTGAGCATGAAAGTTAATATTGAGATTTGAATTTTGAAGGAATTTAACAGGATTTATTGCTACAAATTTGAAGGAATACTTGCAGAAAATAAAATAGGTACTCTTAATCAACATTAGCTACAGATGGAAAACGATGAGTTATGAAATACATGTTAGGCCCACTTGCACGTTCCAGAGTTAGCTTCAATAACTCAGAGTCAACTGCTAAAACGGGGTTTTATCATTACTCTATCTTGCACCATTACAGGTTAGGAGTAAATCTAATTGAAATATTTAACCCAGTAATGTGGGAGGGTTAAATCTTTAACTAGGGTTAGTGAAGCTTTGTGTCAAAAGAAATGGAGGTTACATTCTGCTGTATAATGTACTCTTTGGACGAAATGACACGAGACAATACGTATAGAATAAAAAGTCGTAAAATTTCATACAACAAAGGATAAACAAGAAAGTCTGTATACATTGTACTGTAGTGGCAAAGAGATAGATATAAGTTTCACTTAATTTTCCGACTCATTAATTATTGGTCAGATTACAATATAAGCACATAGACAATTCAATGTTCCCATCTAAAGATTACAATTGTCAGTTTAGCAAAACCGGTGATCTTTTATAGTCGTGCAAGGCACAATGAGAGTTAAAAATTGATATGACTAACGCAAGTTTACAAACTCGTAGACTGATTTATTCAATCCGAGCAAACGTGCAAGTGGGCCTTATAGTTGTATCAAGAGGGATTTTTATTCACTTAGTCAGAGTTAAGTCATAAGTTAGTAATTAAGTCACTATCCTGTCTAAGTCACGTTCTAATAAAGTGGCGAATAACGAAACACAAACAACGTTTCATGACGTTGTACACATTGCCTACACCCGTGCAACAGTTGCCGGTTAATAATCAACTATTTTTAACCAACTTCAAACAAAAGGCGAAGGTTTCTCAATTCAACCGTTTATATGTTTTTAGTTATTTATTTTTTTAGTTATACTTCAATAACTAAAAAGTGTTTCACCTATCTTGATGATATCATCATTGACGGTGTATCCCGTAAATAGAGGTCACTAAAGAGGGTGAAAATTTTTTGACATTACACATTTTTACATGTCAAAATTATATGAAGTACGCATCTAGAAAAAATATACAATATCCATGACAGCCATCGTAGAGTTATTCCCACCATCCCCATACTTACCTGTGTAGTATAGTTGTGCGGCCCGCACCCTTCAACACAGACGCCTGAAAGGCAAATTATATAGATTTCCATTCGAAAAACGTGAAGAAAAATATCTCTATTGGAAAATTCAGCGTAAAAACATTCGCCTTTTATGTAAAGGGCCGAGAGGTCCCCGGGGGACACTAACAGTACGAAAGGAGGCGCGTTCCCTCGGGCCCCGGGGCCCTGTACGGCAGGGCCCCGGGGCAGCAAGGTACAAATGTAAAGACGTTGTAATTTGGGCTCATTTCATTTTCAAGTGGGGTGTGAACCTAGCTAGGGTTGCCCCAAAAAATATTCGAAGCAAAATCAATGATAATATCAAATTTAAATCACGTAAATCCTAATAACTTTTTTAAATTCACGGCCGCTTACACCGCGAAGTGAAGATCCATCTGAGCTTAGCGCTTTGACCCCATCTCATTTCTTGATGTCCACTTAAGCGCTATGCAGAAGACGGGTCGCGGCGGTCTTTTTGACCACGAATCAATAAAGAGCGCCAGTGTCCGGCGGGCCCTGGCAGCGCGGCGCGACGCGGTCTTTTTGCCCTCCGTGTGCGTTGGTAGTATACGATTCCCTTAGCGCTATTGTTCGCGGCGAAATTGACCGCCCTGTCGTCTGTAAAGCGTCTTACCTACGTACAACATGACAGACGACAATAATCTTTTACGCCGCTATACACTGTTAGATCAAATGATGACTTCATTCGCTAAACGCTGGAAGCTGGAATACTTACATCAGCTTCAGAGTAGAGGGAAATGGAATACGCAATCTAACCCGATTAAAATAGGAACTATTGTCGTTATTGTAACGGACAATACTCCGCCGCTTCAATGGCCGCTTGGCGTTGTTGTTTCAGCATTCTGTGGTGACGATAATATCTGTCGAGTGGTCTCACTCAAAACCGCGACTGGTGTTTACAAAAGACCAGTGTTCGCGCTGCTTATGGCAATACAATCTTATTTCTAAATAGCTAACTTATTTTTAATGTACCCGCATTTTTTCTATATATAATATTAACTCTGCACCGCTCCCGCCCGCTCAGTCTGAAAGAGGCACTGCGACCAACCGCCATACTGACCGGCCGCGTTCACCGCGAATACAATTATAAACCCACGCCGCGCCTGTAATACACCGCCCATAGTAAACATTGGAGTGAAGTGTTCGGGAAGTGACTCTTGAACAAGAGGAAGCTGTACGGCACCAGATACAACCAGGAGGACTCGCGCAGAGGAAGTGCGAATAAGAAGACTATCTCCAGCGGTGCAGCAATATTTCTGTAGTATAAAGGTTAGTGAAACATGAATTGCCCTATGGAATAATCCCCCGCGCTATATCCCACTGGAATCACGGCTTGTATTGCTTAGCCGATCAGTGGCCCCCACAATAACTAATATTGCACAACATATATAATTTATATTTATATTATATAGATATTCAATACATATCGTATAGTAAATGTAACACCCATTAGAAGAAAACAATAAAACCGGATTATGCACATGTATTCCATAACTTGAAACTCAAATCTATACCAATTACATTCAACTGAATTTACAAGATGCTAACATTAGTTAAGTAACAATTACATTAAAGCCTACATAAACACCACATCAGTAACATTGGAAAGCTCTATTCGAACGCAGACAAATTTCACAAAAGTTACGTTACCGTAAGCAGATTACACAGAAATATACTTAGCTTATAATTATCAGCCTTAAGACGCGGTCCAACCCCAATTTTAAAATATTTTACGATGCTTTACGTAAGGTTGAAAATAGCTTGTTAGCTGGGACGATGTAATGCGAAAATGCATTAATTTTGTACGTTTTCTTTATATTTTTTGATATACTATATACTAACACAATTGAAAAAACTGCTGGTTATAACTTTAGTACTATACGTTGGCTAAGTATTAACTAAAAAAAAAATTTTGTGTTATCGCTGAAAATTCTGAGAGTTTGGACGTGAAAGTTTATTTTTGTGGACCTATTCAGGATTTTTTTCTGCTGAATGACAGTTATATTTATGAATTCTATTCGGTTATTACTCTTTTCCTATTCCTTTTCTGACCTTTCTATTTTTTTTATAATATTTTATCGATCTGTTTCGTTACACTAGGTGTTTCAAAAATCTGCTTTTTCTTTAATCAGGGTACGAGCGCGCCTTAATACACATTTCTAAATATTTTGCCATCTGGCTGACTCTGACAAGACTATACCAGCGACTAACGTATTGTTCGTCGTAGTTCTCAGAGATATCTCTGAGAACTTTACAAAATATTTTTTTTAAATATATATTTTATTATTACGTGTTACGTGTGACACCCCTGCGTGTTGTACAGCAGTATGCGCGGCGCTACCTCAGGCGTAGCGACAGAAGGAGACGGCGCGCCGTGGCGGGAATCCCAATGCAATTTGCATGTCTATGACGCTGGAAGTGCTTTGTCGACGGGAACTTTACTAACATGGAATCATTTGTTTTGTTACCTATCTAATGAGGTTATTACTTGGTGACTTCATACATACTCGTAGCTATTCATTCATATACCTATAGGTAGTTTGATTTATTAAGTATATATTGAGTTATATCTTTATTTCTTATCTGTTTCGCTGCAGAATGCTGAGCATGTACCTTTTGCCTTAAGTAAAACTATTTTGTTTACACTCGTACTATTGTAATAAGTTTTAACATGTACACAGGCAATAAATGGATATTTTATTCATTTTTATTTATTTATTTAGTTATATAAACGCGCAATTCTTGTGTAAGTTGGTATATATATATACATATATATATTGTAAAAAGAACCCTTATTTCTCCTTATTCCTCCTCTCCCTTTCTATATTAACTTGTGAACGGCTTTACCGATTTCATTCATTTTTTTTAATGTTAATTAAAAACGATTAAATAAAAAAAGCTTAGTATAAGCCCGACATTATATAGAAGATAAAAATGCTTGGAATACTCCACTTCTGGCAAGCTGTCTCTCTGCCACCCATAAAATGTAATATTTGGAGTACCTAAGTAGAAACATTGTAAACATCTATATAAAAAGAATGGCCCCGAGTTTCTTGCCGCTTCTTCTCGGTTGGCTCTATATATTTTGGAACGCGGCGGTAGAGTCTTTAAAGTACATTATAATGAAAAATTGACGTTCATAAGTGCGTCTTTGATGCCTAAATTGAATAAATGACTTTGACTTTTTGACTTTGAAATAATTAGGTGAAAAAACGAAGAGAAAATTGCAATTTGTCAACGAATGATGGAGATAGCATTTTAGGAATCGAAATTTCAGACAAAATAAGTAGTAAAGTACTTAATAAGAAAGAGAACTAAAGCTCCAGATGTAACACAAACGATAATACTATTGAAATGGTGATAGGGAGGCCATGCCTGCAGACTACATAACGAAAGATGGACAAAAAGGGTTACAGAGTGGACACCTCTGGACGGAAAAGAAATCAAGGAGGGCAGTCGAAAAGATGGAGGGACATGTTCTCTAAGATAATCGGACGCGACTGGATGAAGAAGGTAAGATAAAGAGTAGAGTGGAAAGATTTAAGGGAGGCCTACGCCGCAGAGGCGACTTCTACATTATAGAGTAATATACAATAGTTAATTAAGCCAACTAAGTTTGATTTTTGTAGTAGAATAAAGCCTTTTATATAATCTCATTCGGTAATATTCTAATTATGAAATGAAATACAGACTTTTATTGGCATATTTTATTTACATACTTCTTTAAGAAAATTAAAAAATTAAATTAAAGCATTATTCTCCTAACAAAATCTAGTAACAAAACAATGCTTTTAAACAATTTTTTAATTATTAAAGTACAACCAAGGAGGTTTCAATTCAATTTAAGTACACATTATCTGTGGTGAGCGCTGGTTCCGAGCCAATAGACCAAAAACAGACTTTTTCCACGGATATTGGCAAAATTGTGGTTACGCCGCACAAGTCATACAAACAAGAAGAAGAAGAAGACTTTTCCATTGTGGCGCTATTTCGTACATACGAATTTGAGTAATATTTTGTTGGATAAAACCTACGAAGAAATAATAGTCAGGAAGCATAATTCAGAACAAATTCCACACAAAAAGTGGCCCTGCAAATCAAAACATCGTATGATTCCAAATACAAATTACTTCCGAGGTTACAAATAGACATGTTCGGTGATTGGTTTAAATTCAGAAGGAAAACAGGGATTGGTTTACGCGCGTGCTGCAACGTCTACAATGACAGCAGAGTCATAGCGGCGTGGACGATGTTATTCAACAAGTGGACTGGACCAACTCAATAATAAATCAATCGTAAATCTCGTATGTCTCGCGAAATATGATTAATTTATTAAGTTTTTGTCTAGAAGACATTAGAAGAGATTCTTCGCAATGTAGTAAAGAAAGATTATGAGACATTTTAGGCTTATACATTTTACCAAAAAAAAATATGTCGTTATTTGCCAGCTGGATGTTTTTCAGTGAAGAAAATTCAATCAATTTATAGAATTACTTTAGAAAAGCACTGTGTTGATATTACTGACAAATTAATTAGCAACTCAGCTAAACCACTTTAAAATTAGCAGAGGATGGATTTTCATCAGCTTGAAAAATTAAACGTGCTTTAATTTGAACAAACAATGAACTGTTTTTTTAATGCTATAAGTTACCTATATTACATACCAACTGTAGGCAATCGTTTATTGTTGTTGTTTATCGTTCATTGTCTGTAGTATCTCTTTAGAGCGTAAGCGCTTTGGAAGCGCCAATTCGCGTTTTTGCTGAGCATTTGAAGGGTCACATAATAATGATTGATATGTATTATGTCAATTATTATTACCTGATGTAATAGAACATTATTTGATTAACAAGTTCAAGTTCCACAGACTACATTTAGAAATTGTTTATTAGTTTGTTATTGCCGAGCGGTTTCTACACACACACGTTTTTAAAAGCAATCATAAAACCGGTCGCGCCAGTCACAAATCGTCAGACGCGGCTGAGGCCTCTTAGAGAGAGGTCAGAGGACGTATCGCTCTGACGCCCGCGCTTACACAACTAAATATTAGTGCGCTCAAAACTTCCTAATACTTATTGCGGTAACATTTCTAAGTGGGGTTCTAACAACTAATTTTATATGACATCTGGTACATCAACAATAGAAATTTCATTGTTATAATGACATCGACCCTTGAGGGGCTAGTATTTTGCTATTAACCAAATTTCTTATGCTTATACTTGGTATCCAGGAATCCATGCTGGAGTCGGAAACTGGTAGCAGGAACTATGTGATTTTTAATAGTAGACACACCGTGTTTGGGATCGTATAAATCGTCTTCGCGATACGTTTTTTCTAGCTGGTGACCAGGACCTGATGAAACTGGTAGCGGGAACTATTTGATGGTTGTTTTATTTGTTATTCTCATCTCTTTTTGGTAGATACATGAGTTAAATCTTACTTTTTTCTAGTCTATGCTCTTGTAGATAACATGTACTTGGTTAATAATAATCATTTTATGTTAATTAATGTCGATATTAAAAATAAAATGTGTCCTGCGTGATATTTTATTTCACCTTTTTGACCTACGTCTATTTGTGACATAAAAACCAAAGTAGATGAAAAAAAAAACCAAATATTAATGCGCGCTATTTTGCTCAAGCGGTAAGGCCACTGCCGCAGGGCGCGCTAGTAAGTAACTCGCTAATGTAAAATACTTAAACTCGCGCAGCGCTGCGCAGAATAAAGGCTCTTAAAGATGTTGATGTTTCTTCGGGACAAATCATCAGCATAAAAAGATAAATATAATATTTTATATAACACAATTTAAAAAAAAAACAGTAGGTACTTACTGTACCAACTGGTAGGTAGGTACTGCAGTTTTGTGTAACATGGTCCATATTTTTTTTATTATCTATAATTTTATTGTTTTCAGTCAAAATAAACGTAGTATAACTATGGTGGTTTTCACAGGCAGTCATACTCTTGTTTTTCTTGCTTAATGGCAGCTAGGCACTTATTTTGCCGCATTGAATCGGCAAGCAAGCGAGAATAAAACATTACAAGCAAAACCATTGCACATTACATACATTTCAATATTTAGTCCTGAAGAAAAAAATACATCCTAAATTAAATAAAAATTGACTGACTTTATTTTGCATAGTATTGACCATCTCGATTTGTTAACGTATTTGAACATCTTTGAATAATTATAATTTTGCTATTATTTACTAGTAAAAGTGATCCCTGGACATTTTAATCGTGTATTGCTCCTGCACCACTTCACAACGAATGCTGGCATGATGATCCACAACTGAAGTTCACAATGATAAAAATGAAAATGTACGCGAAGATTTGAAGTGTGCTCGCTTGCAAGTAAAATTTCCGACTGATGACGTACTGAACACGACTTTTAAGCCCCGCCCACTTGAACACGACTTTTGTTGGGTCATTTTTTTAACGCAGTTACTGTTCCTGACTATATTTCTTCGTAGGATAAAACTTTAGTAGCAAAAATGTCATGAGATTAAATAAAGTAGTGTATGCAACTGCATATAATTAGGTATTATATGCAGTTGCATACACTACTATTTTATTATTTATAAGATTATAAGTAGGCTACCTACCTCAATTGCTTACACGTTACACCCTCAACAATCCTTCGCGGCAAGTATTATTAGTAGTAATGATTTCTTGGCCTTTCCGTATTCATAAACATTGAAATAAAGCAACTTGTGATACACTCGTATTTACCATCACAAATGATCATTACTCTCATTAAACACTTTCTTTATTTTGTATGAGGCCTCCTTTGGCCAGTGATGCGTTAAATTTGAAAAATAAAAAGAGAATTGGAGATTGAGACGAACAGTGAACGGATAACGTAAAGCAGAAAAGCGCGGTGTCCGAATTTGTGGAGAATAAGAAAAACATTTCTAAGTTCGAGAGACGAGGATTTTATTAAAAATTACAACGCTGCGATGTCAATACGAAAGTTTCAAGTATTTCTAAATAATGCTTCTTTCGGTTGGATGGTACTGTTAAACTGTCCAATAGATGTCGCTGCGTCCCCGCAAGACGGTCAGTTAAATAGAGAGTTAAAATTCGATGCTCGGACCAGAACCTCGGTGGCCTAGTTGGTCATTGGCGTCTGACACGGAGAGTCAGAAGACGCGGGTTCGAATCCCGTCCGAGGATGGAATTTTTCTCTCTATAAACAAGGTTTTTATTCGTTACCCCAATGTTGAAAAAATGAGCAATTTAGGAATAATTAACAAATCTGAATACGAGGTGTGGAGCCTGCGTCTATACAGAGAAGTAATCCGGTGTTCTCCGGTTTAGATCCTACATGAGGGAAAGTTCTTTCGTGGAATTAAGCAGTGAAATCAATGAAAAAGGTAAACTATTAAAAGCTGTTTATTATACATCCGATGGAGTGAACTTTGTGACTTCGCCCGGTCATATATTTTTGATTAATATAACTACGTTAAGATAAACATATTTTATTTGTTTACATGTCATTAAACATTAAATATAATCTATAAGCCCCATGGTGGGGGAAAAAGTGGCCAAAACGCTGGCGGCATTGCCACGCTGGATGGCAATGCAAAGTTTTTGCCCAAAATAGACGCCAGCATTTCGGTCACCCGACGCTTCAAACAAACGTTTCGCCAGATCCCTAAACAAGTTGAGAGCGTTTATTACTACGTTTATTTTTACACTTCCTTTTTATTTCTTTAGTAAGTAAGTTCTTGATAGGAAAACAATGCAGTGTAGGTCGTAGGCAGACCGTATTACATTACATACTTTAATGGTACAAACTTAAAGATAGAGAAATATTGTACTCCGTTCAATAGCTTATTCACTGAGCAACGCTTTTCATACATTATAGCTATAACTCCCAAAGGCATTTATTTTCCGTAGCTTGTCAGCATAGCATTACGTGACGTCAGCGTAACGTCAGAATATGATTTACAATTCCTTACAAAGCTCCGTGAGGTAACGTGCAGTGAAACGTTTCCGCCTTTGTAAGGCGGCCGCGCGCTCCGGGATCTGTCGCTGTACACTCACGGGCATGAATAGGTTACAACTTATACAAGCGACATGACGCTAACATTTTTAAAGGCTTTGAGGGGTTGTTTTGAATAAGAGTGGAATCTTGTTGCTTTGATAATATGTCACCTTTATCGTCTTTAAAGTGTATTTCAACACGTTCAGGGATATTTTAACGCCAGAATTAAGAGTTTGCCGTTCTCATCATAAAGTTTCATCTCACAAGCAAAATACTTATAATGATTTTAATCCGTATTGAATTTAATATTATGTTGACGGTTTAACTAAAGTAAACAATATTAAAATGTGTAATACTTATGAATGTTTAAATGTACGTACTTTTTGGACTATATTCATCCCATAATTATGTAGTTAGAGTTGTAGCGACTTCATGTTAATACCGATAGTAGCTGCGTTGTAAAGCGTGGAGGGCCCGTGCCCCCGTCACATGTCGAGATGATGGAACTCCCCGGGTTTTTAGTGGATACTCGGACTCCCACATAACCACCGTGCTCCCCCGGGGCCGGTGGTATCCATAAAGGATTTTCCCGGATCAACAAAAAGTACCGATAGTAAAAAGTAAATGTCTTTATATCGAATTATTTATTATTATAATCAAATATTTGCATATATCGGCTGAGAGCTCGAAATGTGACCCGGTATGAAGAAAACACGTAATGTCCATTCCAACTTTAATGTTCGATCACTTATTTGATTAGAACAACAGAGACGTGCGCACGCGGCGAGCGCTCACAGCAAACTGAGCTGCGGTTTTTTTTTTTTTTTTTTAGAACGGACTATTGCTGTTTGCCTCTACCGGCATTTACAGCGTCACCGGACGGTTGGCGAGCGCAGATGGCACTCAGCCAGAGCTGCGGTTGCCAAACGCAGCTGTTTTATAGGCTACTATGAGGATGGGTGTGCGGTGAATCAACCGCTCGCCCGTTGCGCATGCTCCGTCACAATAGGCGGCCGACGCCGTCACATACTATATTAACAACTTAACTAGATAAGAAAACAATTTTTAATGTAATAAAACACCTGTAGGTAATTAAAACTCTTACATTACGTATATGTTTATTTCCTCAGATATAATACGTAGTACATATAATTGTCTATGGATATTAGAGATGGTTTCTTTGCTGTGCAGCCTTGAGTAAGCAAATGAAGACAAACCTTTTGAAGTTTAGATCAATCGACTTTCATTTACTTACGTAACCAATAATGAATAACATTTTCAATACAGTTGCTCTGCAAGTGGCGTATTGCAGGGACGTATAGCATTCGGGATGTGGGCTTATTACATACTCGTGCTTTTTTTTTTTTGTACCTTTCCCGAACTCGTGCGTTCTCTTTCCCAACTGTCAAAATAATGTCTATTAAAAAGAAAAACCAACCATGAGGTTTTTACTAAAAAAAAATCATAGAAGTTTTTATGATTCATGCAAACGTATATTTCTAAAAAGAAGCTACTAATTTGTTTCAATATCAGATTAAATGATTTGATTGAATGAGTTAGGTTAGGTTTCATTTGATTTCATCTCATTAAATTTAATTTTCATTTCATATCAATAAAAAAAATCTACTGAAGACTTGGCTGTATGGGCATAGTTCCCTTTGCCTACCAGAAAGGGTGAAGAAAAAAAATATATATTCTACGGTTGGCACCATATTCCAGAAATTTTCTTTGGGAGTTTATTTGATTAAATTGCTTATTGTTTTGGCAATTGTATTAAAAATAGTCGTTCAATACACATGCGGAACCGTCATTGCAACTTGTTCCGACTGCCAACCCTCGCCTTCGGCTGCACCTTGGCTGGGGTAGACGTTTGTCGGAACTCTTTGCAATGACAGCCTTTCACCACTTGTAATGAAATATACTATTGTAAGTAACATAATGAAATAAGCATTCACTCAGTTACTTCATAAGCTGCACTCAAAAATCACAAATTTTTTAACAAGTAGTGCTTTCACTCTATAGCTTTAAAATAAAATATCTGCGGCTCTAGCACGAATACCTGCGTGCGTGTAACGTAACGTGTCGTTCACGTGCAACAGTACAAACTGTCATGTATCTAGGGCACACTGTCACACAGATACACTCATAGTTAGTACGCCGAAGCGTGACGTATTGACGCTTACAGTACGAATACTTTTTCGGAAATGATTTGTATTAAGGCCTCTGATACTGCGGTGATAGCTACCAAGGCATTTGCAGAATTGAGTCACCACCTCGTATATCATCTGACAGGTTCTCCCAATTATAATATAAGTATATGAGGTTCTATGAAGTATCAACAGTTTGTCCTGCACTGTACCTCCAGCAAGACTACTCCCGCTAAGCCATGCGCGTTCACTCCTAGAAAAACGCTCTTCAGAAAAGTTTGAGCTTCGCTGGTTTCTGAATTAACTCTTTACTTTTGAATGACTGCTTTCTTTTGAATTACTCCTTTCTACGCATTTAGTGCTTTTCGTGGTTTTATAAAGGCAAGTGAGTTATTCTGCCAATTAAGTAGGCACTTTCAGAAATGTATTTTTTGTGAATTTAGCTAACATCTCTTATAAGTATAAGTTATGGACTTTATTCGCTGAAAGTTATGTTTATCCTTTACTAGCGATTTCTCGTGACTTCGTTCGCATAGTAGGCTCGGCCTTCCGCCTCGCCATGACCTCCCATTGATTTATCTTTCATGCGATGGCCAAGGGAAATATACGTTAATTTTTCTATGCATAGATTCAATTTTTAATAAAGTAAAATATTTATATAAAGTATGTTTTTTATTAAAAACCCTCTTCGAATTATTAGAAAACATTTAAAAAATGATGAATGTCGTGATGGAATGAATGAATGAAATATCAAGTTAAAGCGTGACCAGGAGAAATAGGGGTTCATTTTATATAAATAGACTAGCTACTGTCCGCGACTTCGTTCGCGTAGTAGGCTCGGCCTTCCGCCTCGCCATAACCTCGCATCTTATCTTGGTTTCTCTTTCATAAGAATCTTCTCCTGACAATATATAAAACAACAAAAAAGAATTAGCTAGATTGTTCCATCCGTTCTCAAGTTATAGCGTGACCAGGAGAAATAGGGGTTCATATTTATATAGATTTAAATATAGATGTCACAGAAGCAAATTAAATCAAAATGGCCGTCATGTGTCGACGAACTCGAGGAAACAGAAATGTAGGTAAATTGAACATTTGTTCAATTTACCTACATTTCTGTTTCCTCGAGTTTGACGTGTGATGGAATTGTACTTTGTTGTATTAAAATATACCAAAATAATTAAATCCATAATAAGTAGTTACTACTAATACAATAAAACTGTTATTTCATCCTTTTTAGTGACCCTTACTACTTGTACTTACGGGATCGATTGTAACTTACTAACAATGATGATATCAACAAGATAGGCGTAACACGTTCTAGACAGGCCTGTTGGTCTAGTGGTTAGTGACCCTGACTGCTATGCCGGAGGTCGTGGGTTCGATTCCCACCCAGGACAAATGTTTGTGTAATGAGCACGATCATTTGTTCTGTGTCTGGGTGTAATTTATCTATAATATGTATGTATTTAGAAATATATAAGTATGTTTATCAGTTGTCTAGTACCCATAACACAAGCTCTGCTTAGCTTGGGACTAGATGGCGTTGTGTGATAGTAAAAAAAAAAAAAAATATTGGAGTGTACCTCAAAAACTGCTTGACCGAATTCAAAGAAATTTAAATTGGACCACCTCGGAATTATAGAGTTATTAATTATAATTATTGTCAACCAAACCAAAAAGGAATTTTACTATCAAATTCGGACTACTCTGTTAAAAGATAGACGTGGTCATCTGGTCATACATAACAACTCGCGTCGAGTTGAGAACCTCTTCCTTTTGAAAGTCGGTTGAAAAGACTAGTACCCCCAGCGTTGGTGTGACTTGTTGTTAAGTACCTCCTAGAACACGTGTCTCCCTGCCACCGGACGTACAGTGTTCATAATAAGATTAACTCACAATAAGACGATTTTATTGAACTACTGTACCTACCTAGTACTGCACTGGACGCAGTACACGCGAGTGTACAGTACGTCAACTTGAATCATTTCACGTGCCTTTTTTTAATTGATACGGATCAGTTCCGACAACTTTTTTACTTGTATGCTAGTAATTGACCACTATCTCGCTTGTTTTCCTTGTATATATTAGAAAAATGTACTTTCGTAAATATATACAGGGTGACTGGTTGAACACTTTACATATTGATATATAGTGCTCAGTACTCGATTCTCGTTCTAATTAAGAAAAAAAAATAGGTGCCTAATATTTACCTAATTTAACTTTAATTGTCTACTCAAAACAATAAACATGGTCACTCGCGGCGCGCGTGTAGTAGCGCGGGCGGCGCGGCCCTTTGGGTCATTAACCCCGTTTGGACGCAGCTTGATTCCTTTGAACGCGGCGCGGCGCTTTGGGTCATTAACCCCGTTCGGACGGTGTCCATAATTTTCGAGTTATAGCACATTCATAGAATGAAGGTTTCCTCTGTAGTTTAACGGTATTTTTTTAATTTTCTTTTTTTAAACGTTTCATGTGACCAAGAATTATCATGTCCTTGTTTATGTAAAGTGTTCAACCAGTCAGCCTGTATATCCTCCTTAACCGTTCCGAGTGCGTACTATTTGGGTTTGATGCATATCTTGATGTTTCGATCTCTCCATATTCTTTTGAGTTGGGTCATCGCAGTCTGAGCCATACCAATGCGACGAATGTACGATACATACGACAAATGTGTCACATTTATATAAATTTAAGATGTACAGTTAATACCACATGTATAACACTAAAATAAGGATAGTACAGCAATGTCTAGTTAGACTAGCGAATCGGAATAAGTTTTCTTAGAGAACTGTATGGCAGGCAAAAATGCTTGGAGTACTGCACCGCTGTCAAGTTGACATCTGTCAAACATTATTTAAGTGCGTAATAAAAGTAATACATTGTACAAACAAAATTGAAAAGAATGGCCCCGCATTTCTTGCCCGTACTTCTGATATATCTGTTCTGGATTTGGAGGCTATATTTGTTATGCGTCACAGCAGGTTTATAAAAAGTAGACGTTTTTAGTGGATTTTTAAAACCTTATTTTGTTTTTTTTTCCTATACAAGAAACTTAACAAAGAACTTAACATTCCTTTTAATATAATAGTTTCAGGCGTAGATTTAGCACGTCAGCATATCTTAATTAGCATACGTAAGGACAAGCATACGTAAAACGTCTTTTACGTATGCTTGTCCAGTGTGGAGTAGCACCTGCCAAACAAACATTAAAAAATTACAGGTTATACAGAATAAGGCACTCAAGTATGCCTTCAATACCCCTTTCCGCACAAAACTACATAAATTGCACCTAAAAATAGGATTGCCCAAAATTGACGTGTATATTTATAAGCTATCAGAAAAATTTTATATGCATAAAAGCCCTCTAAATAAAAACTCATTAATTCAAAACTTATGCAAAACACGTAATAAAAGTCTAACATTTATCGACAAATACAATCGATACAAACTACTGCATCACCTATTTCTAAAATACGATGAATAGGTTGAGTCATCGTGTAAGCGCATGCGGACCGCTGGCCGGTGCCGGCCCGTTTTACCAGCTGGTACAGCCCGCGGCACGTAACTCTAGCGCTGACCGTTATTGCGCAGAAGTCAAAAATTGGGTATCACAGGGGGGCTAGAGGGACGAAGGACTCTTGTCTCTCTCTGTCACATGTGCGCGACTGTACCCATGCGCAGATATCCCCTCCACATTTCGCTCAGCACTAGAGTTACGTGCCGCGGGTTATATCGGGTAGGACGGTAGGAGTGGCATGCGCGACTCGCGCTGCAGCGCGTCGCATGCGCTTACTGAATGATAGATCAGATAACATTGTTTACGTTCCTGTTGCTTTCTGCGAACCGCCGCCGTTGCTTAGAGCGTCGAAAGATTTATTTATCTACCGCCTTTTGGCCTTCATACTCTTATAAAAACAATTTAACAAATGTAATGCAAATCTAAAACGCTTACATAACTTATATTTATAAACGTGAAACTTTCCCTATGGTATAGGTAATCTTACTACCGCTTTCAAATTATGTTTTTTGTACGGATCATGCCAAGAGTTTTATATGAGTCTAGGTACTCGATAAACGTATTTTGTAATAAATATTAATGTACTGCTAAGGAGCTTAATAACACTAGCATTTTTGTACTGTTTATTTTATCCTTATGTTAATAAAGATTTAATTTTAATAATTTTAAAATTGAATTGAATTGATATTTTAATTTTTAAATGATTAGGTACCTACTGGTATTTTCTTAATTAAGTTAGAAGACCAAAGTTGAGTTACTGCTCATATATGTATATTGCATGTACGTGACCAAACCGCTAGTGATGGGATTATACCGCATACAAGTATCGATTAAACTATTCCAAAGGATTGAAAAGGACTGTAGATGAATCGACAAGGTTTTGAGTCGGTTATTTATGTCCTCGGCACTACACATTCGAGTTAAGCCGATTTCTCGTTGCTCGGTCATGTTTGTTTCTTTGAATTCAGTGAATAGGTAGATAATTTGTTTCTCTCGAATGAATAGAGTCGAGTTTAGTTTCAGCTTTAAAGGTTTATTTCTATAGTAAAGTGTTTAGTGCGTTGGCTTTTCTGCCGACTTCCAAAAAAGGAGGAGGTACTCAATTCGACTGTATTATATATTTTTATTTTTTATGTTTGTTACCTCATAACTTTCGACTGGGTCAATCAATTTTCAAAATTATTTTTTGGTTGTAAGCTGGTGCTTCCTGTGTGTTTTAAGTTTCATCAAATTCGGTTCAGTAGGTTTTGAGTTACACTCCAATAACTGATTTTAACCAAAGTAATAGAATGGAAGTCGGTATACAATTTTTCAAATTGCACTTGTTAGTGCTTACGTTGTGGAGTAGACATCTTAAATTCATTTAACCTTACTTTAAGTGCGTAAGCGAAAAACTAGAAACACGTTACATAATATACGTGTATTACATATATATCAACATTTCTTCATTTTCAAAGTATCGCTTTAGATACAAATACTTTTTCGCTGATTTTTCACGCTACAGTTAATCAAATGAGAAACGCGGTGCGATTCGTCGCACAAACGATGAGTTATCTGTGCAATAGTTGTACGAGATAAATTATAGTTTGTACTACATTTAATTATTTCACGCCAATGATACGATAACGTTCATCTTAGGCGATTTTTGTGTAAGACCCGCGGTACTTCTTATCCTAAAATTATACGATAATGATAATATTGTAATACCGCAGGGGAGGCTTTGTGACGAACTGTCGGCGAGTGGCGACACCGTGGACCCTGATTCTCCCTGGGGCTAAATGAGACCCCTGCCTCCGGGGGTAGAGACTCAAGCGCAAGAAACAAAAAGCTCCAAGGGTGGAAGTGTTAAAGGGCATAACGTCGGTAGTAGCGCTCTAGTGAAACCGCAGCACACCTATCAACACCCTTCAGCCATCCACACCAACGTTGCCCCTTTTGTCACCATAGATAGTGGTTCTTCTGGGGGGCTCGTTTAGTGGGTGGCAAGTCACCACCTGTCTAAATATTTTAAGATGAGACTGAAATTGGCAGGTGCCGTAGTCTCGTCCATAGCCCACTATCTCCCGTACCACTAATAAGTACATATCAATAGCCCGGCCATTTTACCCATTTTTGTAATAGATATACCATGTTACCCTTCATCCAAAATGTTTCTGTTTTTATACTACATTGTATATTTTATACCAAACGGGCCTGCAAGTGTTGGCTACAGCCCCGCTTATGCCTCTGTAAAGGGCCGGGTGAAACCCGTGAAATATGTCAAATAAAAGGAATATTGTATAAATACAAAAATGAATTTTGTAGTCATTTTGACGTATGCATATACGACATTTAATACTGACACAATTTAAGGATGTCTATATCAAAGGCCGGTTATAAAATCAGTAGCACATAAATACTATGTGGCTAAACCTTGGCAACTGGTATGTCGTTGTGGAATGGAACTTTACTTGCAAAAACCTTGATGATTATAAAATTGGCACAGGACTGTGACTGACAAGTTTAACGCTTTCTAAAAAAGTTATAAAAAGTGAAATTCGATTCTGGGACGATTCGCCTTGGTGGCCTAGTCAGAAGGCGTGGGTTCGAATTCCAATCGAGCATTTTGTAATTTCTCATTCAAAAATAATATTGTTTGATGGATTCCACAATAAATATAAAAATATTGTAAATATCATCAATATCTAGACGCGAAGACGCGAAACTCAGAGACTAGGGCTAGAATGGCGAAACTTTGTTTCGCTAAGCAGACGTTAGTGCTACAAAAGTTGTACAGTACGAGTAATAAACCATTTAGTTTACTTTACATGTGTCACCGGTTTAATACACGATGACATCGCTTCAATTTAACTTTTAACTATTAATTGACTAGATAAATATTCAAATTATTATTATGTCAGTCAAATTATTACTCGTTGTTTTAAGTTTATACATTATTTTATTATAAATATAATGTAGCTTATATGCCACTGCTCGACAGATTTGCACGCATGTGGACAAAATACGATCTAAGTTCACCAATATTCTATTCACGACCTGTTTTATTACATACATAGTGCAGTGCTAAGCGGAATTTTTAATTTTAAAAAAGAACTGGATCGCACTGCAACTGTCGGTTTAGTTACGCTCAAAAAATCACCGATAAAACACTTTACGTATTTTTTTTCCCACAGTAGCTTAAACAAGCCAAGTTAGAAAACTATTGTACCTATACTCGAAATGAGCCAACTGTTCTATTTGTTTATAATATTTAAGCTCTTATGCACACAGTTATACGATCAATTTCAATTAGATCCTGATTATTATTAAATTAGTTGGACTAATTATGGGTTTGACCACATATGTTGAAAAATAGTCATTTTCAAGTTGATCATGTTATAGTATATTTTTATATAAGTATACTTTTCACAAGATTAGCCAGTTGAAGTGGCAGTGGGCAGAGCACATAGCACGCAGAATAGATGGCCGATGGGTTGGGAAGGTTCTGGAGTGGAGACCACGGACTGGCAAGCGCAGCGTAGGTCGTCCACCGACACGGTGGACAGACGACCTGAGGAAGGTCGCAGGACGACGTTGGATGCAGGCCGCTTCCAACCGGTCCTTTTGGAAAATCATGGGGGAGGCCTATGTTCAGCAGTGGACGTCCTACGGCTGAGATGATGATGATGAGATGATACTTTTCACAGTTTTCTAAAGTGCCCTACTATTTATTTATTTATATATATATATTATAATAGCCGTGGCGGTGCCGGCTTAGAATAGCACCCCCCCAACTCTACCCGTGGGTGCCGTAGAAGCCGGCTAAGGGATAACAAATCAGAAGGTGGGCAGCAGCACCTTCCCAGTCAAACACACAGAAACTGCGCTCGCCAACCCGCCTGCCAAGCGTGGCGAGTATTGGCAAAAACCCCTCAATGGATTGGACAAAAAGAACCAGGCCCCCAGTCCCCGGCAGCCCCGCTATTCCTGGCTACGGTAGCGGCCACGGTAACGGTGGGGCAGGGGGTGCTAAGAATCCCCGGCAGACGCCCGGCTACCACCCCCAACGACGACGACTGGCCCTGGTAACACACAACATACGCACGATGAGGACAGACGAGAAGATATATGAGCTGGAAGAAGAAATGAGTAAGCTACGCTGGGACATTGTGGGGTTATCTGAAGTCCGTAGAGCGGGTGAGGACACGATAACCCTAAAATCAGGTAACCTACTCTACCACCGGGAGGGCGACCAACAGTCCCAAGGTGGTGTCGGGTTTCTCGTCCACAAGTCCCTTACTAACAACATAGTTAAGATCGATAGCGTTTCCAATAGGGTCGTATACCTAATACTCAGAGTATCCAAACGATATTCGCTGAAGGTCATTCAGGTATACGCACCGACAAAGTCGCACCCGGATGATGAGGTGGAGGATATGTATGAGGACATTAGTCGGGCCATACATACCTCTGAAACGCACTTTCTAGTTGTTATGGGGGACTTCAATGCGAAGTTGGGTAAGAGAAGCGAGGATGAGTCGAAAGTGGGGCAATTTGGCTATGGACAACGGAACCGTAGGGGACAGAGGTTGGCCGACTTCCTGGAGAAAGAGGGACTCTTTATGATGAACTCTTTCTTTCAGAAGCCACCTCACAGGAAATGGACCTGGCTGAGTCCCGATGGTTCCACGAGAAATGAGATTGACTTCATTATGACCACCAAAAGGCAAATATTCACTGATGTCTCCGTGATCAACAGGGTTAAAACCGGTAGTGATCACCGAATGGTAAGAGGCACGGTGAATATTAATGTCAAACTGGAGAGGTCTCGTCTGATGAAGTCTACGCTCCGACCTACTCGTGCCCATATTCAAGACCCCGAGAGCTTTCAACTTGAGCTATCCAATCGCTTCGATTGCCTTGAGAACATCGCTTCAGTGGACGAGATCAATAACAGGTTAGTAGAAACTGTCCATACAGTGGGTTCCAAGTACTTTAAACCCCACCGTACAGATAGGCCACAGAAACTCTCCAACGATACCCTCAACCTCATGGCTGAACGACGCTCATTGAAACTGCAGTCTTCGGATGATGCTGAAGCATATAGGCTGCTAAATAGACGAATATGGAAGTCCTTGCGACACGACATTCGGATCTTTAATACAAACCGTATTAAAGAGACGATAGAGCGGAAAAAAGGCTCCAAAGTGTTTGCAAGAGACATGTCTATTGGGCAAAGCCAGTTGACGAAGCTGAAGAGAGGAGACGGCAGTGTAGCGTCGACCAAAGCGGAAGTGTTAGGAGAGGTCGAGAGTTTCTACGGACAGTTATACACCTCGGTCGCTAAACCTGTTAGCAGCTCGGCCAAAGACCCAAGAGCCAAGCTGACCCGACATTATACCGAAGATATCCCGGACATCAGCCTGTACGAGATTAGAATGGCCTTGAAACAGCTTAAGAACAACAAGGCGCCTGGTGACGACGGTATCACATCTGAGCTTCTGAAAGCGGGTGGAACACCGGTACTTAAAGTCCTTCAGAAGCTCTTTAATACCGTCTTACTCGAAGGTTCAACGCCAGAAGCATGGAACAAAAGCGTGGTGGTGCTGTTCTTCAAGAAAGGTGACAACACTTTACTTAAAAATTACAGACCCATCTCGCTTTTGAGCCATGTTTATAAGCTGTTTTCGAAGGTCATAACGAACCGTCTCAGTCGCAGGTTTGATGAATTCCAGCCTCCGGAACAAGCCGGTTTCCGAAAAGGCTATAGTACCATAGACCACATCCACACGCTACGGCAAGTTATACAGAAGACCGAAGAGTATAACTTGCCTCTTTGTCTAGCGTTTGTGGACTATGAGAAAGCCTTTGATTCGATCGAGACGTGGGCAGTGCTTGAGTCTCTCCAGCGGTGCCGTATTGACTATCGGTATATTGAAGTGCTGAAGTGTTTGTACAAAAACGCCTACATGTCAGTCCGAGTACAGGAGCAGAGTTCGAAGGCAATTCCATTGCAAAGAGGCGTGAGACAGGGAGACGTTATATCTCCGAAACTGTTCACCGCTACATTGGAAGACGCCTTCAAGCTTCTGGAATGGCAAGGACTTGGCATCAATATTAACGGCGAATACATCACTCACCTTCGATTTGCCGACGATATTGTAGTCATGGCAGAATCCATGGAAGACCTCAGTACAATGCTCGAAGGCCTCCATCGAGTTTCCCAACGGGTAGGTCTTAAGATGAACATGGACAAGACGAAAATTATGTCTAATGCCCATGTTGTACCTACCCCAATATCAGTTGGGAACTCAGTTCTCGAAGTTGTTGACGAGTATATCTACCTGGGACAGACAGTCAAACTAGGCAGGTCCAACTTCGAGAAAGAGGTCAATCGTCGAATCCAACTCGGCTGGGCAGCGTTCCGGAAACTTCGCGAAGTCTTCTCGTCAAAAATACCTCAGTGCCTCAAGACAAGAGTCTTCGACCAATGTGTGTTACCAGTGATGACTTATGGCACTGAAACGTGGTCTCTTACTATGGGCCTCATAGATAAGCTCAAAGTCGCACAACGAGCTATGGAGAGGGCTATGCTCGGGGTTTCTCTACGTGATCGAATCAGAAATGAGGAGATCCGTAGAAGAACGAAAGTCACCGACATAGCTCAGAAGATTAGCCAGTTGAAGTGGCAGTGGGCAGGGCACATAGCACGCAGAACAGATGGCCGATGGGGCCGAAAGGTTCTGGAGTGGAGACCACGTACCGGCAAGCGCAGCGTAGGTCGCCCACCGACACGGTGGACAGACGACCTGAGAAAGGTCGCAGGACGACGTTGGATGCAGGCCGCTTCCAACCGGTCCTTTTGGAAAATCATGGGGGAGGCCTATGTTCAGCAGTGGACGTCCTACGGCTGAGATGAGATGATGAGATGATGAGATTATAATTACATAAAAAATATTCTGCTTACTTAATGCTTACCATCCGAGCATCAAATTTAAACTTTCTGTATAATTGTAACCGTCGTATGGGGACCGAGCGACATCTATTGACTAGCGTTATCCAACCGAAGAGTTTTCTGAGAGTGATAGAATTGCAATGTTTGGTCTTGCAGTTCCTGGAAAAGTAGGTTGGTTTCTGCGACATCTATTGTAATATTGGCCAAATATGGCGAATTGCGAGCCAACGTGTTAAAAATCATAATTATAAAAATGAATAAATAAGGTTACATTTACAATAGAAAACATATTATAGTTGGAATTAGAAGGTATAATTTTATCGATAGTTCCATGTCCCAGCACTAGTGCGTACGCGCCGAATCTCGGCCCTTACCTACGATGACAGCGCATGATATATCTCCATGAGAATGCGGCCTGCCTGCCGCAGGATGTCTCCATGTCCTACTTGAAGGAAGACACGAGGGCATGAGGAGTTGTTACTCAATAGGGTACTCTTGGTTTCCTAACGCTAAGGGCCTTTTGAAGATAGTTGCTCGCACCCCATCTTATCTTTAATTTACGTTTCGCTAACGTTTTTATGTGGAGAACTACGAATTACGCAGAAGCTTGGCATCGTGCTATCAACGGTGTATATATGAAACCGGCCAAGTGCGAGTCGGAATCGCGCACGAAGGGTTCCCTAACATTATTTATAAAAACGAGCAAAAAAATCACGTTTGTTGTATGGGAGCTCCTTTAAAAATATATTTAATTCTGTTTTTTAGTATGTGTTGTTATAGCGGCAAAAGAAATACATCATCTGTGAACATTTCAACTGTCTAACTATCACGAGAGTTCATGAGATACAACCAGGTGACAGAGAGGAGTCTTAGTAATAGGGTCCCTTTTTCACCTTTTGTTACGGAACCATAAAAACGAGACCAGCAACTAATATGCAATTCCTACAAAACTTAAACATTGATGCAGCGTTTTTTGCCGTTCGCATAATGTGGGACAAAGACACATCTGCAAATAAAATAACCAAAATCCAAATAGAAAATGATGCGTTCATACGTGAACTTCAACTACAACTTATTTACGGTGAAATGACCTCAAGTGCTTAGAAACTACGCATACCTAAATAGTAGATTAGTAGCCAAGGACTGTAAGGCATCAATTGCAGCCCGAGATATTTAGGCGCACGAGCGCAGCGAGCGCACTTATTTTGTTCCTCCTTTTGTGTTGAAGCTGTTCGTCTATGGAACACTTTACCCTACGAAATTAGATGCGCGCCTTCTCTGGGCATCTTCAAAAAACGTGTCAAAGCATTTTACTTCGCGAAATAACTAACTGCAAACCTACATACTATCTACCTATTATTTGTAACATATATTTGTATCGTGGTGTTTCAATAAAGATTTAATCTATCTATCTATCTATCTATCTATGTATCTATATATCTATGTTACTGGGTAAGATGATTATTTAAACGGCGGGTTTTATGCGCTTTAACTAATAACAATGTGCAACGCTTGCTGCGGTCAGGAGTTGGATGGGTGTGTGCTAGTGGCATTGTTCAGCCGAGCGCTTCCGTGCTTCGGAGGGCACGTTAAGCCATCGGTGTCGGTTGTTTGACTTAGGACAACAGTCGTTAGAACATGTCGAAGGTTTTCGGGCGGCCTGAACACTTCCACATGGGTTGGCCACTAGCCTATCCACCAGGCCGCACTGGGCCCGCGTGGATTATGGCCCAACTCCTCTCTCTGAGAGGAAGGCTCGAGGCTCGCTCCCGGCAGTGGGAACAAAGTGGGCTGATTATGTATCCACTTTAATGTGCGAATTAATTATTTTCGTAGTCAGGTTCAATTATGTGTTTATTTACTGATTAAGTTATAATAAAACATACCACGAGGACATTTTCAGCATAACACTGTTTAGAAGTAATCAATACGACATCGCCGGGATTCAATAACGCACTGTGTCATTCTCTGAACCACTCGGTACATCATTACATTACTTGTAAACGGTTGTTGATATGTCGTGTCACACAGCTGCTGTCAAATTCGGAGAAACTCAAATAGGTAGTTAATGGCGAACAACGTAACTTTGTAATAACGTCTATCGAACAAATTTTAATTAGAAATACGGGATTACTCACGTAATATTTATTTATTTATTTAATCTTAGGAAGACGACAAATACAGTTGATTAATACTTCTTATAGTATCACAGTCATTATAAGTCTCCACTGATAGCGCTAAAATAGATTACTAAATTGAGCTTAGGACATTAAACATAAACGATATGTTATAATACTGTTTCTACAAAAATCTACACTCACATAATATCAATAAGAGATATGGAAGAAATGCAACAATCTATTAAAATTATTCAATTAGGAATTGTTAAGAAAATATTCGCTTAGCTGTTTCTTCATAGAAAAAAATACTAGAGTCAAAAATGTCAAGGTCAAGGTTATTCTCTCTATGCATACATATTTATGGGATAGTTCCGACCACATTCGGTGGTCTTTCTCAAGGAGTGTTCGGGACGCCCGCGTCGATGACGTCTCGCTTAGCACATTGTAATCCCGTAGTTCTAATTACAAATGACCACGTTAGTCTACCGAATAAATCGTTTTGTCGATAGCATTAATGTTTTTATTGTATGCCTTGTATTACCGAACACTCAGCGAAGTTTTATCTGTCGCTGCGCACCTAACAGTGTGTTTCGGCTGCTGACATTGAGAGCCACGAGTTATTGTAGTTATAGTGTGGTACCGCCTTCGACCGCATCATCACTTATCATCAAGTGAGATTGTAGTCAAGTACTAGACTATCAAGTTTAATGAAACTGTTTTTTTACTTGAGAGAATACATAACTTTTCCACAATGAATTGCTTTGCTTAAATATTGGTAACAAACATAGAGGGTGACTTTTTAATTATATGGTGTTACGAATATGATGAGCTATGAGATTGTGAACGATTTCAAAGACATAGAACTACTTTAAATGGATTAAATAGCGTATAGTTTTATATTAACTATCCCAACGTTTGGAACACTTCAGTGAACATAGTCACGGGTAGACTGGATGACAGTTGGCTATACTATAATATATAGAAGAGAAGAGGAAAGATTTGTAAGTATGTTTGTAACGAATTGGCTCAAAAAGTACTGGACCGATTTCAACAATTCTTTCACCATTGGAAAGCTACATTCACCCTGAGTAACATAGGTTATATAAGATTCATCATCATCATCATCATCCATCACCGCGCGGGGAAACCGCGGAGAGCGGCTAGTTATAGTGTTATATTAACTATCCCGACGTTTGGAACACTTTTCAGTGAACATAGTCACGGGTAGACTGGATGACAGTTGTCAGTTATAGAGTTATGACATGAAGACGCTCGACCAAGTCTGCAGTATATGACCATGTTCTGGATGAGCACAACCATAACATCCGGCTCGATAACCCACACAATCTAGCTAGGGAGAACTGCTATGTGCCGAGAATGTTAACGAGGCTATAGAAATTAAAAACACCTTAATTTCAGTAGAGATAATGGCAACTACCACTTGTCCAGTACTAAAAATCATATAATATAAAAACACTCATAGTGGGATTTAATTGTAAATTAGCCTACTTTAACATAAATTAGCTGAGATACGACAAAAGCAGTTACGGGGTATTAGCACTAATTTGTTTCACAAACCTTAAGGCTGGTTATCTATGGTCAGCCTGACACCAAGTAGCGTGAGTAGGGTGAACAATGTGGGGGATATACAAGGGTAGAATACATTATATAGTAAAGGGGGGTGTATTTTGATGACTCAGGAGTTTGTAAAAAATATGATGTCTTTAAATGTATAGTTCTTTGATGAAAAGAAATCGGCTACGATCGGGATTTCAGCCGACAATTTATTGTCTCTTTGTCAATTTTAGCTGAAATGCTGGGGGCCTACTCCCACCTTTTACGAAACTATCATAAACCAGGAGCGTTTTGTAATAAGCTTAAAATAATCATACTTACCATCGTACTGCCACCAACACAAAACGGTCGAACATATAACTTCAATACTATTTACGGCGTGTTCATTTGTTACCCGAAATCGATCCTAATGGTGCGTTCCAGGATCAATACCTATAATCCATTATTATTTTAAGCTTGCTATATTGACGTGGTAGTACCAAGTTTAGTAGTAAGGTTTAAATATGATTACTTTAAGAGGTGGGAGTAGGGCCCTGATCTCTCTTATCTACATCATACTGGGGCAGTTAAGAGGATATGAAAAACTGCCATCGTTTCATCATCTGAGCTGGCGTTTGGGCTATAAATTGATTGGAGAACTTTTAAAACGGTGTTATGCCGTCTTCTGTTCAAATCCTACTGGAAGTCAAATCTCTCCAATATCTAGCTTATAAACTAGCCTAGCATGAGCAAGTGCGTTACAAATAACAAATCCTAAGTCTTTGTTTGTTACTAAACATACAGGGTTACTGGTAATCAATTAGCATCCTGTTAAGGGCATATTCTGTACATCAAAACAAACAACTTTTGTTCTAGAACTTTACCCAAAACTAAACAAATTTCACAAAAAAATAATTTAGTTTTATGTGATTCTCTCTTACACTTCATAATTCTACATCGCATCCACTTTATTCATCAACGTGTAGTCCGCCTGCCGCCGGCCGGGGCTTGTCGGCATAGCGTGCGCGCTTTTTACATAGTGTTAATTGTTAATTGTGTTTGGACCGATCAAATAGATTTTTTTAAGTTTGGTATGGAAGAAAAAAAATACGAATTTTTGTAGTACGTAAGTGTAAATACGTGTTGTACGTAGAACAAAAGATGTTTGTTTTGATGTACAGAATATGCCCTTAACAGGATGCTAATTGATTACCAGTAACCCTGTATAACAGATTTCTCTGCAATAAATTTAATAGTAATGAGTCAGTTATTTTTTACATGTTTGTAAATATTTTATGTACAGTTAAAGCTATTATATAGCTGTTATTGATTTACAGATTCACTTCATTAGAATTAATAATTGAAAATTATGTTAAGCAATTCTAATTCTAATTATTAATGGAAAAGTTTTTCTTAATAAAGATAAAGCTCTAGAATCCGAACTAAATTTAGTATAATGGCACTTAGAAGATACACCAAGTTCAGTAAAGGAGAAAAAAGTATTATACCACAGATGAATTAGACAATTAACATGAAGGTAACCATGAATACGAATGAACATTTAATTTCGTAATGAACGATTAGATGAATGAATGATGCGTAAGTTAGTAATGATTCTGAGACATTATTTTCCACAAACCCAAGTCATTAAAATACATAATTAAGACCTTTACCAGTTCTGAAGCCAGGGTACTGAGCAGTAGTTTGGGGAAGACCTGATACATAGGCGAGAGAAGCATCTAGCGAAGGAGTTTAGACCTTATTGTCTAGGTTATTAAATACACCGTATTATGATAATGACACTCTAAAATGATTATACTCCCTTAATTTAGTACTCATAACTAACTAAACGTTTTTTTTTTCAATATATATTTTCATTGAATGTTAACAAAACTGCTTTATGTCAAAACACTTATGTATCAGTATTTATTTACAAGTAAGATAGATATGTAATTTATAAAATACTTAAATTGATTAGCAACATTTTAAAATAAAGAGTATTTGTATGGAGAGAAGGTAAATTAAATAAAACAATGATTTAATAATAAAACATTGATAACAGTTCAGAACATTTAAGGAATTATATCTTAAGTGTAACCTGATAGTCCGGTTCCGTAAATAAATATAAACATATAAATTGTTCTAGCCATGTTACGAGAGCCGCTATCTAGGCGACTTTAATAGTACAGCTCCTCGAAGGTACTGTTTCGACACCAGGTGGCGCTAATTGCTAATAAAGCAAGAGAGTTTATCCTATGTATGTGTTAGTACAATAGATGAAAAAAGAAAGTTTTAGTTATCGAGTATAGAAATTGAGGAGTAATTATCAAAATAGAGGTCAAAAACACATTAGCGAAGGAGAGGTGACATCGAGAACCCAAGTCAAGGCCTTCAAGCTCGAGGGTTTAGATTACCGGGTACCACTGCTAGGTTATTTGGCTGTGGTCGGCATTTTGGACGTTTTGAGAGCAACTTTTGTATTGTTTTAAATTAAAAAGCAGTAAAAGTAGAGATTTCAACTCTTGTGTCGATTGTCAACCTGGTTTTTCATTGCACTGGAATTCAATATTTATTATAATTAATGCCATTTAATACAATAAAATAGGTACTTTTTTATTTTCTTAGGATGTTGTTCTCAGGACAAGGATGTTTAGTAATATCATTTTATTTATCATTCTTTTGAGTATGTGTTAACATTTTTAACACTTAACCGTACAAGCGCAGTGCAACAAACAAGATAACATTTAAATGAACCGATATTTATTTAAATCAATTCAAATGTATTGCGTGAGACCATTTTGTTATCAGCATTCCGATATTTATTGATGCTTAGTCTGTCAACAAATCAATCTTAAATAGCGCAAAACTGCTCGAAGAAATAAACGGTAAATAACCGTTACATTGTACGAAAAAGACTATTAATCAAAATAAAAACGGTTGAAAGAAAATTTCCGGTTTTTTAAAGTAAGTTTAGTTAACAAATATTTAGTGAAACTAGAAGTATTTCTCTCAATTCTACCAAAAGTGACACACCGACCACAGCCCGCTAAAGGGTAAGTCGCAGGGACCACACCACTGAAAAGTCATCGACCTCTACTCACAGTCGCTGTAGATGCCTCAATCTTACAAACAAACCGTCTGGCAACTGTCCCAAACGGTTATTGCTCAGTTTCCTGCAATCCAAATAAAATAATAATATTTATTGACTGCTCACAAGACGGCAGGACGTACATGTAGGTATATTGTTCAACAGGACAGAAGACACATTAGATCTATGAAAAAACCTAGAAATAGCTTAAAAAAAATAATAATCTTAATTTAAGTAACCAAATCGGAAACTGGTACCGACCATAAATAGGACTGTAGTGGATTGTATGTAATATTTCTTTATTAGCCTTTTTTTACTAAAACCACGATGTCTCCCACTCTAGTTGCTGATAGGCAGTGAATGCTAAAAGTAGCATCTGTTAATTCATAATGAAATGTGAATACTTAAAATAGTTATCAGACATATACAAAGTATAAATTAATATAAAAAATATATATAAATAAAACTATCGAGGACGTTGTTACAAGGACACGGGGTTTGGAGCTGCATGGTCCGAATCTTACCTATATCTTACATAAAATCAAGGATCATCATAATATAGTATCATCCTTGATAAACACGAAGCATGATTATAACTAGAGAATAGTTCCTTACATACGCTAAGTATAGAATGCAATTACACAGTGTGCACACTATGTAATTGCATTGTACTTGCAACCAATAGTACCTACGTACGTATACGATAAAATAATACATACGTCAAATATTATAATTGAAATTTTAAAAATGTTTTTCGTCAATAATCAAACTTCCTTCAGCTGCATCAGGAGTCAGACGCAATAGAAAATCTATTGTTATCCTGGTTAACGACGTTTGTTTATGCTCACGCTTTTCCTGAAACATTTGTGCTGGGGCGCGTTCAGAACCTCGGTGAGACCGCACTCGGAGTGCCACTTTTCGCACTAACGCCGCCGCCGTTCCGAACATCAGGGTTCAAGCACGCGGTTGTTCTAACTCGAGCGTTCCGAACCTCAGAGCGTCGCAACTTTTTAACCATCAAAATCGATCGGTAAACGGTTGCATCCCGCATCTGACATAACTTTGACCAATCAGACTACAATAAACTTCTTCTTCTTCTTCTCAAATCATAAATCATAAATAAATCATAAATCATTTATTGGTAATAACTATTACACGTCATTGTTTCACATATGAATAACACATGCATCAAAGAAAATTAGGTAAGGAAAGTGATCTGTCAATGTCGAATTTGTCAAAGTCGGTTTGAGGTTAGAAAACAACCGTGGCCGTTCCGTACCTCGAAGCGAGTTAGAAAACAACTAAACAACCGCACTCTGAGGTTCTAAACGCGCCCCTGTGCATTTTCAACGATCCTAGCCATTGTATAACCTACAAAATCCGACAACTGCAGCTCACTGACGGTAGTCGTGGTGATTGTAGATAATGTTAATAAAGACTTGCCAGGTTCGATCCCTACGCACTTGAGCCTTCGGTGAAGGTGACGCCGGGATGAAGTCCACACCATGGTGTTAACACCGTCAAAACTGAAAGCCTTCCAGCAGTTACCAGTGCGTTTTGGCAGCTTTTCTGAATTGCATGTTGATGCAATCCAGATTATTATATCAAACTATATAGCACATTTTAATTTAGTATAGTACTGTCATACTGTCATACATAATATAGTATGTCAAACTTACTTCAATTAAACAGTTAACTATTCGAATAATCATTTAAATACGATAAGATAACATTTAGCTAATTATGTACATAATTATAATGTAAAATTGTATGTAACCTGAAATGCTAGGTATAAAATTATGAACATAATTATTTGGAAGGAACTATCTACCAAGATACACGTGTAGGTATTATACATGTAGATTGTCAGATAGAGCCTTAATGTATAATGATGTACTAAATAGAAAATGAATAAATTTGAATTGCCAATTGATAACTACGGTCAAATTGTATCCCATTGATAATCCATGTTCGTACCTACTGCTGTATGTACCCTTGCATATTGCATAAAGTTATCAGTAGCTCTACCATGAGTCGGCAACATATATGTCATCTATAGTCGATACTCGATCTCGCCTATTAAGCTTGTGATTGGCGGACTCGCTGTCAACTTTAGTTCTACAATGGACCGCGAGGTGGCACTGTTCTCTTTTCATTTTTTCGCGGCACTCGATATCGAGCACGAGTGGTGCCAACGTTGTAAACTCATGGAGACCTACAGAACTAACAGGTATGTACTCACAGACGTTCCAGCGAGTTCAGTTCCGAGAAGGAGTCCCTTTCGATGGTGTGAATGTGATTCTCAGAGAGTTGCCTGAAACGAAAACACAAAACAAATTAAGTACTCACGTGATGTAGTCCACGATTTAATCAACTAGATTTATATATTTAGATACATATATTTACAAATGTGTCCACATCACCAGACGTAGCGACAGCAGCTTGGTAAAGCTTGTGGTAGACATGTGTAGGTGATGCAAGTAATATTACGCGGGTGATATTACGCGAGAGTGTGATATGGCATCACACATCACTCGGGCGCCGAACGCATTACAGTATCACACCATGACGACACAACAGGCACACCGCGCGCGCAAAACGGAACGGACGAAGTTAGACGGCTAGCTGGCGTTCGGCTAGCTTCGGGTTTGTACTGCTTTACAGCTCTATAGCAGTAATCTGTGTCTATAGCTAAACATTACAATGAAGTAGAAAGAGATGTCAATAGTATTAATGTTCCTACAATTAGATTAGTATTTTGTTTCTTTTCCAGATTGCTATGTATGATGGAAAATCAACTTACAACAAAATATGCATTCCTACTTACCTACCTATATTTTTAATTTTAATACAAGGAAATGAAAATCACGTCTTGTATTATAACATCGAAACATGTGACATAAACATCTCCTGTGCTAAGTTTATGTCGATGCAATGTGCGGTATCGGACATCTCATGTGATGATACGAGTAATGCGGATGCCAAGTGTTCTGAGTGATGTTTCGAGTGATATCACACGAGCTAAACTGTAATGACATGTCACATTACATTCTAATTTACATTAAATTCTGTCTAATTTGGGACCTGAACACCTTTGTGTGGATGTTGTCCCATATTATTATATTCTAGTGCACTGTTTTGCGCATGTCTAGCTTGTGGACGTCGGTTGGGTGGATATGTACATGGGTAGGCAGTAAAAGCAGGTGCAGATGTCCACGTGAAAGCGCCTTCATCAAATAGGGAAGTATTCCCCCTGAGCCGGGTGTTGTTGGCCCAGGGATACCTGTTCTCTAGTTCATATACGGAGGTTGTATATGAGTTGATGTGCCGTGTAAACTTCGTCATTGCGATTCAGGAAATTGTCACTTTTTGCGATTTGTTGCGTGATTGATATTAGCGCCATCTGTTAGATTCCTGATGTAGTACGTACGATGATGTGTTTTGCTGCTGCTAATGCTGCTGCGCTTGGTTACGTATGGAGCTGCGAGTAGGATGCGGCAGAGGTCGCTACAAGCTCATTGTGGCGGGAAACGTGGAAGGGAAACGTTCCAGGTGGTCTGACCAACTGAAAGGAACAACGTCGTGCTTTTACACCGCGGTGGAGATGGCCACAAACCAGAGCCGATGGAGACAGTTCGTCAGATCCAAAGTGCTGCCGTGATGATCACGACGCTCAGTGATGAGGGAACCACCGAAGAGAGAAGTACAAAATATTAAAGTTTGACAAGTAGAAGTTGAAAAATTTAATACCGGCTTCCATTCTATATTCAGTTATTGGAGTGAAACTCAAAACTACTGGAACGAATTTGATGAAATTTAAATGAGACACACGGAAAGCCACACCACCAGCTTTCAAACAAAAAAGAATTTTGAGAATCAGTTCACCCAGTCGAAAGTTATAAGGCAACAAATTTAAAAAAAATACAGTTGAATTGAGTTCCTCCTCCTTTTTTGGAAGTCGGTAGATAAGAACTAATCTATAAGCGCCATGGTGCGGGAAAAGTGTCCAAAACGCTGGCAGCATTGCCACGCTAGAGATGGCAATGCTAACTTTTTGCCCAAAGTAGGCGCCAGAATTTCGGTCACCCGTCACCTCAGCCAATAAACAACATGCAGCAGTCTGTAGGGATTTCCCATAGAAGTGAAAACTATTCGAATTATGTTTAAGACAAACATCAACAATAAATAGTAATGGAAACCATTATCGCGCCTAAAGAAGTGTTCACTTCAAAACTGCATTATCTATGACAAAGTGTTCGATGACGATGACGCGAGTTCTTTGATTTTTCTTCACCCAAAAGGCGCTTTGCAGACGACGGCGCGGCGCGGTCTTTTTGCCCTCCGTGTGCGTTAGTAATATACGATTCCCTTTGCGCTATCGTTCGCGGCAAAATAGACCGCCCCGGCCCGGCCCGCCGTCTGCAAAGCGCCATAAGTGCTCAACGCGCCGCAACATACATGCCGCTCCGTGCCGTCAGCGTACCGCTGTGTTAGTACCGCACCCAGTCCGTGCGCGCTGCTGTCAACCGACACAATCAACTCAACTCGGATCACGGGGCGCGAGCGCGGGGGAAGTGCTGAGCACTTGCTTTATTTTATTAAACGCCATGTTACACTCGTTAGTCCATTCCCACTTGTTATTTTTTTTAACAAACTGTACATTGGCTAAAGATTTCATTAATAAACCAAAACCAACCTCCGCTCTCAACTTGTTTAAGGGTTCTGGCGAAACGTTTGTTTATGTCGACGGATTGACCGATTCAATAGATTTTGTAGTTCCCGATATTCCGGCGCAGTGACATGCTCCATGTTCACGGGTAGTCTGAAGATGCGGGTGGATGTGAACATTCAAAGTTATTTAAAAGCAGACATAACGTTCTTCCCTCTTTCTTACTCTTTTACTCCGGATACACTACCCCCAGATTCTAGAACGACTGTCAAAGCCTCGATTAGTTGATCAACTAAATACTAAACGCTCATTGGTCAATTGTATTCTATGACGCGACATGTGACCAATCAGCGATCAGTATTCCGTCTGTAAACTGATAAAACTTTGAGAAAAGTTCCACAAACTGGAGGTAATTATAAGTGCTACTTACGGGATACACCGCCAATGATGATATCATCAAGACACGAAACACTTTTCAATTATAGCATTGTAACTCAAAAACTGCTTGACCGTATTTGATGAAATTTAAATGGGACCACCTCAGAAGTATACTCTACCAAACAAAAAGGAACTTTGAGAAACGGTCTGCAAATGGAGGAGAAATCGGCTAACATACACAAAATAAACATATAATTGAACATATAACCTCTTTTTAAGTCGGTTCAAACGATGGATATCGCCACGCACCGATACGAGTTTGAACGGACATAGTTTAAGGCCCTGATTACATGTTGCATGAATATGAATAGCGATGTTTTACCTGCAATTAAAACATTTATTAAACATACTTACCTAATTCGAAACCTAATTATACATGAGAGTAGCGTACTCGACTTCCGTTCCGAACAAGTCATGCTGTGATTGGTCCGCCCGATCTCCTCGCCCAATCAGCGTCGACTCCGCCCCTTCCGCTCCCCTCAAATGTCAACCATCACCCCAGGTAGTGCGCCTAGCGCAACTTGGCTTCATTGGTTTTCTCGTGTTATGCCACCAGGCAGGTATAGAAAGTGTTAGGTTTCGAATTAGGTAAGTATGTTTAATAAATGTTTTAATTGCAGGTAAAACATCGCTATTAAACAACTGTACCGTAATTCGAAACCTAATTATACATGAGAGATGTGTTTGTTATCGCCTGGTGGTGATGGTGACGCCAATGTGATAAATCTTTAATAGGTATTGAATGTTCTGACGCCCAGCGGTCCAGGTTTCATTCACAAAACTTTTGTTGTCTGCGTAAGCATGAATTCTAGGTGTAGGAAAATTAGACTGCTCATTTTAGTACATGAAACGTCCATTATTTGATTTGTCTGCCAAATCACTGCGAACAAAGAGTAAATAAGGAAGGTACGCCCAATTTCTCAATGGAACTGCTTGCAGACTTGAGGCAAGGTCAATTCATCAATACGTTCCACTAATTATGAGTTTTACCAAATTAGTACCTAACCTTGGCACGTGTTGCTGTTCAAGGTTTATTTATGAACTGCTTGCAACCCACCTTTTAACTCTCGTAATCACTCATGATGTTTTGAATGTGGGGCGGAGCCCCGAGCATTCTTGAATGAGTGTAGTATATATATTTAAATGCCGAGTGCAGTCAGTGTGCTGGACACATTACAACTGTCTGTTTCGTGAGAGTATCTGTTTTAAGACCATAGCAGTGCTAAAGTAGTTTGCAGTTCCGTAATTTAATTCTGGAAAAAAGCTTATAAACTATTGTGACATAGAAATAACGATGGCTACTATGTCCCTTGAATTAGGTAGATAAAAACTATTTTCTTCACATATGTTCTGAATAAAATTATTGATTTATTAAGGTATCGACTTCCAGGTTGGGGGTCGCGGTCGCCTTGGCTAAAATAGTGATTTTAGCTTTAAATATTTATATTTAAGTAGGTATTATTATAATTTCGACTTAAAAATGCATGAGGTAAGTATTCCAGATTTGTGAATTAAAAATATACTAAGGGTCGTTTTAATAAGATTGGTTTAGAATCTTGCAAGATTAGACCACTTGGGTTTTTGTTGGTTTCCTGGGTAATTATCTCACGAAGAGTGCTATTTTTTCCAAGCTAAACTTTCTCCAAGGAGCAGATAAGCCTAAACATTTTCTTGCATTATAGTCGGTTAGATTTTGATACATTCGTACATCTACGAGTACAAACTTTTTGTATCATTTCTATCGCACGCGACAATGGTTAGTCACCCACACAGGAAGCCGACCAGTCGGTCGGCATTGTTGGGACTCTGGATAGATTTGTAATCGTGAACGGGTAATCCAACGATCTATTTAACAGCCTTCATAAAAAAAAAAACGATAACTAGCGGTACCAATGTTTAAAAACAATGAATCGTTTAGAATAAAACATACCTAATAGCATCGGTAACTGAGTAATCGTGAGGTCTAAATCGGGTTGCTAATGCGACGACTGTTTCTCACTGTAATTCAGCGATCAGGAAAATTCCTGTTGATTTGTTTTAAATCGGCTAGTATTTCTTATGGTATGCCGGGGGATAAACCCAACCCTACTCTGAAGTTCCAAGTCAGCCGGTGGGGCGTAACAGTGACCTTGGGAATCTAATCTGTCGATTGTGCAGAAATTGTGGGCACTCGTAAGCTTGGCGAAAGGCAAAAAGATAGGTTTCTTGTTTGCCCCACTTTACAAAAACTGTGTCTGTTAGTTTTGTGGTAGATCACTGTTTGGCAATACCACTCGGAACAGAGCTTCCAAAATAAATAGCTTTTCCATGAGCTGTGAGCTTTGATCTTACTCTAGTTCATAGTAGGTTTTTAAGGATAACTAATCATTTCTGTGTACCTATATTTTGCAACGAATACGAGGATGCGTAAACGAGGTACTCGCATATATTCACGGTTAATACAATAAGGTTTTGCAGTATTAGTAGTATCTGATGCGTCAGAAGGAATTCAAATTATTATTACAATTATCCCCAGCCTTGCTCAGTGTCAGGATTTTTGTGATGCTCGCAACCGCACATGTTTTTGGGGCACTGAGCTAAAGACAGATTGCAAGCAGATATTTTTGAGTCATTCGTATATAAACTAAAATAGTCTAGAAATAGTCATTGTAAATGAACTGAAGGAAACGGTGATTGTTTGAATCGACCGACAAGTGATCCAGAGGAAGATCGACCTTGGCCATCCAGTCTACTCTTAGAGAAAGTAGCACGCAATGCTCGATCCAGTCTTCTCTTGGAGAAACTAGCACGCAATCATGGTTAATCAATCTGAATTTTAAGAGGGCACCGTAGGTACTTGTTCAAGTTTTTCTGATCCCAAAAACGGTCTTGGTGTGCCGTTGCCTTTAAGTCTGAGAATATTGCTAACAGATTAGAAAAGACTGGCTTCCCATTTTTATGACACCTCGAGTGTGCATTTCGTCAACCACTTTCATTTCAATTTAGTTAGATATTTTGCTGTAACGGTCGCTCGACAAAAGCAATGACAATTTCGTGGATAATGGTAAATAGTAGTTACTTATTATGTTTTGAATGTCGAGCGGAGCTCCGAGCATTCTTCGATGCGTTCGGTAGCTCGACAAAAGCAATGACCGTTTCTTTTTGCACGGTATACAGTCACTTATTATGCTTGGAATGCAGAGCGGAGCTCCGAGCATTCTTCGATGTGTTTAGCTTTGTTACGGTAGCTCGACAAAAGCAATGACCGTTTCTTTGTGAACGGTATACAGTCACTTATTATGCTTAGAATGCAGAGCGGAGCTCTTAGCATTCTTCGATGCGTTTAGCTTTGTTACGGTAGCTCGACAAAAGAAATGACGTTTTCTTTTTGAACCGTACACAGTTGTCACTTATTATGCTTATAATGTAGAACGGAGCTCCGAGCATTCTTCGATGCGCTTAACATTTGTTACGGTCGCTCGACAAATGCAATGATGTTTTGTGGTACACATTATAGTCACTTATTATGCTTAGAATGTAGAGCGGAGCTCCGAGCATACTTCGATGAGTTTAACTTTGTTATGGTCGCTGGATAAAAGCAATGACATTTTCTTTTTGAATGGTACACAGTAGCCCCTTATGCTTAGAATGTGAAGCGGAGCTCCAAGCATTCTTCGATGAGTTTAACTTTGCTTAATGACCCTCACGAAGGGCTGCTTGTATGCATATTTTATTATTATCACCTATCTCGATGCAAACTAAGCCTCTTGAGCTTTTTGAATGGTGTACGGAAGCCATTTATTACGTTTAGAATATAGAGCGGAGCCTCAAGACTTTTTCAACGAGTAATTTTTCTTGAGAACCAGTGATTGCAACCTTTTTTGGTAGCTGCCTGGCACGGAAGGGTTTCGAGTCAGAATCTTTTCGTTTTATTTCGTTGCTTCCATATTATGATTTCCTGTCCTATCCCGATGGGATGAGGAGGAATTATGCCTCTTGTCGGGCTGTAAAATTTGTTAGTTACACCGGCAACGCCCTCATGTTAGGGATCGAATATGTCGACCCGGGTTTCAAGCAAAACAGACTCATCTTTGGGTGTGCAGCAGCGACTGCGAACTACAGTTGGCCACTGCAGATATTGGCGTGTGCTGTGTCACTTTCTAGACTGACCTACTTTGACGTAGCAATGTGGTAGGGTAGTGGCAGTTAGCCCGTGTTGTTCAGAAACTTATCTTGTGATGCAGTTTTTAGATGTGTTTCATTGCGTTTTGTTTCACCAGAGGTCCAGGCCAATATTTCGTATGTAGGTTGTTTAACAATTACATATAGTCCAGGGACTAAAAGACTAAGATATATTCGAAGATAAGCCAAAACGCGACCTGAGAATATATGTTATTCTACCAGCTCTGCCTAAATAACATCGAATTTTTCAGTTTTGCTACTTTACCTGGTGTGAAAGTGCATGAATATATGTAGAAGTTTTCTTTGTACATTTTCGTATTAGAATGTGCTTTAACAGATTTTAGCCAATCTGGTACATTAATCAGTCGATTGCATGTCATCTAAGAAACCATTTAAACTGTTTTAAGTCTGGTTTTGTGGGACTCTTTCACTAACGAGTGAACGACTTCGACTGGTTAAGCAAAGCGTAAAGTAAGCGTAGCGTTTGCTTTCATTATGGGGATCACACCATAGCTAATGAACTCATAACATTGGAGATAGAAGTGTTTGAGTTTTATAGTATTGGACATTATTACAATATTGTTCAAACCTTTTTCAAGTTTCTACATAACCTTTCTTTTCCGGAGGGGAAAATAAAATTATTACACGCTTTAACCATTTGAAAGATCAATGATTTTAATTTGAGGTGCTCAGTAGGGCTTATTCTCGTTTGATTACCCACACATGTTTGGGTCTGCTCAAATCGCAGTACAAGTCAGAATGACTGTAACTTGGATTGTAATTTACCACGATTATATTATAGTTGATGAAAAATAGTAAGTGTTACTCACGGTTTGGTGATGAGCCGGAGCTAAACTACGAACCAGCACTTGAATCCGATACCGTTGGTAGGTTATCATCTTCTTTTTCCTGTTTTTATTCCGCTTCTTTCATCGTTGGGGCTGGACCAGTATAACTATCAATTTAAAGAATCTAAAATTCAACTGAAACAGTGTGAAACAGTTAAAATATTTCATTTATATCTAGAACCAGCGATAGCACTGGCTATAAATAAAAAAATTATTAGTATTGAAGCGAACGGTAACACCGTTAAAATATTTTTAGTAAGTATAATATAATTGCACATGAACTTATTAATTGGTTCAGGACTTTACCTGAACATTCACCAGCATGACGCAGTCAGTAAAGTAAATATTTCGTACTTACGACTGCTCCGGATGAAAATCCAAACGCCAATGAAGCCAAGTTGCGCTAGGCGCACTACCTGGGGTGATGGTTGACATTTGAGGGGAGCGGAAGGGGCGGAGTCGACGCTGATTGGGCGAGGAGATCGGGCGGACCAATCACAGCATGACTTGTTCGGAACGGAAGTCGAGTACGCTACTCTCATGTATAATTAGGTTTCGAATTACGGTACAGTTGTTTAATGAATAAATAAACAATACTTACAGAGTTTTCAAATCCTTCAAGTTCTGGAAATCGCTTTGAAATATTATTGTGATGTTGTTCCCTTGCAGGTCTCTGAAACAAACGAAACAATTCTATTAATATTTCTTAATTATAGTAATAATGTATTTTATTTATTGGCCGAGCGAGCGTCTCAGCTGCAACTGGCCAAATTGACTTTCATCTGTCCGTATCTACGAATAATAATAAGTCTATTATTCGTAGGTCCGTATGTTCGTTAGGTTGTATGTTGGTCCTCCTGTACAGGTCGCGTTGTTCAACCAATCTTGACCAAACTTGGTCTGCATGTTCTGCTGTTCAATAGTATTTTGTCGTCGGCGTTTTTCAGTGGAAGGTGTACTTTTCTTAAAAAGAGGGGAAGTTTGCTGCGGCGCTATTTACCGACCAATGTTTGATAACATTTGGTTACCTGATTACCATTAGGTACCTGACTTTAAATAAAAATAAAGCGCACAAGTAGGAGCCGTCGATTGTGTGACATTAAAAACATAGAACTGCTCTGGCAAGAAGACATTCCCTCACATTGCATAACAGTTATTCAGATACAGCCTTGTTTTTGGGACCCTTGGTAAGACAATTCTATCTGGATTTCTTGTATTTCTAGGAAAAATATCTTAAGCAATTTTAAATAACTCTGGATGGAATTTCACAAATTTATCTGCTTCATACAAGTTAATGTGAGAATACGAAACTCTTTGAAGAATGGCTTGCCACATTCCCAGTGTGGTATACCTGCAATTGCCTGATGCATTTTTTTGTGCCAAAGACTTTTTGAACGTCTGTAGAGTTGCCAAATAAAATAAGACTATACAATATAATAGGTGATTCACTACACAAGTCTATCCGCACTTCAGTACCTACGTGTGGTTACATACACGTTAATGTTACATAATCATTACTTCACAGGAAATCATTGAGTGCTATACGCGAGTACCATTCACGGAGGTGTGGAGACGACTGGCGGGGCTAGTGAGGGGCGCGGGGGCATTCGTATAATTTGCTTTCACAGCCATTTATCTTCGCCACAGTCCGTACATTGGCAATGCGGTAGTACCCACCAAGACTGCATCTACGCAGGCTCACTCGCAGTATTACCAAATATATAATAAAGAAATAGAGACCGAAAGTCTGTACCTACTAAAAATAAAAGAAAATTTATTGTAAAAGAGTAGAGGCCAAAAAGTCTGTGACTACTTGTACATTTTTTTTTATAAATTGGGCCAGAGCACGTAAAATTACCTACTGAACAAGAATATGACGGATTTGAAATAAATGTCTGTTTGTCTGTATGCTCACGCATAGGGTTATCAGATATCCGAAAATAAGCTTCTCTGGAATGATCACATGAGTTTCATAAAATTGTTATGAAAGACCAGCAGTTGCTGAAAGCAATATCCAGCAATGAAAAGTAGGAGGTTCAGATGAATAATTAATACATTGATTGATAATTATTAGATTTTATTCTTTAATTATAAGTTATTTACTTATTACTTATTTTTTTAATTACTGTCAATTTCCAATTTTCCCTGTGTCCCTGATAGACAGCTGAAATTCCGGTCATGTCAGGGAAATTCCTGTCATTTGACCACCCTACTCACGCATAACTTTAAAACTACCGCACTGAGTTCGATGCAATTTGGTATATGGATAGAATAGAGCCCGGCGCTTTCAACTATAAACTTTCTATACCCAAGATGGCAGCTTGATCTCTCTATGCTTCTTCTTCTTAAAGTGCCTCTCCAACTTGTGGAGGTTGGCGATCAGCGTGGCACAGTCCTTCTTGTTTCTGGTTCGGCGGAACAACTCAGACGCCCCCGATATTTCAGTCCACTCCCGGATATTCCGCAACCACGACTTCTTCCTTCTCCCCATCTTTCTTTTTCCAGCAGTTTTACCCATGATTATTAACTGCAGAAGGTCATATCGCTGATGACGGAGGACATGACCCATTGAAGAATACGTACATTGGTCACCGTCTGAGTCCAGCTAATGGACAGCATGCGTCTATATGTCCACATCTCAAAACCTTCAATACATTTTTAAAGATCTTGTTTAATGGTCCAAGCCTCACATCTATACAAAATAATGGGCCAGATGTAGCAATAGAATAAACGAGTGCGAAAAGCGATGTTGATGCTTCGACTACAAGGGACGTTTTTCCTAGTGTTGAAAGCACTGCGAGCAATTCCTCTCCATGCTACACGGTCTCATATAAACCTGAGGTCTCTATTGACTGGTCGCGCATGAACTTCTATGGTAACGACTAAAAACCTACGATACACTCTATTGAGAATTTATTTGTCAGAAAACCTCAATAACTGTCCGATGCGGGTATTGAACCCAGGACCTAAAGCGGCGCTTTCCCACTACACCAAGACCAAGCGAGTGAAGCCGCTGGCGGGACAGCTAGTACATAGTGAAGCACTTGTAAGTAATGTTTAAGTGCGAGTTGGCACTCGCACGCCAAAGTGGCGGCTCTTTCTCATTTAACGCCATTACTTGCTTAATTATAAATAAGTACATATCATTACGTAAGCATACACTTAATATTCTAAAACGCTGCCTTCTCAACCGACTTCCAAAAAAAGAGGTTCTCATCTCGTATTTGTATATTTTAGAAGTATGTTATCTCATTCCGGCTGTATCTCATTCTCAGCTCGGAATCTCTTTGCGCGACCAAAAAAGGGACGGATGGATAAAGGCCTATTCAGATGGGCTGTACTGCCACCTCTTAAAGCAGTCATGTTTCAAACATACCATTACATTTGGAACCACCACGTCAATATAGCAAGCTTAAAATAATATTGGATTACGATAGACGTTTTGATGACGTAGCATCAAATATTTCACCCAATTCGCATACTTTTTCATGACTTTTGACACTAAGTTTCATTGTTCTAATGTCAAATTTTTTAAGATTCGTACTCCCATCTCTTCAAGTAGTCATATTGCAACGTTACCATTAACCCGTCTGAATCAGCAAGCCTCCAGTCCATTCATAAATCTTTTGTTTTATATTTCCGTTTTGTGTCGGTGGGAGTGCGGTAGTAAGTATGATAATACTAAGCTTATTACAAAACGCTCCTGATTTATGATAGTTTCGTAAAAGGTGGGAGTAGGCCTTCTGAGCGTTATTCGCTACCGCTATGGGTAGCGGAAAATATCACGCGGAGCTCAATGTTTAAATAGTATGAAGTTCCATAATTGCAGCCAAACTTGTACCGCCTAGTGAGGCGGTATTTTCTACTGTTTGGCGAAACTAGTTCCGCCGGACGACGCGGGAGCAGGTAGCAGCGACATGCTTCCTGGAGGCTGTAGCACAAACAAATCATGAACAAGTATCCGTATGGTATGCGACAACGCGTCACGCTTCCGCTTACAAACTATGAGTGTATCTGTGTGACAGTGTGCCCTAGATACATGACAGTTTGTACTGTTGCACGTGAACGACACGTTACGTTACACGCACGCAGGTATTCGTGAGAACCACTGACATAGGGTTTAGATACTTGATAACGTTGTGTCCAGTGTTGAGATCTTCAGGTTCCTGCTACCCTGGTACTTTCGGTTACAATTTATATGTCGTTGTGTATTGGATGGTGAAACTTGCCTCTTCTTGTTGCTGGGTTCCTGGTACCTTTGCAACTCGACAACTACTTTACCTGTGCGCTTACCACGGAACTTTGCGTAAGTCTATCGTAACCGTATCGTTGTCGTATACAGTACTAACTATGAGTGTGTCTGTGTGACAGTGTGCCCTAGATACATGACAGTTTGTACTGTTGCACGTGAACGGCACGTTACGTTACACGCACGCAGGTATTCGTGAGAACCACTGACATAGGGTTTAGATACTTGATAACGTTGTGTCCAGTGTTGAGATCTTCAGGTTCCTGCTACCCTGGTACTTTCGGTTACAATTTATATGTCGTTGTGTATTGGATGGTGAAACTTGCCTCTTCTTGTTGCTGGGTTCCTGGTACCTTTGCAACTCGACAACTACTTTACCTGTGCGCTTACCACGGAACTTTGCGTAAGTCTATCGTAACCGTATCGTTGTCGTATACAGTACTAACTATGAGTGTGTCTGTGTGACAGTGTGCCCTAGATACATGACAGTTTGTACTGTTGCACGTGAACGACACGTTACGTTACACGCACGCAGGTATTCGTGAGAGCCACTGACATAGGGTTCAGATACTTGATAACGTTGTGTCCAGTGTTGAGATCTTCAGGTTCCTGCTACCCTGGTACTTTCGGTTACAATTTATATGTCGTTGTGTATTGGATGGTGAAACTTGCCTCTTCTTGTTGCTGGGTTCCTGGTACCTTTGCAACTCGACAACTACTTTACCTGTGCGCTTACCACGGAACTTTGCGTAAGTCTATCGTAACCGTATCGTTGTCGTATACAGTACTAACTATGAGTGTGTCTGTGTGACAGTGTGCCCTAGATACATGACAGTTTGTACTGTTGCACGTGAACGACACGTTACGTTACACGCACGCAGGTATTCGTGAGAGCCACTGACATAGGGTTCAGATACTTGATAACGTTGTGTCCAGTGTTGAGATCTTCAGGTTCCTGCTACCCTGGTACTTTCGGTTACAATTTATATGTCGTTGTGTATTGGATGGTGAAACTTGCCTCTTCTTGTTGCTGGGTTCCTGGTACCTTTGCAACTCGACAACTACTTTACCTGTGCGCTTACCACGGAACTTTGCGTAAGTCTATCGTAACCGTATCGTTGTCGTATACAGTACTAACTATGAGTGTGTCTGTGTGACAGTGTGCCCTAGATACATGACAGTTTGTACTGTTGCACGTGAACGACACGTCACGTTACACGCACGCAGGTATTCGTGAGAGCCACTGACATAGGGTTTAGATACTTGATAACGTTGTGTCCAGTGTTGAGATCTTCAGGTTCCTGCTACCCTGGTACTTTCGGTTACAATTTATATGTCGTTGTGTATTGGATGGTGAAACTTGCCTCTTCTTGTTGCTGGGTTCCTGGTACCTTTGCAACTCGACAACTACTTTACCTGTGCGCTTACCACGGAACTTTGCGTAAGTCTATCGTAACCGTATCGTTGTCGTATACAGTACTAACTATGAGTGTATCTGTGTGACAGTGTGCCCTAGATACATGACAGTTTGTATTGTTGCACGTGAACGACACGTTACGTTACACGCACGCAGGTATTCGTGCTAAGCCCACTGTGCTCGCCACCACGAGGCATTAGTTATTGAGTTTCTTTCGGCCAGTGCATAGTAAAAAAAAATTACATTTTTGTTTCAAACTGGAGGCAATTTACTTTTTATTTCCATTATTTCTCACAGCTAATCAATATTAAATTAACACAACACTAAATGCTTTGATAAGTCGTAATGATTCTTAAAAGCCTAATTATAATTAGTTCGAATCGATCGTTAATCGATTATAAACGATTCTCACACTCGATTGCTCCAATCGGGTCGATCGCGACACAGTACAGAGAGCGAGCAGTAACTCAACTACGGGCAAATCTCTCGCGTGTTTTGTATACGTTACTGGATACCTACCCGCGTTAAATACCAAAGTATTCATTTTTAAGATAATAGATAAAAATACCAAAAATTGGAATCGACTTCAACACCTAAAAGTGTGAAATAACTTGTTGAAGTCGGTACCATGATAGTTCGAAAGTACCTATTATCACAATATTGTGCGCGTATTTCGATAAGTTATTTCACACTTTTTAGTATTGAAGTCGGGCCAGTATTTTGGTAATCAAATTTTTTCCCTTTTTAGTGACCCTTGCAAGGGTCGATAATCATCAATAATCGATAGGGGATCGATTGTCATTCACCGTCAATTACGATATCATCAAGATAGACGAAACATTTAAGTTATTAGAGTGTAACTTTTTAAATGGGACCACCTCGGAAGTAAACTATACCAAATAAAAAAAAATTGAGTACTTTTCCACAAATGTGGGAGAAATCGGTGAACATACAGTCGAACATAGAACCTCATCCTTTTTTGAAGTCGGTTAAAAAGTTGTTAAAATGAATCCCATTTATTTCGTTTCATGGCGTCTAATATACTTACTTACTAAACGTTTATAAACTGCTTGATGACCGAATGAATGAATGACTGCGTTCTCAGCAATTAGTCTATTGTATAAAAGAGACGAAATGATGTCTGCATACGTTCTTCTCGTTCACACGACATAGAGTATTTGCATTAGAAAATTATTTACTAGAACGATCTTTCACGTCCGTCAACTCTAAACATATCGATATCAGGACTTCCAAAATAAAGATTGCAAGTCTCTGAACTGACCGTCATTAAAGAGTTTCGTTTGTGTGTATTCTACGGGTAAAACTTTTCCGCTGTGGTTGATTTTCCGTGTTAAATCTTATTAAGTAGATAAAGCGCATTGCCTCATATACTATATTGCCAACATAAACATGTAAGTATGACAGCTGTCAACTGTTCACGGTATAAGCGTGAATGGAGTGGAAGTGCATATGTCAAGTATCATTAGTACTGACTAATGATACTTGACATATGCACGATGGGTACTGACTCACATCGTGATTGGTACTTGCAGCAATAGTGAACAGTGACACCGGTCAAAATACTGGTGTCCAGGTAGTGTAGACTTATAATATATTATTGACGGTTCGCATTAGGTAGATCACCTGCCTTCGAGGCGCGGGTCCCGGGTTTGATTCCTGACCGGGATTAATATTTGTTTGATGAACACAAATCTTTGTGTCGCCATCTGTTAGCTTCGTGAGGTAGTACGGACGATGATTATTATCAGTTATGCTGTTGCGCTTGGTTACGTATGTAGGTTGTGCGTAGACTGCGGTAGAGGTCAATATAATCAAATTCTTTAACTAGGTACCTACTCGTAGATACACATTTATGTTACGGTACAAGTTGCCATACTGCTTGTGTCTTGTACTGTGTGCCCATCGTTGATTGCCGGCTAATTATTGGATTAACAAACATACACACATTTATAAACATTGAAATGGTAGCTAGTGATGTGCGCAATAATATCGATAAGAATAATGTCTAAAGGGTTTTCCAATATGATGTTTAATTTTATATAGCCTACTATTTATTGGTCATCTATCAATTTTGAAGCTGTCATCTTTTGATAACGCAAACGTAAAGAAATACAGTCGAATTGAGTACCTCCTCCTTTTTGGAAGTCGGTAGAAAAGTCGGCACGCTCGGTTTCAATGCCAATCGTAATAATTGCGTTATATATTGTATATATTTATATTATATCTATGACTATCGACACCCACAGCAACACGTCCATAGTTAAACATAAGTCTATACTACTCTATGCCGTAGGTGTGAGCTCAAAGATATTGTGTTGACGTACAGGTTTAGCTACTATTAATAATGAAGGTGAACCTTTGTAATATGCTCTAAGCACTGAACAACAAAATACTTATAACTTGATTTAAACTTTCGTAAGTATTACACATTTTAATGTTATTTGACGGTTTAACTTACGCGGTACGTATAGTCGGGTATCTCGGCCGGTTTCGTGACCGTCCGGCCCACTTCTTCATGGAGTACTTGCGCACCCGGCGCAACAACAAAATACTTAGCCACCAATCTAACAGGCGCGGGTTCGATCCCCAGCTTGGACTTGTGCTTTTTGTAAAGGTGACATCGTGATGAAATCTTCAGCATGGTGTGGTGGTAACAGAACATCAGTGGAACAGAAGTTTGTACATCTGTCGCTGCACACCTAACGCTGTGTTGCAGCAGCTGCATTTAAAAGCCACGAGCTATTCTAGCTCTAGTGTGTACCAATTTCGACCGCACCATCACTTACCATCAAGTGAGATACCTACTCAATCAGCAGTCTATCAAGTTAAAAAAATTAAAACAACATTATTTTGGTATAAAACGTAAGTCGTGTGATCAGCCTATGTTAAAAAAATGATCGTGATAATCTCAGATAAACCGAACGCTTAGGCCGATCGTGCCTCTCTTTCGCTTGGTCCGCGCTCTCGCTTGCACGGCTCAGGCGGAACGTGACAATGAGTCATACGTTTTCGTGCGTGCAGCCGGCGTTCATCGATTTATAAGACGTTATCACAACAAAAAACAGTAACACAGTTTCAGCTTAGTTTTGCCGTCAAATATACATTCAAAATACATGCTTTTGCATGTATATAATTATGACGTAATAGAGATGCCCCCTTATCGATATACATTGATATATCGATAATTTAATAACTCAATATTTTATTATCGAATACAATCTCGATAGTAGTTAACACTGAGTTATTCTCACAGTTCATCATTTTGACATATTAATTTATATTCTAGATTAAGAACGAGCTACTGGGCAATTTATTGTGAGATTTAAATTGGATATAAAGTAATGAAACCCGCAGCTGCAAGACAAAGTTTTATTTATCTTGTCGCTAAGAAACCAATTAACATATCGATGCGACATAAAATGTATGTTGTTGCTTACTTTGAATATTATATAATTGAGATTTGTCGCAATACTTTGTACATTTTTACGTTTTTTTCTTTATTTCTTTTTATCAATTTATACATGTAACTTACAGACTAAAATCCAAGACATTACATGGCGCAATTAAACTAGGTCAGAAAACCTGAATCTGCCTACCGTATCGTGGAATATATCCCGATCTGGATTTTGAGTTAAAATCTTATTACTATAAGTGGTAGCTCTCGGGGTAGTGCATTGTGTGCTCGTACAGTGTGAAGGCCGGGGGGCAGTGCCAACAGGCGGTGCAGTCGGCGCCGCGCAAGTATCCCGAGGGAACGTTCAGGCGCAGGTTAGCTAGCGTGCGAGGGTTGTTGACGCGATTGCGTATGAGTAGTAAGTAGTGCAGGATGAGATGCATCTTTCTCCGTAATTCTAAGGTATGCATACCAACCATTCCTGATACAAACAGGGATGGGTACATGTATGGGTAGTAACCGTATTTTTTTATAGATATAGCGTGCAAATTTACGCTGTATTCTTTAAATCATTAATGAATATTTTGTCTCATAAGGATCCCAAATTATAGCGTTATATTCAAGCTTGCTTCTAACGTAAGCTGTGTAAAGTGATATAGCTGCATTTACATTATTAAAGTCATAACAAGTACGCATGATGAAGCCTAACATTCTATATGCTTGCTTACATATATCCGTAACATGCTCTCTGAAATTTATCTTGGAGTCTTTATGAAATTATGGAGACGCAAGAAATGTTGTTAACAGTATTATAGTACTATATAGTGACGAGACAGTCTTATTGGGCACCAATTTTGATCACTAGTTTTAAACTGTGTCAATTCACTTAACGGCGTGTTCCTACCGTTTTCCTGCAGAATCATTTTAATCATTTAGGTGTAATATCACTATCCTATACATCAATCTGCTGCATCATCAATGACTATAAAGATAGTGGTTAACCGCTAGCCTATCATATACAAATGTATATTGAAATTTATAGAGAAAAATTCACATCCTCGAATTTTAACTCTCTATTTGACTAACCGTCTTGCGGGTTCGATGCTCGGACCAGATTCTCGGTGGCCTAGTTGGTCAATGGCGTCTGACACGGATAGTCAGAAGACGCGGGTTCGAATCCCGTCCGAGGATGTGAATTTTTCTCCCTATAAATTTGAATGTTTGAGATCGCTAAAGCAGGCGTTAGTGCTTTGAAAAGTAATACAAATTTATAATTTGAAATTTGAAACAACTTTTAATATTATGTGATGACACTGTTGAACCTAGTTTGTAGAGCTAGGTTTCAAAGTAAGGGACTCCATGTGTTATTTGTGTGCAATCCGCGCATCCTAGTACGAGGGTTTGAGTCTGTAAACGCTATTAAGAACAATTGAGTAACAAGATCTGTGGGATCAACCTTAATTCCGCCGGGTTGGAATATTTTACACTCGACCACTTTTTAGGTTTCCATACCCAAAGGGTAAAACGGGACTCTATTACGAGTACTAAGACTCCGCTATCCGTCCGTCTGTCTGTCTGTACGTCTGTCACCAGGCTGTATCTCATGAACCGTGATAGTTAGACAGTTGAAAAGTCCACAGATGATGTATTTCTTATGCTTCTACTGAAAAAATACTAAAAACTGGCTAATTGCGAATCGGAATAGCGCACGAAGGGTTCCGTACCATTATGTATAAAAACGGCAAAAAATGATTTCTATTATATGTGATAGTAGTACGGAACCCTTCGTGAATATACGTTACAGTTTATAATTACAACCAAACTTGACGCTTGTATGTACTACTATTTAAAAACTTGTTTTTATGGTATTGGCGTCTTCTAATTTTTCTTTGTTTGGAAAGGATTTGTAAATAATCAGTCTAAAAGGAATGTTCATCGTATTTTCTGAGTCAGCTAACTAGAAGTATATACATATTTTTAAGTGAAAATACACGTCTTTATATACGAAAGGGTCTGCAGAGATATTATTAAACCAGTTATGGTTTTTCATTCCAACTAAAAGTACCAATCCTATTGCCATCTAAATCCCTAATCGGCTTTTACAACTATATTGCGGAAGTAAACAGAACCGACAGTTGATGGTGGCACTATATCAACTAAGTCATGGCATCGTGTGCGAGTGGCATCCCAGCGAAATGAATTTGTTATATTATAATAATTTATGATAATTTTACAATTGAATTAGTGTAGTAATTGAAATAATATAACTATTTCATTTCCATTGCATTTACGACCAACTCTGCAATCTATCACAATACTTTACTTTTAAATATAGTAAAACCGTCGAAACATTATTAAAAGTATTTGCACTAGCCGACCCCTCCGCGTGCATTGCGAGATGGCGCATAGACTACTTTTATTTTAAGCTATTGCATAGCTTCGGGCTAGCGGGCCTTGAGCGTGGAGACCGAATCCAGAAATTCCGTAACGAAAATAACCTAACACCCCCCACTCCGACTCCATCTATAGTTGAATAGCAGAACTTTTAATGACTTTTTGAAATATCACGCTTGTCTCTTTAGTTCTGCAACTCGCCTCTAGATGGCATTGGTTAAATAATTATAAGTGCATAAGTTGATAAAAACAGCTATGCAATAGCTTTACTGCGGCAGTCTCCGAGTGCCCACGTCTTTTTTATTTTTATTAAGTATAGACTTTTATTTTAGACGCGCCGTCTAAAATAAAAGTAGTCAAAGTGAGTCCTTACAACATCAGCTATCTGCTAGTCCCGTCAGTCGAGTCCCGTCTAAATGTACCGATATCGATAAGGGCATTTCGTCCACAGTGTCCCCACTCTAAGGCCCGGTTTCCACGGTAATCGGAGAAGCTTGTACGTACTGGATAATCTGTAGCACGCTGCGGTGGTCGACAATCAACGTTAATTCGGTTGATTGCGCGCGGATCGCCGTGATCGGGTTTATGACGAGTCTGGACTTTTATGTTGTCGATGTACAGGAAATGGCCGCTTTGTGTTGAATTGAAACTCAATGACTAACCAATGTTAGACCAATTACTCTTGTACGTATTTAACCTGTGCAATGTTACATTCGTCTACACTAATAATAAAGAGGATAGATTTGTTTATTAGTTTATTTGAAATGGATAAATTAAATAACTTGTTGAAGTCGGTACCATGATAGTTCGAAAGTACCTATTATCACAATATTGTGCGCGCGGTACCGACTTCGACCAGTTAATTCACAGTTTCTAGTGTAGAAGTCAGTTCCTTTTTGTCACCATTTTCAGTGACCCTTGTTACTTACGGGATCGATTGTCATTCACCGTCAGTAAGGATATCAACAAGATAGGCGTAACCCTCTTCAGTTATTGGATTGTAACTCAAAAACAGTAAGACCGAATTTGATGAAATTTAGGCACACAGTTCGATGTTAAATGATGATGCGTACATACATCGTAATTAGCATCTGCGCACTTCATTTAATTCAGCCAATTGAACTCAAGTGCTTACGTAACCGGACCAAGTGCGTAGTTACTTAACTAGACTACGACATTTTTGTCAACCGACTTCCAAAGGTCCCCAAAGGTTCTCAATCGACGCGTATGTATTTTTTATTTTCATGTTTGAACACGCATAACTTTTTAATAATTAGTCCGATTTTGATTATTCTTATAATAACTTTAATTCTTTTTTGTTTTTATAGAGTATACTTGCGAGGCGGTCCTATTTAAATTTCATTAATTTCAGTCGAGCCGTTTTTGAGTTACAGAAGTGTAACTAATAACAGACAAGTACAATTTGAAAAATTTAATACCGACTTCCATTCTATTCAGTTATTGGAGTGTACCTCAAAAACTACTACTGGAGCGAATTTGATGAAATTTAAATGGGACCGCACGGGAAAAATAATTTTGAGAATCTGTTCACCCTATCGAAAGTTATGAGGTAACAAACATAAAAAGAAAAAAAATACAGTCGATTCGAATACCTCCTCCTTTTTTGGAAGTCGGCAGAAAAGAGTTTCGCCTATCTTGTCATCATACTTTTTAGTGTTGAAGTTGGTTCCTGTTTTTGGTAAAAAAAGTTTTCCTTTCCAGTGACCCTTGTTACTTACGGGCTCGATTGTCTGATGATGTCATTTGACTTCAACACCAAAAGTGTGAAATAACTTGTCGAAGTCGGTACCATGCGATAATAGGTACTTTTGAACTATTATGGTTTCTGTCTCACACTGTTTGTTAAATGCGAGAGTTTGTAAGCTCTATCACACTGCTACTGCCTGAAACCAGCTGCCACCTGAGATGTGTCCGAAAAGATACGACATACGGGAAGCCTGCAACAAAATAGCCTATTCCTTCCGCAAAGGTGCTGCCTTTGAGGAAGCGAATAATTTAAACGGTATCGGTTGAATCGACCGTAAACACATCGCCCATGTCGATATATCGAACTCGGAATCAGTATCGAATGCATCCCTAGTGAAATCACTAGACGAAAAAGATTTAAGACGCGGTCCAATCCCAATTTTAAAATAATTTACGATGCTTTACGTAAGGTTGAAAATCGCTTGTTAGATTGGACGATGTAATGCGAAAATGCGTTAATTTTGTTCGTTTTCTTTATATTTTTCGATATATACTAACACAATTGAAAAAACTGCTGGTTATAAGTTTAGTACTATACTTTGGCTAAGTATTACCTAAAAAAATATAGTGTTATCGCTGAAAATTCTGAGAGTTTGGACGTGAAATTTTATTTTTGTGGACCTATTCAGGATTTTTTCTGCAGAAATAGAGTTATATTTATGAATTCCATTCGGTTATTACTCTTTTTCTATTCCTTTTCTAACCTTAGTATTTTTTTCATACAATATTATCGATCTGTTTCGTTACACTAGATGTTTAAAAATGTTGCTTTTTACTATTATCAGGGTATGAGCGCGTCCTAAGTATTCTTATGTATTCGGCCGAATACATAAACAATATTAATGATACAGTACTGATAATGGCATATACCTACTCATTTGAAACAAATACTACTTTATAATTACTTTATTGTTACTTTAATGTTACTTAATATGTAGATACTAGTAGGTCAAACATATTTAATCCTGATCAAGCGTTGCATAAAAAATGGTAAATTAGTATTGTTAAGTTACGTTTTTATAACAGTCAAAATGAAATCCCAATCACAGCAAAGTGCAGTCTCCAGTCACTGCCCTGTCCAAGTCACATGTTAGTGAAGCTATAAATGCAGCACCGGTGCACGTACATAATCTTATTACAGCTTAATGTGTATTTTTGTAACTTCAAATTATATTAAAATAAAATAAAGCAGCTTATACATAAAAGCAAACGTCGTTAATCTGAAATCGTACAAAAAATAATAAACCTATTTGCTTTCAAACTCACTGGCCGCAGCCGCAGCGGTCCGCTCGCGCCGAGAAATAAAAAAGAATAATCGCGCATTCAATTTCCGATTCGCAATTCAAATCGTGGAGACGCCATTTGCCCGCGCAATTTGTCACCGGCCAGGAGGTTGGCGGGAATTGTGACGGATTGTGCCGGCGGCGGCAGGCGGCTAGACTCGTGTTAATTTGACTTTATATTGTTAGCTTTTTTACGTTGGTAATTTTTAATAAGGTGGGATTTAGAAAAACATTAGATTTAGTAATACTTAAACTATGTAAAATTGTGGTAATAAACGATTATTATTATTATTATTAATAATAATATATGTATGTAGTAGATTATGCACCGATGTGGTAAAGCAGGGGAGTCCGTGTCGACACAGGGAAATGGTGAGGCTGGGTTCTAAGAGCCATTCTAATTCTTAACCCTCATGTTGAAGCAATGAATCTATTGCGGAATAATAAGCAATTGTGAATACACGAGGTGTGGTGCGTCAGCGCCCCTATTTGAGGAATAATCCGGTGTCGCCCGGTTAGACCTACATGTGGAAAAGTCCTTTCGAGGCAAATAAGCAGTTCATTGAGAAATCGCAGTGTCTTGCGTCACGGGCGACATATTGGACCCTGAGCGTAATGAGAGAGTTATGTAGAGTCCTGAGTGAAGCGAGGGGTTCAAGCCGCCCAAGACGAAGACTGGCTTTATTCTCTAGGAGAATTCTCCACACCCACCTACTGCGAGACAATAAAACTCCGGGCTAGGTAAATACTAAAAACATCAAAATCGGTTGAAATCGTTATATGTTATAGGTTTTTTCGTATCTATCTTTTGATGTAGTAAATAGTAATAATCCATAAAGCGTCAATAAACTACGGAGTCGAATCTCTATCGCTCGATTACTCTATTGTATTTATACTTGAAAATCAATAAATATCGTAGATTTAAAATAAATAACGGAACGAATAATCGAACACCGTCTTTTGTTTCAAATTCTTTACAATCGCGCCTCTTTGTGATCTGCCTGTGGTGGCCAGTTCGATTTTTGAATAAACCCTCTTTACACGGACATTGTAAAGAGGGTTTATTCGAAAACCGAATGGCTACCGCAAGACATACAAAGATGAAATACGCTATAAGTTTTGTTACATATTTATACGTTCCAAATTCAAACCAATTTAATCCCTTGTTAGTTTCATACAACAGTACCTTCACATAACATTACCTACTTAACTTATGTATTGCTTTGCTTTACGTCGTGATTGCGTGATATGTAATTGGACATTGTCGAGGTGGTATGAAAACCATCTTACGTGCGAAGAGACAAGGCGACAGCAGCACTGGTCCGATCACATGATGGTTATCATCAACGAAACTGTTCAAACCATAACCCTTCTCTTGGGCTTCATTGCAGTCGGGTAAAAAGTTGTATCAACTTAGAAAATGAATGAATACTAAAATGAAATTATATAAATGAAAATGAATGCAAATGAATGAAAACTAATGACAATGAAAAATAAAATGAATAAAAATGAAACTTATTGATAGCAATTTGCCATTAGTCTCCTAGACTGCAGTAAAACAGTTAATTGTTTTGACATTAACATTTATGATTGTATAATTTTAAAACTAAAATTTCCTTCCATCAAAAACGTCAACTGATAACCCAATCTATATCGGTACTTATATATTTAATAGAAAAGAATAGAAAATATGTTTATTGCCAATAAAAATACAGAAAAAAAAACACACAACTTAATACCAGTAAACAGCATTTAAAAATACTTACTTAAAACTAAATACCTAATAAACTGCACTTTTAAGGACAATAGATGTATGCTCAGCGCTGTGCTGCATAAACAGTAATGATTATACAGGGCTGGTGTTCATACTCCTTGCTCGAACTTAGATGTTAGTCGAGAGTATTTTGTAATGCGGGTAAAATTAATAGCTATATCTTGTACAGGTTAATGAACAGCTCTTTGTGTAGGTTCACAATCACTAAGCTTATGACTCTTATTAATGGCGTTTTCATAGTCATTGCCTATAAACAATTTTCATAGTCATTGCCTATAAACAATCCTAACGCAGCTAATTACAAATCTACATTTGGTGTAATATGTGAAGTAATGTGTGGCATGTGTAAGAGTAGAGGGTGTGTGTGATAGTGTAAGAGAGTAGTATGTGGAGAAGTAGAAGATGTTGGAGTTTGCAGCTATCTAGCTTTAAAGGTTGCTTCAAAATGTTTTTTATGACGATCAACCAATAAGTTTTTATATTTATGTTTAAAAAGGACAAAGCTAATCTTCATCCTCATTAGAGGAGGCAGATTATTCCATATTTTAGAAGCGGTGTATTTGAAGAAACCTCTAAATCCAGTGGTCCTATGTTTGGGCATGGACAAAGTGAGCGAGAATTTAGTTAAATTAATTTATTTAACGAACCCCTATTTCTCCTGGTCACGCTATAACTTGAGAACGGATGGAACAATCTCGCTAATTCTTTTTGTTGTTGTGTTAATTATTGTCAGAAGAAGGTTCTTATGAAAGAAAAACCAAGAAAAGACGGGAGATTATGGCGAAGTCGAAGGCCGAGCCTACTACGAGAACGAAGTCGCGGGCAGTAACTAGTATAATATAATTTAAAACATACCATGTAGATCATAACTTAGTGGTAAAGTCTCTTTATTCCTTTATTTATCCTTTATTGTTCACGTAATTTAGTTAACTATATATTTATACATACATAGTGGAACGCTGCAGAAATTTAATTGAAAATTGACTGGATCAAAACACAATAACAATAAATCTGCACGAACAAATGAACTGGAACGCGCCGCTGCTCCATAAATCAGAATCCGCGCTCAACGAGGCACGCGTGCGGCGGCTGTTTCATGTGCGACGTTTGCTTTGTTTCCTTTTTACCCGACTGCGCCATGGGGAGTTGTGTTTTATGTACTTTTCATTGATCATACTCGGAAAGTAGATCTGAAGTTGCCCGAGGAGCTGGTTGAAAGTAATACTCTTCAGCCCTAGGAAGATTCGTACAAAAGTGACAGCTGTCAAATTACAAAAAAATATTTGCATTTCTTTCTAACCATGTACCAACTTTGCTTATCAATTTAATAATTATTAATTTATTTATTACTTATCAATACAACAATTTTTTTAAATAACTTGGACTTTGGCAAAATATTTACCATGTTTTCAACTAAGACAAAATAAAAAAGTCAACAAAATAGACTTTTTTTATTTTGTCTGAGGTTTTCAATGAGGAAAATGAAAAATGTTGGCTGAATGACAACATTTTGACCACAGCGACAAGTACAATTTGAAAACATTTAATACCGACTTCTATTCTATACAGTTATTAGAGTGTATCTCCAAAACTACTGAAACGAATTTGATGAAATTTAAATGGGACCACACGGGAACCACCAGCTTTCAAACAAAGAAGAATTTTGAGAATCGGTTCACCTAGTCGAAAGTTATGACTTATAAGGTAACAAACTGAGGTGAGTAAATGCTGGCAGGGGGGAATGCACAAAACACCCCAAGCGGGACGTCAGTGCAGGCCTCATCGCCCCCGAAACGAATAAGAATAAGAAGAAGGTAACAAACATAAAAAAATACAGTCGAATTGAGCACCTCCTCCTTTTTGGGAGTCGGTAGAAAATGGGCGGGAAAGCGAAAGTCCGATCTTCATTTATTTTTTCGAGTTATAGAGTTATGTTTATACTTCCGTTTTTACTTTCCTTAGGTGCGTTCGTTTAGCTTATGAGGGCATTGGTGCCGTTTTCATTGATGTCTCTTTTGTTAAGGCGTTCGGAAAGCTCAAAAACGTTATTTTTGCCACTTTTACCCACACCCTACTCGAACGTTCAATGAGCATAAAACTTAAAATCGCATGATTATGCTGTCAAATACATAGCTGTCAAATAACGATCACAAACAACCATGCTCCGGACGTGGGTCAAAAATTGCAAAAATTCCTCTTTTTCTAGCTTTCCGAACGCTGAATAAAAAGAGGCATGAACGCATTTTATACCCACAGATTCCCAACTCGAACGCACCTTGTGAGCGTTTTTAGCGTTATTTTCGCCAAAAACGATCAGAAGTGATCTATTCCAACGCACTACTTGTATTCGGCAAGAAATAATTAGGACGATAGTTTGAACCAAAGGGAGGAAGGCGTAAGTACATATTTGTTAATAAATATTATGACTTACCGATCTAAACGGTACTATTAAATTTACATTCTGGTAAACAAATAGGAGAATCTAATAATGAAATGAATGAAATGAATGAAATGAATGAAATGAATGAAATGAATGAAATGAATGAAATGAATGAAATGAATGAAATGAATGAAATGAATGAAATGAATGAAATGTATGAAATGAATGAAATGAATGAAATGAATGAAATGAATGAAATGAATGAAATGAATGAAATGAATGAAATGAATGAAATGAATGAAATGAATGAAATGAATGAAATGAATGAAATGAATGAAATGAATGAAATGAATGAAATGAATGAAATGAATGAAATGAATGAAATGAATGAAATGAATGAAATGAATGAAATGAATGAAATGAATGAAATGAATGAAATGAATGAAATGAATGAAATGAATGAAATGAATGAAATGAATGAAATGAATGAAATGAATGAAATGAATGAAATGAAATATAATTTATTTATGACGGCAGCATACAACATTGATTGATAAAAGTAAGAAGGTAGAATTACAATTTACTGCTATGTCATAAAATGGTCCCCAACTCAGCATAATGCTGGTTCAAACCAGCGCTGGTCTTCCGTTGGAGCCAGTCTGTGACGTCACGGTGGATTTATACTACAACAGCTTAAATTATTAATAACAAATTAACACTACAACCGCATACTTAGTAATTAAACAGATATATTGTGCAGAAAGGTAAGATCCGCTGCTTCTCTATTCAGAAAGAGGCAAGATGTTTTAACGACGACGCAGCTGTCAATATAATTAAACAGAAATTTTGAACTTGAAATTGATAATTTCTACAGTACAAAAATAGGAGGAGGTACAACTCGACTTTATGTTTGTTAACTCATAACTTGCGACTGGGTGAACCGATTCTCAAAATTATTTTTTTGTTTCAAAGCTGGTGCATCCCGTGTGGTCCCATTTAAATTTCATCAAATTCGGCCCAGTAGTTGTTAAGATACGCTCCAATAACTGTCACAGAGGTCACGCGGCTGTACTCTACCTCCCAGAAACAGACCCCAGCTACGTGTTTATGGTTTAAACTTTATTACTTTACATCACGTTCCAATAATATACAACACTTATACAGCGTGTAACAAAACGTGCAGTAATACCAAACCCACACACGCAGCAGCTTGCATACAATTGGGACCTAACTACTGCGTCACAGGAAGTAGTCAACATACCGAATTGTGAAGAGTTTCTAATGCTCAAGCACGTTCATCCCTGAACAACTAGGGCAGAGACGGCAATGACCTCTTGAACGTAGACTAAGGTTAAGCGCTCGTAGCGGAGCTTGACTTGGCGATCGTAACCGATCAACAAGTTAAGCAACGCTTGCTGCGGTCAGGAGTTGGATGGGTGTGTGCTAGTGGCATTGTTCAACTGAGCGCTTCCGTGCTTCGGAGGGCACGTTGAGCCGTCGGTGTCAGTTGTACGTCTTAGAACAACAGTCGTTAGGCTATGTCGAAGGGCTGTTGCGGGGTTCCACAGGGGTCGGTGCTGGGACCACTCCTATGGAACATAGGCTACGACTGGATACTTCGCGGCACGCTTCCTGCAAATATGCGGGTAGCGTGCTACGCGGACGACACCCTAGTCATGGCCAGGGGGAGGGACCTCAGGGAGGCGTTGCGGCTGGTCACGGTGGGCACAACCCTTGTGATCGACCGCATACGCGCTCTTGGTCTGAAGGTTGCACTCTCCAAAACTGGGGCCCAAATGAAATATCGGGGCCTCAGCCTTGATGGTAGGTGGGCTTTTGGAGACCATTTTTCCCAACTGGCCCCAAGAGTCGTGGGAGCTGCAGCCGCTTTGAGGAGGCTGCTGCCCAACGTGGGTGGCCCGAACGCCAACTGCCGCCGACTTTACTCCGGAGTTATCCGGAGTATGGCCCTATATGGGGCACCGGTCTGGGTAGACGCCCTCAGTCGCAGCAATAGAAGCTTGCTGCGACGTCCGTAGCGAGTCATAGCGACTAGGGCGATTCGTGGATATCGGACGGTGTCATGGACGGCAGCGTGCGTGCTGGCCAGTGATCCCCCCTGGGAGCTGCAAGCGGAAATCCTCGCCGAAGTCTACCACTTCGTGGCGGCGAGGAGATCCCGAGGAGCAGCCCCAGACTGGGAGGAGGTCACACGCATGCGGCGCGAGCCACCCTGTTGCGGCGTTGGGAGGAGGATCTGACTCCGCCGGTCCCTGGGCAGTGGACGGTGGAGGCAATCCGTCCAGTCCTTCAGAGGTGGGTGAAGCGCTGCTTCGGTTCGCTGACTTTCCGATTGGTGCAGGTACTCTCCGGACATGGATGCTTCGGAAAGTACGTGCACCAAATTACGAGACGGGAGGCGACACCAGCCTGCCATGAGTGTGGTGCGCCAGAGGATACGGCACATCACACGCTGGAAGTGTGTGCGGCATGGAGCCCGCAGCGGCACACGCTTTCAGCGGAAATAGGCGGAGATCTCTCCCTGCCGAGCGTCTCCATGCTCAGCAGCGAGAGATCGTGGCAGGCGGTGGCCACCTTCTGCGAAGCGGTAATGGCACAGAAGGAGGCCGCGGAGCGGATCAGGGAGTATGATGACCGAGCTGATCCACTCCGGCGCAGACGACCGGGGGAAAGGAGGAGACGGTTCGCACGTCTCCTCCTTCCTCCGTAGTGGGGTCACTGGTGAAGAGTCGAGGGACTCTTCGCTGGCTAGCACGCCCCTACACGTCTAGGGGGTGACCTTGGTGAGCAAGGTCATCCCTTCGCAGGCGCTGAGACCCGGTTAAGATCAATCCGGGCCTACCGCTGGGGCGAGATAGTGAATGCCAGAGCGACCCCGTCTCGCCCCACCATGGTGGAGGACTGCTCACGGGGGTTTTAGTGGGTCTGAGCCCCACATACCCCTTACCGTCACCCTCGCGGCGGAATGGAAGTGGACAGCATTTCCCACCCTCAAAAAAAAAATGTCGAAGGGCTTCGGGTGGCCTGAAAACTTCCACATGTGGCCGCTAACCTATCCACCAAGCCGCACTGGACCCGCATGGTGGATTATGGCCCAACTCCTCTCTCTCTCTGAGAGGAAGGCCCAACAGTGGGAACAAAATGGGCTGATTATGAGACTAGGTTAACAAGGACCCTGGACTTGGGTGGAGCGCGGGGTGAGAGCGCATGCAGGGTAAAGGGACAGAGTTAAATGAATAAGCGACATGAGGATTGTTGAGCTCATCGACCCAACCAAGCTGGTGTGTCTAACAGAGCTATCAAAAAAACTCGGATACTACTTTTTCATCGCACATGCTCATCGTTTTTAGGCACGGAATCCAAGATTTTAAACACACGTGCATTTTATTTTACCATTAACTCACGAGTACGTTACAGAATTAACCCGAATAAATCATGTCATGTTATATTCGTTTATTCATTATATATTCATCATCATCATCATCTCGGTGGACGACCTACGCTTCGCTTGCCGGTCCGTGGTCTCCAATCCAGAACGTTTCGGTCCCATCGGCCATCTGTTCTGCGTGCTATGTGGCCTGCCCACTGCCACTTCAACTGGCTAATCTTCTGAGCTATGTCGGTGACTTTCGTTCTTCTACGGATCTCCTCATTTCTGATTCGATCACGTAGAGAAACCCCGAGCATAGCCCTCTCCATAACTCGTTGCGATTTTGAGCTTATCTATGAGGCCCACAGTAAGAGACCACGTTTCAGTGCCATAAGTCATCACTGGTAACACACATTGGTCGAAGACTCTTGTCTTGAGGCTCTGAGGTATTCTTTATTTTTTTTATTATATATTCATTATATTATAATATTCACTTCTTCGTTGTTGCACTTGCTATTGATGGAATTGTCAGACCATTCCGAATAAACCATGGGCACCAGTTTGTACTGGTCGATGATAATGCGCCCGCCCATCGAGCACAACGAGTCGATACTGCTCTCCGAGAATACACATCACAAGGTTAGACTGGCCTGCCGGCTCGCCTGACTTAAACCCAATAGAGCACGCGTGGGATGCTCTTAAGCGAGCTGTTTGGAACCATCAGCCACGTCCCCAGACAGTGCCAGAGCTCAGGAAGCCGCTATTCAAGAACGGGACAGGTTACCCGAAGAAATGCTGGATAACTTGATTCTCAGCATGCCCAGGAGGATCTCCGCATATCTCGAGCCAGGGGAGGAGTTATATTATATTGAATATAAACCTTTTATTAATAAATTGGTGATTAAGTTCAATTTACAAAATGATATCAGCTTATGCTATTGTTTGATGTGTTACACCCTGTATATGTTGATAAGGAGTGCAGCAATATAGTAGTGTAGTAACTTATATACTGCATTTATCGGAATGCGTTTTACAAACTAGCCAGGCAGGCTTTTACTGCAGAACAATATCTTATAGTATAGGACAAGAACAATATTGTAATGTATAAAAGTATAAAGAAAGAGATAAATAATGAGCTACACTCGAGAGCGAACGAGATATCATACATTAGTGTGTTTCTCTTGTTGTATTTCCATTTGGCCGGGTGTTACGGCGTATATCTGGGTTTCACTAAAGCCAAATGGAGGAGTTTAATTTTTGGTAAGTACTTACATGTAACTGTTGTTTGGTATACACTGGGCTGCAACTGACTGCTGCACTACATATACATACAAAAAAGTTAAAGGTAAAAGTAGCAGTTACTAACTGGCTAAAAACTCTTTCGTATATGGAAACGCAGAAGTTTATTAAGCCCCTTGGGGCTATACAACTGAAAAGATAAATATATACCCCTCCCCCACACACACCCTCACCATCTCTCTCTCACACACACACACATATATCGTCACACTGACACACAGTTAAACGAACATTTTTTTTCTATTAACTTTTATGTTTATAAAATTGTTTTTATTTTTTGTCTGAGCACTTGGGGCTCTTTGGGGAAAAGTAAAAATCGTTTAAACTGATAATATCCGACCGTGGGACCCAAGATGTTATTAAACATGTACCACTTATACGTATATGTACCTACTTTTAGTTTCCATACAACGGAGGGCTCTGGCGTCTGAAATACAGTTTCATTACTAGTTCAGGTGTCATCAGTTCCTACCATACACATTACTATTTACATTAAGGTGCATACTTTATTATATCAAACAAGTAGTCTTAAGCCTGCAAATTGTTAACGTGCTTCTTTTATTTACTGTCAATAAACTTATTATACTAATTAACCCATTAGACTAACCAGAGCTGTACAACTATAGCTTCTCTAAGCGTTTGTTTCATGGTGAATGTTCTGAACAGCTGTTTAATCTTATTCCTTCCTCACCATTCCGATCCCGAACTACTCGTTGCGGCCTAGCATTGCATCCATATACTGTTCAAAACTTCTTACCACGAACCAAACCGTTTGGCAGTTCCTACCTCTGTCGTGTAAGTAAATTGTGAAATGCTTTGCCGGCGTACGTATTCCCTTGCAGCTATGACCCTGAGTCTTACTAGCGGGGCATGAACAAGCATCTGTCAGGTCATCATAGGGGTGGCAATTAGTGCAGCCGTAAATGGTAATAGCTTCTTGATTACATCTTCGCTTTCCATCAGGCGAGGTTGACATTTTGATGAACCATTATAAAAAAGACCACAGTTTTCCATTTGCTACGATCCTAGGCTGCGTTCCTGCAAACCACGTGACAAGCCAAAATTTGACGAAACTGCCGACCAAGGTTTGATCACGCCCGTTTCACGACACCCTGTCAGATCAAATTTTGTACCGATTGGCCAAAATTTGTCTACCTTTTGAGTGAGCCAAATCTTGGTCGGCTGTCAAAAGTGACATTGTTGACATTGACAAAGTGTTTTGTTGCATTGTCACGACGAATGGACAAGTTTATTTATTTGTACTAAACTTGAGGTGCCTAATTACATTTCCTTGATCGGTGGACAATATTTAAATTCCTTAAATTAATTTGAAACCAACAAAGCTAAGACTTAAGTTATACATTATTATGTCCAACCTGTTTTTGACAGATAATGGTAAAGGACGTGCTAGCAACGCTCGATATAATCTTGGCCGAACATTATTTGGTCGGCTTGCTGGTACGCTGCCCTGACACACTCACATTCATCAACCCTTACACACATGAACGTCGGTTTAGGGTACTCTTGACCTGGCCCCTCCTCAGATCGTGATGAGTCTGTTTCTGGAAGGTTTGCTTAGACCTTCCCTTCCAATGATTCCATTCACTCGGCCCACATGCACCCGTTCAGTGAGTCTCCTTTCATTCATTCTTTCTACATGACCAAACCATCTTAACATATCTTTCTTTGTACCACGCCTACACCATAAAATATGTGGTTCCATTTGGCCGGGCTTTTACGGTGCATTATGTGTTTTACAAAAGCCAAATAGAGGGGTTTAATTTTTGGTAAGAACGTTATTTTAATACAAATCTGTGACGTAATGGGCAAGGCGTTTGCCTGATGTTAAACGACATGTCCAAACAGTTCAGTGCTATGCATTTAAAACTATTTCATTTTAAAACATCGCATTGCAATGCGCTGCGGTAGTCACCCTGAGGTATAAGATGTTACATCTCTTGTCATGGGAAACATTGTCCTGCAAACCGGAGCACAGTATCTAATGTTTGCACGCTACTGCCTCACGGTTGATTAACTGGTTCAGGTGTAGATAAATATATTATAGATGGGTAAATAAACTATTTACTGCAACACCACAGTACAGGAAAATAACACAAAAATCAACATAATTTTTATAGTATTACTTTTAAAGCACTAACCTGCCTGCTTAGCGATATCAAACATTGCAATTTATAGCGAAAAATTGACCGCCGTGACCAACTAGGCCACCGAGGCTCAAAGTCCGAGCATTGATTTGTAACTCTCTGTCTGATTTAACCGTCTTACGGGGACGGAGCGACATCTATTGAATCTATATACATCGTCTGACACGGAGAGTCAGAAGACGCGGGTTTGAATCTCGTCCGAGGATGGAATTTTTCTCTCTATAAATTTTAATGTTTGAGATCGCTAAGCAGGCGTTAGTGCTTTAAAAAGTAATACTATAAAAATACATATATAAAAATACATGCAATGTCAATACGAAAGTTTAAGTATTTCTAAATAATGCTACTTTCGGTTGGATAGTACTGTCAAAGCTGTTCAATGGATGTCGCTTCGTCCCCGCGAGACGGTTAGTCAAATAGAGAGTTAAAATTCGATGCTCGGACCAGAACCTTGGTGGCCTAGTTGGTCAATGGCGTCTGACACGGAGAGTCAGAAAACACGGGTTCGAATCCCGTCCGAGGATGTGAATTTTTCTCTCTATAAATTTCAATGTTTGAGATCGCTAAGCAGGCGTTAGTGCTTTAAAAAGTAATACTATTAAACATAATTTTGTCAAGGAAACATTATGGAAAACTTATAAATCAAGGGTCACAATGGGCGGTGTTATCGCTCAGAGCGATTTCTTCGCAACTCTTCTCAACGGAAGTGGTGTAGCACCTCTCAGGTGGCCATTGCAGAAGTATCTACCCGCACCCACCACTACTGAAGACGCTTACATTTCTCTGTGTAATACAGGTTAGTCATTCGAGGTGTTATTCGCAGGGTACACAACATTCCTGCTCTCGTCCCTCGGCGTGGCGGTCGGTGCGCACAAGTTGTGGACACACCGAGCGTTCAGAGCCAAGCTGCCGCTGGAGATATTCCTGATGCTGTGCCACAGCATGGCTTTCCAATTTACAGCTTACACGTGGGTAAGTTTATAACTCATTATGTAGCAGGGTAATAACGTATCTCAATTGCTAATCTTGATTGAAATCTTAAAAAAAATAACCAATAGATGGAACCGATGTTACCCTTTTTTCACCGATTTTTCCTATCGATTAGCATTCACCGTCAATGATTGTTACGTATTTCAGTTGCTAATGTTGATTGAAATCTTAAAAAAATAACTAAAAAATTAAACCGATTTCACCCATTTTAGTGACCCTCGCTACTTACGGAATCTATTGTCATCAAGATAGGTTTGGAGTGTAACCCAAAAACTGCTTGACTGAATTTGATAAATTTAAATGGGACCACCTCGGAAGTATACACTACCAAACAAAAAGATTGAGAATCGGTCCGCAAATGGGGGAGAAATCGGAAAAAAACACTCACAAAAAAATACGAGTACAATCGAAAATAACGTCCTCCTTTTTTTGAAGTCGTTTAAACAGTGTGTAATAACTTGTCGACGTCGATACCTTGATAATTCAAAAGTACCTATCATCACTATATTGTGCGCATAACATAATATTGTGCGCATAACATAATATTGTGCGCATAACATAATATTGTGCGCATAACATAATATTGTGCGCATAACATATTATTGTATAACCTATCATATATACACCCTATTTGTATAATTACCAAAAAAAAAAATGGGCGGTACAAAAGTGTTAATACACTGTAGATATGTAGTCAACATTTTTTATTACTTCACAGTGAAATAATTATTAATTGTTAAAGTTTTCTAAAATTCCATCTAAAAGTATGGACACCATCTTAACAAAAATACTACATGCCTATGTACAACTTATTAATGAAAACACATGATTCGCGTCAGTGAAAAAATATCTCTCTTACTCTTTTTTACACCCCCCACCCGAGCGTTCGGTGTGAAAGAGATTGTCGCCTTTCGGCTTTCGTTCGTACGTTTTCGGAAGAAACAAAGGCCGCGCGGTGGCAGGGCGGAGGGTGCGGGGTTGGTCCGGTGGCCAGGGGGCCTACACCCACCTTTTACAAAACTATCATAAATGAGGAGCGTTTTGTAATAAGCTTAGCATAATCATACTTACTATCGTACTCCCACCGACACAAAACGATCAACCAAATTTAATGGTAAGCAATATTAGTGGTATGCAATATGAATACTTTAAGAGATGAGAGTACGGATCTACAAAACTTTGACATTGGAACAATAAAACTTAGTGTCAAAAGTCAAGTCAAAGTACGCGAATTCAGTGAAAAATTTGATACTACGTCAACAAAACGTCTATCGCAATCCATTATTATTTTAAGCTTGCTATATTGACGTGGTGGTACCAAATTTAATGGTAAGGTTAAAACATGATTACTTTAAAAGGTGGGAGTAGGGCCCCTGGTCTAACGAGCTAGGACGCGAGTTTGCCGAATGTTATTATGAATGATACATTTCTATGTAGGGTTGTTAAGTTTCATGCATAAACCGCGCGCATGTAGTATATCTTAATGAATAGTGGAAATGCCTAGAATATAATTTGTAGGTGTGAATCAATCTAGACGTTTGACCAAATATTGATGATTATGTGGGATATTTTTTTTTTAAAGTAGTTTTAAATGTTCTTCCCATGTATGTATTAAGTACCAGCAGCATATAGTGCTGTTTTTTTTGGTAATTATACAAATTAGGTGTATATATGTGTATATAAAAGCATAAGGTCACTCACTCATCACGATATCTCAGAAACTACGAGTATAAGTGCTAGGAGTTTCAAATTTTGCATGCGGGTTCTTTTTAGGACGTAGGTGCTCACTAAGACGGGATTTGATGAAATTCAACCCCTAAGGAGCTTTTTTGGGGTTGATAGTTTGTATGAAACTTCTCTACTGAGAGTTCTAAAAGTTTAAAACTTTGCATGGGGGTCCTTTTTTGAACCTATGTACGCACTAAGACGGGATTTTGTGAAATTCGACCCCCTAATTGAAATCTGACCCATTAAAATCTGTAATTACCGTATCCCGCGAGGCCACGCGAGCGAAGCCGCTGGCGGGTCAGCTAGTATATTATAACATAAAGAGCATATAACCTACACCTTTTTGAAGTCTTTTAAAAATGGCGGCTTTATGTCAGTTTTGACAACTCCTGTAAGCACAAATGTTAGTAAGTTGATGACTGAGATGACAAAATTGACATAGAGCCGCCATTTTTTAGATTCCAATCAAATGTGATTGCAACTGAGATACATAATAGCTCTGCAGGTTACGGAACATTCTCGTCCACCTGATGTTAAGTGGCAACCTCTTTTAACAGAAGCATTTACTGCACTGCGCCCGTAGCCCTGAGACATTAAGTTAAGTCTCATGTGCTTGTCATTTCACCGGCTCCCACACCCTTGAAAGCGGAGCACAGTAATGCGAACATTACACTGCTTGCGGTAGAAATAATTATGTGGGTAGTAATTTCCCGGACCGTTCACAAACAGTTGTGCTGTTGTTAATAAGATAGTGTGTGCTAGTGGCATTGTTCAACTGGGCGCTTCCGTGCTTCGGAGGGCACGTTAAGCCGTCGGTGTCGGTTGTTTGTCTTAGGACAACAGTCGTTAGGGTACGTCGAGAGGCTGCGGCCTGAACACTTCCACATGGGTTGGCCACTAGCCTATCCACCAGGCCGCAATGGACCCGCGTGGTGGATTATGATCAATAGATGTCGCTCCGTCGACGTAAGACGGTCAAAGTCAGATAGAGAGTTAAAATTCGCTGCTCGGACTCGAGCCTCGGTGGCCTAGTTGGTCAATGGCGCCTGACACGGAGAATCAGAAGATCGAATCCCGTCTAAGGATGTAAATTTTTCTCCAACTCCTCTCTCTGTGAGGAAGGCAGGAGTCCCAGCAGGGGGAAGATAATGGGCTGGTTATGTATTATTGTCTATGTACCTATCCACCCAAGCTATTGTCTATGTACCTATCCACCCAAGCGACCTCCACCGATACATATTTTAAAATTGCATTGTTTGAGGTGAGAGACCACAGACTCCACCACAAGTACAGCGACACCGACGGGGACCCCCACAACAGCTCGCGAGGTTTCTTCTTCTCGCACATCGGCTGGCTGATGGTGCGGAGACACCCTGAGGTCAAGAGGAGAGGAGCTGCACTCGACATGGAGGATATCCTGTCCAATCCTGTGCTCGTCTTTCAGAAAAGGTATTCATAATCACACTTTTTGCCGACAATTCAAGACCATTTTAAACCCATCAACGTCGCTCTAGCATATATGTTATCCTCACCCCCAGATTCTAGAACATTTGTCAAAGCCTTGATAACTTGACCAACTGAAAACGAAACGCTCATTGGTCAATATTACTCTATGACGCGATATGTGACCAATCCAGCGGTCAGTATTCTCTCCGTGAGCTGATCAAACTTTGAGAAACATTCCAGATACTGGAGGATATTATAAATGTGATGTCACGATGTAAATTTCATGTTAAGATCAAACACTAAAACCGTAATATAAATGCTCGGGGTTTCTCTACGTGATCGAATCAGAAATAAGATCCGTAGAAGAACTAAAGTCACCGACATAGCCCAGAAGATAAGCCAGTTGAAGTAGCAGTAGGCGGGGCACATAGCACGCAGAACAGATGGGTTGGGAAGGTTCTGGAGTGGAGACCACGGACCGGCAAGCGCAGCGTAGGTCGTCTACCGACAAGATGGACTGACGACCTGATAAAGAATGAACTCTAGAAAGGGAATATTTACCATGTATTGTATTTATTGTGAGCTCTCGATATTTCTGCGTTACATGCGCCATGTTCACAAGTAAAGTTAACTCTTGCATTAGTGACCATTTTAGTTTAATAACATAGACCTGATAAAGATCGCAGGACGACGTTGGATGCAATCCGCTGCGGTCTTATTGGAAATATATGAGGAATAAGGGAGTCAGGGTCAGCAGTGGACTTCCTAAGGCTGAGATGATGATGGATATCAAACCTGAGGTGGAGTTATAACTGATTCTGTCGCCTAGCCTGCAGCTTCACTACTCCTGCTCTTTCAGCACTTATAAAAATCTAGTTTATATTAATATACAGCGCGTAACAATACGTGCAGTAATACTAAAACCACACACGCAGCAGCTTGCATACAAATGGAAGCTAACTACTGCGTCCCAGAAACTAGTCATCATTCCAAGTTATGTCGAGGAACCAAAGTTTTCTAATACTCAGACAGGTTCAGCCCTGAACAACTAGGACAAAGACGGCAATGGCTTCCAGAACGTAACCTAGGTAAACAAGGGGCCTACGCAGGACCTGGCAAAGGTGTAGCGCGGGGAGGGGGCGCATGCAGGGCAGGGGGACCGAGAATAATGAAGAGATGGCGTAGGGATTGCAAAGCACATTGACCCCAACAAACTCCAAGAATATGCATGTCTAAAATGGCTGACCAAAAAAATTCAGGATATAATTTATTTTTACTTTGTATGAAAAAAAATATGAGAATTAAAAGTTGATACTTTGCCATGTGAGGTACCTAAGTACATATGCACACCTCTCAGTTTTACTGCACCTTTTTGGTACACGCTGTATATAATATTCATCTTACAGGCACGCAAAATGGCTCCTACCGCTAGCAGCCTTCGTCATCCCCACCCTCGTACCAGCCCTGCTCTGGAAGGAGGAACTCTCCACCGCCTGGCACCTCAACCAGCTGCGCTTCATCATAAACCTGAACTTGGCTTGCACCATCAATAGCGTGTCTCATAAGTGGGGGTACAGGTCAGTTTCTATCAGTATATATGTATGTACCACTGGGTGTCATACTTACTTTCGACAGTTCAATACTTTGACATTTCGATCTACTTAGAAAGAACATAGCTTGACAAGTCATTGCTTCGGCAGGACATCATTATATTCGACAAGAGTGTCATCCCAAAAGTACTGTGTTTGAACTTATCGAGGTGTAGGTTTCCCTAATTCTAGCATTGTTCCGGCCTAGCATTGCATCCATATACAGTTCAAAACTTCTTACCACGAACCAAACAGTTTGGCAGTTCGTACCTCTGGCGTGTAAGTGAATAGTGGAATGCTCTACCGGCGTACGTATTCCCTTGCAGCTATGAACCTGGGTTCAAGCGGGGCGTGAACAAGCATCTCTCAGGTCATCATAGGAGTGGCGATTAGTGCAGCTTACGGCTGCTACTAATGGTCATTGCTTCTTGATTACATCTTCGCTTTTCTTAAGGTGAGAGGAAGTCACTTTGATAAACGATTATTAAAAAAACTGTGTGGTCACCATTAAACATATCGCACCTATCGTGACTTGGCTCTGACTAGATACTCCGCTACGTTCTGTGGGAGTTATTCTTGTCGAATGTTTATTCTGTTGAAGCAATGACTTCGAACTATGTTTTATCTAAGTAAGCGACTTGTCGAAGTATTGAACTGTCGAAATTCAGTATCACATCGTGTACCAATAGCTAGCGTGTGGTTTCGTGAAATTAGGGCGGATATACACGGACTCGAGCAGTTAGCCAGTGATCAACATACACAGACCGCTCTTGCAGTCATACTCAACATGAAGCTGCCATTGATAACTGCTTGACCAGTTAGTATTAACTGCTCAACAAGTCACAATTCGGGAAGCGCGCGCAAAAGGATTGAAGGGCGAAGGAAACTGCGGGAGAACAGTCGACAGCTCGAGCAGTCAGTGCAAGCCTGACGACTGCTTGACCGCCAGCAGCCCGACGCATTTGTACTGCTCGAGCGGTTTCGTGTATGTGTGTACGTAGAAGACTGTAGTTCACTGAACAGTCGCAGCTTGATGCAGTCCATGCTGTCTGCTTAAAGCTGCGCGTGTATCTGGGGCCTAAGTTTATCGGGATACTTCTGGATCTACGCGCACAATGTTAACAACAACGTAACGGTGCTGTGTAGTCTATGAAAGAAACGAAGAAATAATTCTCTCCGTCAAACGTAAAATTCTGTTACGTGTTCTATGTAGAATTCAATCCTTGGGGTAAAAATTTGCTTTAGTTCTAGAATCTTCAATGTTTGTGATCTATTAATGTGTGTATCCATGCCTTCAGCGACACAGGAAACCCTTGTGCGTAGTATGTAAAATTTAACAGCAGAACATGCATACCAAGTTTGGTCAAGATTGGTTGAACAATGCGACCTGTACAGGAGGACGTACATACAACCTAACAAACATACGGACAGACGGAAGTCAATTTGGCCAGTTAAAGCGGAGACGCTTCGCTTACTCGGGCAATAACAATAACTGCAACGACTGAAAATCAGTGCTTGGGTTTACTGCTTTTTTATCGTGTGGGGAATGCACTTACACGTCCCCGCCAAACCCGGGGGGACGTGCCGGCTGCACTCTAGCAGCAAGAGCGTATGCTGAGTCGGGGCTCATTCATGGCATCACGCAACCCTATTATGATGGTTGTCCTATTCCGTCCATATATTCTATCGACTTCCAAAAAAAGGAGGAGGTACTCAATTCGACTTTTCTGACTGTGACTGACTTATTGAATTTGTTCACCTAAAAACAAGTACAGCATAATTATACATACAGAAATAAAATAACTAAGTACCTTATGTTTATTTAAATGGCTTGACAATTTTAGTATGACGTGCAGAGCAGAACCTACACTAAGAAATATTCTTGTGTCGTAGACTCTGCATACCCTTCAAATGTACAATATAGTTTAGCCAGTGAGAAGCTGGTGCTTCCCGTGTGGTCTCTTTTAAATTTCATCAAATTCGCTCCAGTAGTTTATGAGTTACACTCCAATAACTGAATAGAATGGAGGTCGGTTTCAAAGTTTTCAAATTGTACATGTTCTATATTATATGTTCAGGCCATACGACAGAACTCTAAAAGCCAGCCAGAGCTTGCCGCTTCTTCTGTTAACGTACGGCGAAGGGTTCCACAACTACCACCACGCCTTCCCCTACGACTACAGGGCGTCGGAGCGGAGGTACCGCAGGGTCAACTTCATGGCGATGTTTGTCGATGCATGTGCCGCGGTCGGCCTGGCGTACGACATGCAGGTCGCCGCTGAAGAGGTCGTCAACAGAAGGAAGGAGAGATTTGGAGACGGATCGGGGTTGCTGGTGAATAAAGAACATTTATAGTTATGATTGTTTTATTCATTTGAATCCAAAGGAAACTTTAATATATAGCAGTATAAAGATGCAACAGTATGGACTAAGCCTAGTTAAATAATAAACTTATACATGACCACTATAATTACCACTATGACGCGGCCTTACTACTGACAGCACCACGACAACCGCTTAGGGCTCGACTCGATGCGCATGTTTGTGTGAGGGAGCCGATTCGAAATATTGTAGGTAGTTTTCGTACTGTTTCGCTATATAACTTTAATAAACTAAGCAAGCGAACTGAACTTGACCTTTTCAATACCAGTGCTTCATCAGCGAGGCGACGGCTGACCAGTGAACTGTTCCTAGCGGACGGCTGACGATCGGACGGGTTTTATATACAACACGTTTTTTTAAAGTATTAATTTGTTATTCTATAGTCATCAACTATTCTACTTCATTAAGTTGTAGTGTTGACACATGTTTAACTGTTATTGTACTGGGGCCTTACTATCAGCTTCGTAAAAACCATGCAAGTTCCGTGCAGTTCTTAAACCTGACATAAACAGTTTTGAATGAAATCATACCATGACACTCATGTAGGTGAACTTTTTGAATATTGTTTTCTCAAAGGTGAACGGATATTATTGTCTCTGGCATTCTAATAATTTACTATAACCAACATTGCAGATGCCTAGACGTTTGTAAGATAATAAACTGAGTGGATTTAGAGCGACATGTTAACGAGAGTCCATACTAAAAAAACAGGTGAATAGTTTTTCTGCGGTTCTTGAATAGTAGGCCTGGGCAGGCCTGCTTTAAAGTTGTCATGGTACCAATAAACCGTGCAGTTGTCTAGAAGGCCTGCTTTAAGAGCTCATAGTAAGGCCCCTGTATAACCGTGAGAACCTGTACTTGGCTTTCCAATGTTGTTTAAGTGAATATTTTTGTTGTGTAAGAGCTAGTTATGCATTCTGGTAATACGGTAACCATACGAGTACAAGCGTAGGCGGCAAAACCGCCGAGTTGCGTCTACCGATCGTCCGGTGGTTTGACGTTCGCCGAAATGCATAACAAAGATAAGGGAGCTGTGCCTCCCTGCTTTACACTTGTAAGTTAGTTCTAATTTAACTCTTGGATGTATCGGACATCAAACTTAAATATAATTATTTAAATTAAATTTCGTATTTTTAAAAAGTACTTTTCGTGTTCCCGAAATTTGACTAGCTGTTGGTTTTCCAATAAATAAATATATTTATACTGTGATATAGGCTATCTTTATAATAATCTATCATAATCAGCTCATTTTGTTCCCACTGCTGGGACTCGAGCCTTCCTCTGAGAGAGAGGAGTTGGGCCATAATCCACGCGGGCCCAGTGCGGCTTGGCGGATAGGTTAGTGGCCAACCCATGTGGAAGTGTTCAGCCCGCCCGAAGCCCTTCGACATAGCCTAACGACTGTTGTCCTAAGACAAACAACCGACACCGACGGTTTAACGTGCCCTCCGAAGCACGGAAGCGCTCAGTTGAACAATGCCATTAGCACACACCCATCCAACTCTTGACCGCGGCAAGCGTTGTGCAACTTGTTGATCGGTTGAGATCGCCGAGTCGAGCTCCGCTACGAGCGGTTCAAAGTAAGCACTTATAATGTATACAAATAAATAAAAAATTAAGTGTCTGTTTGTTATTCCAAATTAACAGTTTTTCACTAAATGCATATGAAAGTATATACGGTACTTACATAAAAAATATTGGTGAAATGTTGGTACTTGGATTTTGGCTGTTCTGATGTTGTTATTGTGTGTATTCGTGCTTCTCCAGACACAGGGAACACCAGAAGCCGTAGCACAAAGAATTTGCTTAAACTAATCGTATCGTGCACGTCAACGCGTCACGCTTCCGCTTACAAACTATGAGTGTACTGTGTCACGTGTGCCCTAGATACATGACAGTTTGTACTGTTGCACGTGAACGACACGTTACGTTACACGCACGCAGGCATTCATCCTACAGGGTCACAGTGCAGGAGTGTATATGCGTTACGTTTTCTCTTATTCGGTACAAAAGCATTAGAACGGTAAACAACCATTATAGTAAATGTAAAAGAAATTAACATATTTCCAAAAGAATTACCAGCTTCTTTTGGAAAGATATTTATTTTGTAAGTGATGAAGACAATCCATAAGTGTAATGAAGGCGACGTCGCCCTCTGCCGGGATCCGGGAACTCATTAAAACTCTCCAAGAGCCTTGAGGAATGCCGGGACAGGCGAGTACACAAGTGTTCATAACAAATATATAAATACCACAAATAACAGCAGGAAATGCATTTTACTTGCGGGATGAAATATCGCTTGAAGCATATCAGTATTCTATGACATTCATACCATGTATGTACTTTATATCGACTGTTTTAGGGTTCCGTAAACAAAGGGTAAAATGGAACCCTATTACTAAGACTCCGCTGTCCGTCCGTCACCAGGCTGTATCTCATGAACCGTGATAGACAGACATTTGACATTTTCACAGATGATGCATTTATGTGGCCGCTATACCAAAAATTACTAAAAAAGCTAGTAGGACCGTAGGACGATAATTATAGGCAATAGTACGGAACCCTTCGTGCGCCAGTCCGATTTGCACTTGGTCGGTTTAATGAGAAGATCCAACAATATCCGGTCCAAACTAAACAGAGCCTATACTAAGGTAAGGTAAGCAAGTATACTTATATAGTATGTACGCCTTTACTTATATACTTATATAGTATATAAGTATACTTGTTGTGTCTGGGCGTATGTGTATATAATCATACGCCCAGACAGACATGTCCTTGCACACTAATGTGCGACCTGTCCGGGGATCAAACCTGGGACCGGCGGTTCAGAAGGCAGAGATCCACCCACATTTTTTTTCAATGGGAAACAGCATTACTCATCCAGGGGGGATGTGGGACTCCCCGGCACACGACCCAGCGGCACTCCGGCTTCGTCTGTGTGGAGGAGGACTGGAGGTTGGCAGAGCCTTTACGTCCAGTCCCCCACCGACGACCGCCTGCTTTTACAGTGGGGCCTGCACACCCCTCCCGCCAGGAGGGGCCAGGCAATGACCAGGAGTGCTCAGCCATTCTCGCCCGATGGAGGTGGTGAATAGGTGCAATGCGAGAGAAGGCGCCCCCGCGCCTAACTCTCGCTATTCATCACAGAGATTGCCACCACTGCGCCAACCGGCCAGTTAAAGCATCATTGGTTCCCCCGTTTTGTCAAACGACTTCCAAAATAAGGAGGAGATTCTCAATACGACTGTTTATTTTTTACTTTATAACTTACTACTGGGTGAATCGATTTTTATTAAATAATTTGTTTATTTGAAAGCTGGTGCTTTCCGTGTGGTCCCATTTTAATTTCATAAAATTGGGTCCAGCAGTTTTTGAGTAATACTCCAATATGTAACTAAAAAGTGTTTCGCCTATCTTGATAATTTTATGATTTTATCATTGACGGTGAAGCGATCTCGTTATTAGCAAGGGTCACTAAAAAGAATGAAATGAGTTTTTACAAAAAAAACGACCCAACACTAAAAAGTGTGAATTAACTTATAGAAATCGATACCATGCGCACAATATTGTGATAGGTACTTTTGAACTATCATGGTACCGACTTCAACAAGTTATTTCACACTTTTACTAATAACCCTTTTAATAAAACCCTAATGTTCACTTTTATTTAGATTTTAATTTGTTTGTCTACTATTTTTGTTTTATTAAATATTTTTTACAAATCCACCAAACTTTCTGGATTACTGGAGCTACTGGATTATGACATAAAAACATTTTCATCATCAATAACCACGCGGGTGAAGCCGTGAGGCACTGCCAGTTATATTTACAAATTGGTAAGAGATTGTTATTATAAGGCCGCGTGTAGAGTTACGTCTCAATAAGGCAAGTTTACATAACTTAACTATGTTATTGTTAAAACAACAAAACTGTGGACTCCTGTTTATAATAAGTTATTTTGAACGCAGTCCAAACAATTACTAATACTATAACAAGTCAGAAGAGTTAGTTATTTATTTTATTTTCAAAGTTATCAGAGTCTTTTTTATAGTATTACGCCTTTATAAACGTTGCGTAAAGATATACCAGACGTAACATCCTTTGTCCTGCTCTCACGCGTGACATTTACTGTAATCGAAAAATTGACAGATGGATGTTTTAACTATTCCGGGTATAGCCAAGTTTATTGGTAAGGCTGTTAATGTTTAAAGCACTAACGCCTGCTTAGAGATACCAAACGTTGCAATTATAGAGAGAATAATTCACATCCTCGGACGGGATCCATCCCCATACGACGGTTAAAATCACATAGAGTTAAAACTCGATGCTTGGACCTCGAGCCTCGGTGGCCTAGTTGGTCACGGCGTCTGACACTGATTGCCGGAAGACGCGGGGTCAAATCCCGTCCGAGGATGTGAGTTCTTCTCTCTAAAATGGCAATTATCAGGTTCTGCTGCATTTTGTTAAGTTTGTGAAGTTCAATAGAGAGCAAAGAAGATAAAGCAGAGCAAGTAGCAGAGCTTGGTTTGTCGTTTGTAAATATTCCACAACACTTTAGTACACCCTCTGAAGAACACGTTGACACTACGTTTAAGATGTTCACTTGTACACACATGTTTAAGCAAATTAACGCATCTTTATGTTTACGCCATAAAAAGTGCAATTTGAAAAATTTAATACCGACTTTCATTCTATTACTTTGGTAAAAATCAGTTATTGGAGTGTAACTCAAAAACTACTAGACCGAATTTGATAAAATGGGACACATGGGACCACAAGGGAAGCAGCAGCTTTCAAACAAAAAAAGAATTTTCGAAATCGGTTAACCCAGTTGAAAGTTATGAGGTAACAAAATAAAAAAATATATATTGTATATAAATATACAGTTGAATTGAGTACCTCCTCCTTTTAGGAAGTCAGTAGACAATAGTTTATTTCAACCAGCTTGGCTTCATAAGTTATTAAAACAATCATCACAATTAATTACAGTATTTACTGAATACAAGATAGCAACACTTGTTCTGTGAGTCTCTTGCCACCGCGATTCCGGATTTTGCAATGCGACTGTTACGCCATCTAGTTTGAATGCAACGAACAAACTGTTGTTTTTAATTGCCTTACAACTCGGAAGAAACGATATTTTATAAAAAAGAATCCGAGCTACATCGATTTATCGCCCCCGAAACCCCCTCCGTACTAAATTTCATGAAAATCGTGGAAGCCATCTCCGTGCTCCAGATTATGTATTTATATATACATACTTTATATATTATACATGTATATATAGCAATTCCTGTAATATATATACAAGAAATGCTCGTTTAATATATTAGGTAAAATTAATTTAAATAATTATATTTCAATAACATCATTAGATAGTAAACTACATCTTGACATACACATAGATAATATAATTAATAAAGCATTTAAAATGTATGGAATGGTTATAAGAACATCAGCAAAATTTAAACGCCCCTCGACCAATCTTATCTTTATAAAACTTTGATTCGCTCTCAATTAGACTATGCTGTGTCCATTTGGAATCCCTATTATGACAAATACAATGTAGCTCTTGAAAGAGTTGCGCCTGTATGCAATACAAATGTTATCATAATCGACTATCCTATGAACAATTACTTAATAAATATGAACTTGTAAATCTGGAATCAAGACGCAAGCAGATTGAATCAGTTTTGTTATATGACCTGTGCCATAATAGATATGATTGTATTTCTATAATTAATAAGCTGTGTTATAGAGTACCTTCTAGAACGCACTGCCGTAACCCTTGTCAATTGTTTGCTACTTCTCGCTGCCGCACTAACGCTGGTAAACGCTCTCCACTTCATAGACTGGTGGATTCATATAATAAAAACTTTAATTCTATAGATATTGCGGCAACGCGTCCTAGTATATTTAAAGATAAGATTCGTGAATTGCTTTCATAATAGAACAGTACTAGCTACTTTTCAACTGCCACATATATAATGCGTATATACATAACCTGTGGTAAACGGTGTTGGTGTCACATTTATTACTGTACTCTTAGTTAATACCTTATTTATTAATAAACTTGTGTAACTGTTTGTTTACCCAATAAATGAAAAAAAAAAAAAAAACAACGTATTTAATACAAATAGGTAAGTTTATTTCACAAAGATTTTTGTACTAAATAAATTTAAGAATCTATTTTTATTGTTTATTACACCCAACAATAAATAAATGTAATTTAAGTACAAAGTTACTAATACAAAATAAATCTACCTAGTACAATAAAACTAATTCACTAAAATATTTTTAAATCATAGATTATATTTAAATTATATATAAAAAAAACATTTATTTCAATTAAATTACATACATTCATGTTCAAATTACACTACACAAAAACAATTTTGAATCATTATATAAAAAGGTTGGAACATCATTGGTCGCGACTGTACCGCGCCAGACTGAAATGAATCTAGGAGAGTTTAGTTTTACGATAGTTAGATAGTTGCTAAAGTGTTTTAACCAAATTGTTTTCAACTCTAAAGATATTATGGGTACATATATCAATAGTTTAAAGAGTTTAGTTTTGTAGAATCGATGCACTCGTAGTCTCCAGGCAGTATACATAGTAAGGAACATAATATTATTATATACATAAAGTATGTAGTGATTATGTATATATCCCTCTCAGACGCCATGACCAACTAGGCCACCGAGGTTCGAGTCCGAGCATCGAATTTTAACTCTATCTGGTTTAAGCGTCTCACGGGGACGGAGCGACATCTATTGAACAGCTTTGACAGCACTATCCAACCGAAAGAAGCATTATTTAGAAATACTTAAACTTTCGTATTGACTTCGCAGCCCTTTATAATTTTTATAGTATTACTTTTTTAAAGCACTAACGACCATCTAGGCCTTCTAGATTATAATGCTTCTTTCGGTTGGATAGTGATGTCAAAGCTGTTCAATAGATGTCGCTCCGTCCCTGTAAGACGCACTCGTCTAGTACGTTACCGATGTCAGTAATTATATACAACAAAATACAAAACCAACTTGATTGTGAACAAAATGACAAAATATTTATGGCTAAACTAAAACTATTTCTACAAAACAAATCGTATTACTCAATAGACGAATTTTTGAAAGATAAATAATATAATTACGATATAATTAACTATTGTCATTTAAATGATTTCTACCAATATGTTACAAATTAATTTATATTTATACAACCATAATTGCGTCTTCCTCTCTTCTAACTTGGCGGTGGCCGACAGGGGGTCCATATAACACTTCATGTACATTTTTCTAACTTGGCGGTGGCCGACAGGGGGTCCATATAACACTTCATGTACATTTTTCTAACTTGGCGGTGGCCGACAGGGGGTCCATATAACACTTCATGTACATTTTTCTAACTTGGCGGTGGCCGACAGGGGGTCCATATAACACTTCATGTACATTTTTCTAACTTGGCGGTGGCCGACAGGGGGTCCATATAACACTTCATGTACATTTTTCTAACTTGGCGGTGGCCGACAGGGGGTCCATATAACACTTCATGTACATTTTTCTAACTTGGCGGTGGCCGACAGGGGGTCCATATAACACTTCATGTACATTTTTCTAACTTGGCGGTGGCCGACAGGGGGTCCATATAACACTTCATGTACATTTTTCTAACTTGGCGGTGGCCGACAGGGGGTCCATATAACACTTCATGTACATTTTTTTTAACACCTTTACATTGTATATGAAAGCAATAAAATATCTGAAATATCTGACGACGGTTAAATCAGATAGAGAGTTAAAATTCGATGCTTGGACCTCGAACGGACCATGGCATCTGACACGGAGAGTCAGAAGACGCGGGCTCGAATCCCGTCCGAGGATGTGCATTTTTCTCTCTATAAATTTCAATGTTTGGTGTCGCTCAGCAAGCGTTAGCGCTTTAAAAAAGTTATACTATAATTGTGTATGTAGTAAGTATATATATTTATATATTATATATAATTTAGTATGTAGATAGATGAGGCTCTGCATTAACACATAGGATACTTTCATCATCATCATCCATCACAATCCATATCATCCACGAGTGAAACTACGGGGCGCAGTTAGTGAATTATATCCACAATCATATCTTTCTTTAACTCCGTAAAAATACACGTTCGTATACAATGTCTTTCTTATAATTAACTTCCGAAATGAGCTCGATTTATGCAAACTTTCGTTGAACATTCCGCACTGGCGTTGATTTATTTATTTTGCTTTAAATGATTCCGTAACACTTCATTTATCAAAATCCATCAAGCGTGGGAAGTATTTAAAGACCATACAAACATACATACAAATATCTGTTAAGGCGCACTCGTATCCTGAGTAATAGTAAAAAGCGGAATCTTTCGGCTTACACACGGAGTAGTTAAAACATCTATCTGTCAATTTTTCGCTTGCAGTAAATGTCACGCGTGAAAGCAAGACAAAGCATGTTACGCCTTTTTTTTTTGAGGGGGGAAATGCTGTGCACTTCCCTTCCGCCACGGGGGTGATGGAAGAGGCCTGTGGGGCTCAGACCCACTAAAACCCCCCCGTGAACAGACCTCCGCCAAGGTGGGGCGAGACAGGGTAGCGCTGGCAGTCACCATCTCGCCCCAGCGGTAGGCCCGGATTGATCTTAACCGGGCCTCAGCGCCTGTGAAGGGATGACCTTGCTCACCAAGGTCACCCCCTAGACGTGTAGGGCCGTGCAAGCTGCCGAAGAGGCCCCCGACTATTCGGCAGTGACCCCACTACGGAGGAGGGAGGAGACGTGCAAACCGTCTCCTCCGTTCCCCCGGTCGTCTGCGCCGGAGCGGGTCAGCTCGGACATCGTTCTCCCTGATCCGCTCCGCGGCCTCCTTCTGCCTCATCACCGCTTCGCAGAAGGTGTAAGCATGTTACGCCTAATCTATGTTTACGCAACGTTTATTAATAAAGGCCCTGGTGTAACGAAACAGATCGGTAATATTGTATAAAACAAATACTTAGGTTAGAAAACGAACAGGCAAATAACCGAACAGAATTCATAAATATTACTCGCTCTCTGCAGAAAAAATCCTGAATAGGTCCATAAAAATAAACTTTCACGTCCAAACTCTCAGAATTTTTAGCGATAATACTATATTTTTTTAGGTTATACATAGCTAACATATAGTACTAAAATAGTACCTAATCAGCAGTTTTTACAATTTTGTTAGTGTATATCGACAAGTACAATTTGAAAAATTTAATTCCAACTTCCATTCTCTTCTCGAGTGCAACTCAAAATCTACTAGACCTACGAAGAAATAATACTATTATTTCTTCGTAGTACTAGACCGAATTTTATGAAATTTAAATGTGACTACACGGGAAGCACCAGCTTTAAAAAAGAAGTGTGAGAATCGGTTCACCCTATCGAAAGTTATGAGGTAACAAACATAAATATTTTTTTAAATATACATTCGAATTGAGTACCTCCTCCTTTTTGGAATTCTGTAGTAAATGGGGTTGGACCGCGCCTTAATATGAAAAACGGGAACCACTCACATAAATAAGTCGGATCTTTCCGACTATAGTTCCAACCACATCCGGTGGTCTTTTTCAAGGAGAGTGCAGAACGCTCGCAGTTGCATTGCGAAGCGATGTGGTTGAAATTGTAGTTGGAAAGATCTGACTTATTTACGTAAGTGAATCACGTTTCTCGTACTTATGAATTTTTTTTACAAAAAATTGGAACCGACTTCAACACTACAAAGTGGGAAATAACTTGTCGCAGTTCCATTTTTTGGTAAACATTCTTTCCACCGTTTTTAGTGACCCTTGCTGCTTACGGGATCGATTGTCATTCACCGTCAATGATGATATCATTAATAGACGAAACACTATTCAGTTATTGGAGTGTAACTCAAAAACTGCCTAACAGAATTTAATTAAATAAAATGGGGCTTCGGGAGAATACTCTGCCATACAAAAAAAACTTTTGAGAATCGGTCCACAAATTAGAAAATGGCGAACATACCACAAAAATACATACAAGAACATAATGTATAACTTCCTCCTTCTTTTGAAGTCGGTTAAAAATGTGTACAAACCCCGTTAGTGTGCATAATAAAATTACTTGAAATATAACACTCGGTACTAATTTTAATAAAATACTTTACACGCGGATGGACGAGGGAAATAGTCATCCAAATGGGTGTTAATAATCATACAATAGTATAAAACAAACTTACTGCAATCCGCGGCTTCACCCGCGTGGTGATGATATATCAAAATAATATATAGCCTTTGTTCATCAGGGATAAAGTAGCTATCCAATGGTGAAAGAATTGTTGAAATCGTTTGGGTAGTTTTTGAGTTTATTTGTAACACACATATAAAATTAAATCTGTCCTATCTTCTATACATATAATAAAAATGTAACAGATCGCTGTCTGTACATTGAAGATATATGAAAAAAATATGATCGGGACTTTTATAAACGAAAAGGAAGGAAAAAATATTGTTCATTTTTTTTGTTTGTCTGTGCGTTTGTGCACGTTAACCTCAGAAACGGCTTATCCGATTTAGATGTGGTTTTCTCTAGTATATTGTGGTAAGCTTCTCTTAACATGTTAGTTTTGTTTCATGTCAATCGGTACATAAATAAAAAAGTGATTGAAATATATAGAATAACTCTCTCGCCACTACACCAAGCGAACGAAGCCGCTGGCGAGTCAACTAGTTTGTAATATTAGTATAGTTTAGATAAATATATATCAAATCAAATCAAATAATTAATTTATTTGCATGAATTTTGGGTACAACATTATATTATATTATATTATATTATATAGTACAACATATTACAGCATATTATATAGGTACATAATATAATTCCCAACGAAATTCTGCCTACATTGGCGTGCAAATTTTAGAATACAATTTTAGAAGAGATTATACGCAAATTATTATATTAAAACCTAAAATTAATAAACAATAATAATACATGAATATTAAGTATAATATTAATAACTCAATAATACAAAAATGGCTCAAAGAATTGAAAATTGGTAGATAAGTACATGACGCACCGAGTTAATTAATCTATATCTGCTCGTACCTATACTTAATATTATAAAGAGGAAAGATTTGTAGGTATGTATGTTTGTAACGAATTGGCTCAAAAAGTACTGGTCTGATTTAAAAAAATCTTTCATTTGAAAACTACATTCACCCTGAGTAACGTAACATAGGCTGTATAAGATTCATCATCATCCATCATCGCACGGGTGAAACCGCAGGGCGCAACTCATATTGTATAAGCATTCATTTCCAATAGTTTATTTTTTGATAATTTATTGATTCAGGCGTTACTTTGCGGAAATCCATTATCAAAACGAAATTAGAAGAAATATTTAGTGACTCTTCCGATGAAAAAAAAACAATGATTTTGGCCTATTTGGGGGCGTGCACCACCCTCCCTCCCGCATAAAATGCTAATAGGAAGAATACAAAATAAAAAACACTCAAGTTTTTTTTTCAATTGTTTATATTCCAAAATTCGAAGCGGGTTTTTAAAGATTTTAGAAAATGCTTGAAAACATTCCGTCCGTGGAGTATTTCCTCAGTTTCCCACAGCCGATAAAAAGGCGAAAAGTACGTGAGAGACGGCGGCATTCAATTAGAGTTGACAAACGATCCGCAGTGCACCAGCCCTGGAACAGAGCCAGGGGTGCCGTAGCTCAGCTACAACCAGTAGGACTACTTCTGTTCATGCACTACTAGCCGACCCTACGGCTCCTGTGCTCGCTTGGTTTTTCTGTATGTATACGATCTATTTTATTTGGTGGGCTTACAGCTATAATTACAGTATAAGGTTAAGAAGTTGCTTAAGATAAGCCAATAACAAGCCTCCACAGATAATTAAGAAATACTATAAACATACGTAGATGCTAAATTTAACAAATAACTATAAGTAGTAGGTAAGCGTACATAGCCGGTCGATTACAAAAGTGTTTTTAGATAATTTATTGCATATCAGTAACATAAGCCCGGTTCATGTTACATAATCTGAAAATGAATCTATAAATGATTTCATTTGGTTTCCATTTTATGAAACACCCCTAGAGCTTGCTCAATGATAGGGGCGCGGCAAAGTTATATTAATTCTAAGACACAAAAAACAAAAAAAAACATTTTATATAATTATTTATATATTTTATATTTTTTTACACACACAAGTGTTTAAACTGGAACGAAAGTTGTTTCGGTAAAACTACAAGTTTATGATTATTATTTAAATAAATATTATATTATACCTTACGATACGACTAAGTGCATAGTGAGTCAGTTTTTTATTACACGATATAATTATATCGAATACTTAGTTTGCACATAACAATTTCAGATGAAAATATTTTCTTGTTTCATACTTTTCTATCGACTGCCAAAAAAAGGAGGAGGTACTCAATTCGACTGTTTTTTTTAAATGTTTGTTACCTCATAACTTTCGACTGAGTGAAACGATTCTCAAAATTATTTTTTTGTTTGAAAGCTGGTGCTTCCCGTGTGGTCTTATTAAATTTTTATCAAATTCGGTTTGGGAGTTTTTGAGATACACTTCAATAACTGAATACTCGTAGAATGAAAGTCGTTAAATTTTTCAAATTATACTTGTTAGAACATCAATTTTTAGTATTCAGGTTTTGGTTTTTAAACTTCCTTTTTTATTTTTATCACATTTTGACCGAAATTACATTGAAATAAGTCTACAGAACTTAAACTAGGTAGTGATTTCCCGCGACTTCGTTGCCGTAGTAGACTCTGTCTATAACCTCCCAATTTTTCTTGGTTTTTCTTTCATAAGGACCTTCTCCTGACAATAATTAGCACAACGAAAGAAGATTTAGCGAGACTGTTCCATCCGTCAAGTTGTAGCGTGACCAGGAGAAATAGGGGTTCATTTATACAGGGGTACTGGTAATCAATTAGCATCCTTTAAAGAGCATATTCTGTACATCATAACAAACATCTTTTGTTCTACGACTTTCAAATATTCGTACTTTTTTCATCCATACAAAACTTAAAAAATCAATTTGACCGGTCTAAACATAATTAACACTATGCCGACAAGCCCCGGCCGGCGACGCGCCACCCGCGCAAGTCAAGCGCGTCGTACCTGTGCGCGCTACGACGCGCTGTTAACTACATGCGTGGCTACACGTAGATGAATGAAGTGGATGCGATGTAGAGTTATGAAGTGTAAGAGAGAATCACAAAAACTTATTTTTTTTTGTGAAATTTGTTTAGTTTTGGGAAAAGTTCTAGAACAAAAATTGTTTGTTTTGATGTACAGAATATGCCCTTAACAGGATGCTAATTGATTACCAGTAACCCTGTATATATATAAAGATAGATTAGACGAGATGTGGTTTACTGCGTTTACTGTGACCACGCGATGTGTCCGCCATTAATCCCGAGTGTTACATTTATAAATTGTTTAAAGTATATTGCCAACTGCACTTATTGTGTAGGTACTGTTGTGTGATCAGTTCATTATTTTCCCACTGCTAGGGCTTCGGTATTTCAGAGATATACGAGAGACGAGCTGATTAGACGCTTCGCACTCTTCACCTCCTAATTCGTTTTCAACTTCTCCTTTACTCTCCAATTAATTCAGTTTAACATTAATCTCCTCTTAAATAAAATAAAATAAATAAAAATAAAATAGATTTTTATTGCCAAAATCATAAAAATATTACAAAAGTTTTAACATTTGCCAAGGTATAAGATAGAATAATGTATAGAAACTAAATTAAAATTATTAATAATACCTACTTAAAATTTACTTTTGATGATTATGGAAATTGGGGTAGGCTCAGCGTTTTTCTGCGTGAACTAGGTCTACGCAGAGCTGGTTTTCAGCATACCCCATTGCTTGAGCTGAGATGTTTGTCAAGCTAATTGGACATGTAAGCAATAAAGCGGGTCTTATTCACACAAAACTTCAGTAACTACATCCTAATTATATAAAGTTGATCCTAGATTACTTTGTCGGAGTGTGTGTGTGTGTGTGTGTGTGTAAGGAATTGAGATCAAATTTGTATTTTAAAAGTTGTTTCAAATGTTTTTTTAGCACGATCAGTCAGCATACATTTATATTTTATTTTAAAAAGTTCGAAACTAATCTTTGCCCTCATAGGAGGCGAAAGATTATTCCAAATTTTCGCCGCTCAGTATTTAAAACAACTTTTAAATCCATTGGTCTTATGCTTAGGTATAGACAAATATCAATAAAAGATCTGCTGAAGCGGCCAATATTACACCTCATTGATTTCCCCTATACATTGAAACTAACGATTGTTCAACCCTTATCAAGCATTTTATGTTTACCAATTAATTCATTTACGTTGGTTTACAACATTGATACATAAGTATTTAATCTGTCATGATCACAAACATTAGAAATAACCAAATTACTAACGGGATAGTTGCCATGTTTATTATATTTGAGTTTCCGATATTTCGGCACTGTTGCTAGCGGTATGATAATGGGCAAGCCGAACAGATATACATATATTTATTCACGTTTTCCAACAGACTTAACACTAAACAAGCATTTCATACAGAGTTTATAGACAAATTATAGCGAAAGTTCAATTACAGGAAAACACAACATACATAATTAACACATGGCTTATATGTGGAGTGAGTTGCGCAAATCCATCATAAGGTGACGAATCACTGATGAGATTTCAACTTGCACTTACAGAGTGTATTTTGGAGACAATGCAGTACCTAGCTACACACCTATAGCTTATCTTATCTTCATAAAGTTTCCTTCTTAAGAAAATTAAATATGGATGGATAATTCACAAATAGAAGTGAAATATTTGATAAGCAAACAATAAAACATACAAAATTAACATGCTAAGGAGTCTTAGTTCTCCTTATATATATTTATTTTATACTTAAACATTAGAATTTTAAAGTTCTATACTATATATAATTACATAATAATATGATATAGAGGAAAGATTTGTAAGTATGTTTGTAACGAATGGGCTCAAAAAGTACTGGACCGATTTCAAAAATTCTTTCACCATTGGAAAGCTACATTCACCCTGAGTAACATAGGCTATATAAGATTCATCATCATCCATCACCTCGCGGGTGAAACCGCGCAGAGCAGCTAGTTACTTAGCTAGTACATACATATAAGTCAAACACATCTTACAATAACCGCGTCATAATCGGTCCATTCGTTTGGAGCTATGATATCACAGATAGACAGACACGACAAAACATCCCTCTTTCTGCGTCGGGAGTTAACAATAGGAAACTAGCTTCACTAGTGGCGTGCCGCAGCTCCGCCTGACACTATAATACCACACCTCATACTGCCTTTATAAGTTTCTGCCTATACTTCTTTCCGTGCAAGGTTGTCTGGAAGAGATCGCTCTGAGCCATAAGATTACACTAAACATTGTGGAGGAATATACATAATTTGTCAATTACTGTAATACTTTACTTTGAAATTATATAAATTGTTACATTTATCAGTTATTATATAGTAGGTAGGTATATAATATGGGGTGATTCATTTAGAGGTACTTTCTTGTCCTTAGATATTTTGACAGATGAAGCTTTGTCGTGGTAACTTTTTATAGTATTTTAGTTCATTATAGTTTGACATTTAACTGTGGAAAGACTTAGCACAGCCGCACAGCGTCTACAAATTATTCAGCTGTATTACGAAAATCAGCGTTCTGCGAGGAATGTGTTTCGTGCACTTGGAGAAACTTATGGTCCACATTATCGGCTACCGAACGTACGATTCGCTGTACCATCGAAAAGTTTGAAAGTCAAATTACATTATGAGATAACACACGACCAAATAGACCACATCTCGAACAACTGGAAGTCAACATTACTCGCGTTGTTCGCCAAATACCAATTGAAATGCTCGGACGCGTCATCGACAATGGCAACGGCAGAATGGGCTATGTTAGCTGGAGTTACGACTATACAGGGTGTTTGGTAGAGAGTCCGACAAACCAAATGAGCGTGTTCGGGGGACCACTTGGAGAATACAAGTTGGCCCAAAAAAATCTCCGACCCCCAATTTTTTTGTTCCTTTTTTTCTAAAAAAGCTTGCTAGTGGGTTTTTTATCACTGTGAAAGTTGAACTATGAGGTAAAATTTATTTCATATTTTCACTCTATGAGCTCTAAATCAGTTAGTTAGCTCTGTTTTGTATCCAATTTTGCTTTGCGAGGCTTGAAGGTGTATTAGAGACCAAATTCAACTAAAAACATCCGGTCTAAAACAGATTTTACAAATGTTATGGTGGTAAATAGGTACGATTTCGGAGAAAATGGAAAAATTCACAAAAAACAGTTTAAAAAATTGGGGGCCCCCCGAACACGCTCATTTGGTTTGTCGGACCCTCTACCAAACACCCTATATATGGAAGCCTAACCCTTAAAAAAGTTAACGAAAGAATAGTTCTTTAGTGTTATAATAAAAATTACCTGATAAATTTGTTTTAATAAAAATAGTTTTGAAAAAAAAACCTCCAAATGAATCACTATGTTAGTGACTAACTGCTGTCCGCGGTTTCACCCGCGCAGTGATAGATGATGATGATGAATCTTATATAGCCTATGTTACTCACGGTGAATGTAGCTTTCCAATGGTGAAATAATTTTTGAAATCGGTCCAGTACTTTTTCAGCCAATTCCTTACAAACATACTTACATACAAATCTTTCCTCTTTATAATAATAGTCTATATAGTAATGATATGTTGTATTGTTCTATTTACAATATGACAGAATACCGCGCGCCACCGCGGTCGCCAGTACTAGTGCGAACGCAGCCGGGTGCGCAAGTACTCCATGAAGAAGTGGCCCGGACGGTCACGAAACAGGTCGAGATATATTTTTTTTATACCGTTCTAGGTGTCAATAGTGGTCAAGTGCTACCCACTTGACCACTATCTCACCTGTGTTTTGAAGACCCCCATATCGTACTTAACCGGAAACACCGACTCAGGCAGGATGTTCCATTCCCTAGCGGTTCGTATGATAAACGAAGAAGTAAATCGCTTCGTACGGGTGAATGGAATATCCACCATAAAGCGGTGGCGCTTCTGAGTATCTCTGGATGTCCGATTATAGAATGGGGATGGCGGAATCAAATTGTGAAGTTCCATTGCACACATATTCGACTGTACCTACCGCGTAAGTTAAACCGTCAAATAACATTAAAAATGAAAGAATACCTCCCACAGTACAGGTTCGCCGAAGTTGCTTGAGATGTAGAAAAACATTGTAATGCTTAAACTATGTAAAACTCTGCTAATAAATCATTGTTATTATTATCTTATTCCATTTACTTATTTTGTACATATATATACTTATTACATTATGTCATATGGGATATTGCTATGGGGTTCATCGGCTGATATAGAGACCATATTTATCCTTCAGAAACGTGCTATTAGAGCTATATACGAAATGGGTCCCCGTGAATCTTTGAGAGATTTATTTAAAGAAATCAATATATTAACGTTGCCTTCCTTATATGTATTTGAAAATATAATGTATGTTCGTAAAAATTTACATAAATATAAGTTAAATAGTGATCACCACACTTTTAATACCAGAAATACAAATAGGATAGCTGTACCTAGTTTTAGACTTGCGAAGACTAATAAGTCATTCCTAGGAAATTGTGTGCGTTTTTACAATAAAATCCCAAAACACATAACTGAGCTCACAGAGGGCAAATTCAAGTTGACTGTAAAAAACGTTTTAATAAAAAAAACTTACTATAAAGTTCGACATTATATTATAGAAGATAAAGATGCTTGGAATACTCCACTTCTGGCAAGCTGTCACTCCGCCACCCATAAAATGTAATATTTGTAGTACCTAAGTAGAAACATTGTAAACATCTATATAAAAAGAATGGCCCTGAGTTTCTTGCCGCTTCTTCTCGGTGGGCTCTATATATTTTGGAACGCGGCGGTAGTCTTTAAAGTACATTATAATGAAAAGTTGACGTTCATAAGTGCGTCTTTGATGCCTAAATTTAATAAATGATTTTGACTTTGACTTTATTTCACGGGTTTCACCCGGTCCTTTACAAAGACATAAGTGGGGCTGTAACCAACACTTAGAGGCCTGTTTGGTATAAAAATACAATGTAGTATAAAAACAGAAACATTTTGGATGAAGGGTAATGGACTATGGACGAGACTACGGCACCTGCCAATTTCAGTCTCATCTTAAAAGATTTGGGTAGGTGGTGGCTTGCCAAAGAGTCACCATTAATGGTGACAAAAGAGGCAACGTTGGTGTGGAGGCTTAAGGGAGATGTTAAGGACACGCGAGCACCCTAGAATAAGTCATAGAATGTAAATATAGGCTAAGGAAAATTATATGTATAAAATCAAATTGTTAAATAAAACACTAGTCGACGACACCACTAGTTGCGAGGCCTAATGTGGCAATATAAATAGGCCAAATTTGTATTAAATTGTCAGTTTACGAACGGATACCTTGTGTTTTACTTCTCCTCAAGAACCCTCAAGAACCCTCAGGAACCTCAAGAGCTAGGAACAAATACAGTCCATAAGAAGACAGCAACATTGGCCCTTCGAACGCCGGATCTAGTGTGCTGAACTCGGAAGACGACCAGGGACTTCTGGGACGGACCCTTACCCACGGGTCCACAAGAACGGAGCCTACGCAAGAAGGCTGTCACCTACGAGCCTACGACGTAGCAACTACGAAGCTACGGCGTAGCGGTGACTGGTGCTACGAAGTGTTACGGAGTGCTACGGTGCTACGACGTTCTACGGTGCTACGGATCTACAGTGCTACGACGTTCTACGGTGCTACGGATCTACAACGCTACGTACTACGGCACAACATTGCTATAAGAAGGTGGAAGCTACGCGATCCAAGACGTAGAGGGTCTACGTACGGAACAGTGATCAAGGGACAGTGACCAAGGGACAGTGACCAAGGAACAGTGATCGAGGAACAGTGATCAAAGAACAGTGCTAAACGTGAACGAGTGACAATGGTGGTGACACGATCACAAACCGGGGACGATGCTGAACGGGCAGTGGAAGTGAACGCGCCGCCAACAATACGGGCGTTACGATTTGACGAAACGCCGCGATCGCCGTCGGTACATGTTGCGCGTCGGGTAACTGCTCCGAACCCACCCGAGGACTCGCCTCCTGTCGCCGGACCAAGTGCACCTACGGGGGGAGAGGGTCGGCACCCTCAATGTTCGACTCGACTTATATCACCGACGCGATTAGTGAACTCGAACCGATCCACGAACAGCGTCACGGCCCGGATCCGCCAGGCGCAGTTTGAGGCGGAGGAGAGACTCGCCTTACTGAAGCGAAGAGAGATAGAAATAGAGAGTGACATAGTGAGGAGAAAGCTGGCTTACGACATCGAAATGTTGCATGAAGAAGAGAATATGGAGAGGCATGCACAAACGGGAGAGCGAGAACGAGTCGAGAACTGGATTAGAAACAGTGCTACGCAGCGCCCGAATGTGCCCGAAGGAACGGAACCAGTGCCGTTTTTAAGTGAACGCCCGACACGTGCTACGTTGCCTACGAACGAGCGTCGGCAATCACCAACGCCGGGGCGCAACAATTCTCGAACAAGAGGCATTGAACAATTAGTGGATGTGATGGAAAAGATGACGAAGAACCGACCGCCACCACGACAATCGTACGAGTTACCAGTGTACAGTGGGGCACCGTTCGAGTGGTTCGCTTTCAAAGCGGCTATGATAGAAACCACTAGAACATATAAATTTACGAGGACGGAGAACATGGCGCGACTACGGAACTGCCTCAGGGGGGAAGCAAAGGACATTGTGTCGGCAATGCTATACACAGTGGAGGATCCAGACACAATCATGAGAACCTTGGAGCAGTGCTACGGCCGACCTGAGGTCATCATTGACAAGACAATGGACGAGCTGAGGAGGTTGCCACGGCCTGGGACTTCAGCCAGTGAACTGAACGCGTTCGCCGTGAGAATCCAAAACATGGTGAGCATTTTAAAATCATTAGACAATAAGGGCTATTTATATAATCCCATGATGACTCGCGATGTTATGGACAAGCTGAGCCCGCACCTTAGATCGAGATGGTGCGACTACGCAGACGAGCATCGGAACGAAGCTGACCCAGAGATTATGTTATTGTCTAGATTTTTAATGCGTGAAGCGGATGTAGGCCTCAGGTACGGTTACAGTAGCGTAGCAGCAGCTTCCACTTTTAGGAGGGAGACGGTTAGATCTAACACCGCCCCGAAGGAGACGAAGAAAAAGGCAGTGTACACAGCTACCGCTACGACCGAGGCGGAGTCGGCCGCGCAATGTACGCTCTGCAAAAGAGATCATGGACTGAATAAGTGCAAGCAGTTTGCCAGTATGTCAACCACGGAGCGCTGGGATTTCGTTAAGAAAGAAGGCTTGTGCTTTAAATGTATAATGAGTCGACATCGGCGCATGAACTGTAGGGCTAAACTGTGCGGTGAGGACGGATGCCGCCACCCACACCACGTGCTGTTGCATGACACCCGAGCGCAGCCAGCAGCGGCCGTAGGTAGCCCTACGGGGGGAGTGGAGACGGTGACGATGACCATAGCAAAGGTAAAGGAAGTCAAGCTTAAGATATGCCCTGTCGTGATATCGGGTCCTAGAGGGAGCGTTTCGACTTACGCCCTCTTGGACGAAGGATCTACGGTATCGTTGGTAGATCAAGAGATAGCCACCAAAATTGGGGCGAGTGGACCATCACGACCACTGAACATACGAGGGATCAACACCAGCCAGAGCGTCGCAAGTGAGTTGGTAAAATTCAATATTCATGGAACTAACTCGGAGAAGTACACGATGCGAGCTCGTACGATTCCCGAGATGAAGTTGACACCACAGAACATGCCAACCGAACTGCTGCGCCTGGACCATCTGCGAGATCTAGACCAAGATGAGGTTTGTTACGAACATGGCAAACCACAGGTATTGATTGGAACGGACAATTGGGAGCTCATAGTATCCAGGGAGCTACGCACCGGTAGAAGGAACGAACCGGCTGCATCTCGAACCCAATTGGGTTGGATCATACACGGAACACTACCAAAGGTGGGACTGTGCAAAGACCGAGAGGACGTATTGCACATTTACTCACACAGCTGTAATCAGAACGATCGACTGGAACAGTTGGTAGAGGATCACTTCAAGATCGATGCGCTCGGAGTATCACTCAAGGTGAAGGCAAGCGCGGCTCACACGCGCGCTATCGAAATATTCGAGAAGACCGCGAAGCGGAAGGATGGACGTTTTGAAGTTGGTCTACCTTGGCGCGAGGATGATGTCATGATGCCACCTAGCTACGACGCCGCGTTAAGACGACTAACGACGTTAGAACGAAAATTGGATAGATCCTTGGACATGAAAACAGAATACGGCAGACAGATACAAAACCTGTTGGACAAGGGATACGCCGAACTGTGTGATGGCAGCGAACGCGATAGCCCGATCAGATGGTACCTGCCACACTTTCCGGTCATGAACCCGAACAAACCAGGGAAGGTACGTCTTGTGTTTGACGCTGCCGCTAAGTCCCGAGGTGTAAGCCTCAACGATCACTTGCTAGAGGGACCTGATCTGCTACAATCGCTACAAACGATCTTGTTTCGATTTAGAGAGAGACCCATAGCCATTACCGCGGACATACAAGAAATGTTTCTGCAAATAAAGATCAGAGCATGCGACCAACCGGCACAATTGTTCCTATGGAGGGGGAACGACAGAGAGCAACGACCCCAAGAGTACAAGATGACGTCAATGATATTTGGGGCGTCGAGCTCGCCCTTCCTAGCACACAGCGTGAGAAATCGCAACGCTCTAGAGTACGAGAAGGAATACCCGGAGGCTGTTAGAGCGATTACGAAGGCTCACTACATGGACGATTACGTAGACAGCCATAATAGCGAACGGGAAGCCATGAAAGTCATAAACGAAGTCGATCAAATACATAAAAGGTGTGGTTTCGTTCTCAGGGGTTGGAACTCTAATAGCGAGCGAGTGATGAACAGTATGCCCGAGGAACGCAGAGCGAGAACGACGACGCAGCTACTATCAAGCCATGACGGTTCAGAAAAGACGCTGGGCTTACAATGGAACGCGAGGCATGACACGCTAGGCTTCAACACGTCACTGAGCCGAGTCGCCGCAGAAGTTCGTGCCTTGAGCAGGTCTCCCACAAAACGTGAGGCCTTAAGTGCTATAATGTCTTTGTATGATCCTCTAGGCCTCCTCAGCTGCTACACCATCACCGGTAAAATACTGCTGCAACGGCTGTGGCGCGAGAACATCGGGTGGGACGATGCGCTGCCACCAGAGTCCGCGGGCGAGTTTACTGCCTGGCTGCAGAGCATGCAGACCATCGCCCAGCTGCAGCTACCCCGGTGCTACGATCCCCAAGAGGAAACAGTGAGTAAACAACTGCATATCTTTGTCGATGCTAGCGAGTCCGCTTACGCCACGGCAGCGTACTGGCGAATGGAAAGACCCGATGGAACAGCGAACACGGTTCTGGTCGCCGACAAGTCGAAAGTGGCACCGATACGCATCCAAACGATCCCGAGACTTGAGCTTCAAGCGGCAGTCATTGGAGCGAGACTCGCCGCAACAATACTGAGGGAACACAGATGGACTACCGACGACGTGGTGTACTGGACAGACTCACGCACAGTACAACACTGGATACGAAACGACAATATAAGGTACACTCCATTTGTAGCACACAGACTAGGAGAGATCGCTGAGCTGACGCACTCGAGTCAATGGAGTTGGATTCCCACGAACCTCAATGTGGCTGACCTAGCTACGCGGCCACAATACGTACCAACGTCAGCAGAAGATGTATGGTTCACGGGACCGGCTTTCTTACGAGAACCTATCGATACGTGGCCACAATGTGTAAGTACAGAGATCGAACCTCAGGAGCATGTAGAAGATGTACTACACACCACGGAGACCCAGGAACATAGCCTGCCTGACATCACACGCTTCTCAGGGTATGAACGCTTGATACGAGCCACCGCGTTCATACTGTTATTCATTGATAAATGCAGGAAACGCGCAACGACTATGGAAGTCGACCATTTAATGAAGGCCGAGGAGCTATGGATGGCTAAAAGTCAACGCGACAGCTTCAACAATGAGCTCGAACTGCTAAGGAAAGGAAAGGTAATTCCAAAGACTAGCAAACTCTATAAGTTGGACCCGGTCATAGAAAATGGTTTGCTGCGGATCAATGGTCGAATTGCGCTTGCGAACGTGCCAGATGAGACTAAACGACCGATCATTCTGGATGGACGACATGCATATACCAGATTACTCGTACATAAAGAACACAGGGCCGCTGGACATGCGAATCGAGAGCGAGTGGTCAATGACCTAAGGCAGAAATACTGGATCATCAAAATCCGACCGACGGTAAGAACTGCCACACGAAACTGCGCTTTGTGTCGGATACGAAAGGCGACTCCACTGACACCAGTAATGGGAGACCTACCTGCCGCCAGGGTGGCGCCATATCAACGCCCCTTCACGAACTGCGGAGTGGACTATTTCGGGCCGATAACTGTCACTATCGGCAGACGACATGAAAAGAGATGGTGCGCACTGTTTACATGCTTAACGACCCGTGCTGTCCACCTAGAGGTGGTCTATTCTTTGTCCACAGACTCTGCGATCATGGCGCTGAGACGAATGGCTGCGCGTCGTGGATGGCCTGCCGTCATGTACAGCGATAACGGCACCAATTTCAAGGGAGCGGATGCCGAGCTCCGGGCAGCCTATGAGGAGTGGGCGCCGGCGCTGAAAGAATATGGGCTGCAGAAGCGCGTATCCTGGCGTTATATACCCCCAGGGGCTCCAGCCCAAGGAGGGGCCTGGGAGAGACTGGTGCGATCAGTCAAGGTCGCACTCACCGCCGTGCTCCACCAAAAGGCACCTAAGGAAGAGACACTTCATACGGTGTTGATCGAAGCTGAGTACTCAATCAATGCTCGGCCTCTAACACACGTCTCCGTGGATCCTTCTGATCCGGAGGCGATCACCCCTAATCATTTTTTATTGGGCAAACCCGCAGAACTGCCGTTAACTGGACCATGTGAACCTGCTGACCGGCGCGTTTGGCGAGCTAGCCAGGCGCTGGCGAACGAGTTCTGGCGCCGTTGGGTACAGGAGTACCCGACGCTCGTGCCCCGCCAAGGGGCCCAGACCGCAGCACGACCGCTGCAACAAGGAGATCTGGTGGTTGTGGTCGACCCTACGCTTCCCCGCAACACATGGCCTCGAGGAGTAGTCGAGCGCGTGTACCCGGGCCGGGATGGCTTGGTGCGCAGCGCCGACGTTCGAACACGCACGGGGATCTTCAAGCGGCCGACTACAAAGCTCGCCGTCCTACCGATAGAGGGCTCCGCAGAGTCTTCGCCGGGGGGAGAATGTTAAGGACACGCGAGCACCCTAGAATAAGTCATAGAATGTAAATATAGGCTAAGGAAAATTATATGTATAAAATCAAATTGTTAAATAAAACACTAGTCGACGACACCACTAGTTGCGAGGCCTAATGTGGCAATATAAATAGGCCAAATTTGTATTAAATTGTCAGTTTACGAACGGATACCTTGTGTTTTACTTCTCCTCAAGAACCCTCAAGAACCCTCAGGAACCTCAAGAGCTAGGAACAAATACAGTCCATAAGAAGACAGCAACAGGAGAGGTGTGCTGCGGTTTCACTAGAGCGCTACTACCGGCGCTATGCCCTTTAACACGTCCACCCTTGGAGCTTTTTGTTACTTGCTCTTGCGTCTCCACTCCCAGACGGCCAATTAAGGCAAGCCGGGGGTCAGGGGTCTCAGTTAGCCCCAACGAGAATCAGGGTCCGCGGTGTTAAGACCCCCCATAATGAGACTGTGAAGTTTAAGTATTTAATTTCCGTGAGTTATTTGTATACTTTTTGTACCATCTTCTTTCTTCTTTCTCTACTATATAAAAATAAGTCGGGTTTTCCTTCCTGACGCTATAACTCCAGAACGCACGAACCGATTTCCACGGTTTTGCATTCGTTGGAAAGGTCTCGGGCTCCGTGAGGTTTATAGTAAAGCAAAATCCAGGAAAAATTTAAAAAGAAAAGCGGGAAAATATTTTTTCAAATACAGCGCCATCTCTGATATGGCGCCAAACAAAATGTTACATAAAACGAAGCCATCTGGTGGCGAAACGGAGTTCGCAGGGTTTGCTAGTTGCTTATATATTTTGTACTGTGGTGTTACAGTACAGGCTTGACCTATATACCTATCCATGCGCATGTTAATGTTGTCCTACATAACTCACTAGTGCACAATCGGTTGGGATGACACTTATATGGAAACTCGTGCTTTATTTATTCAACCATAAGATACATTCTAAATCGACACACAATTATTGATGGAGAAATTGGTGAACATAACAAAATACAGTAATATAATATATTTACATTATTTATTTATTTTTTTACATAATACCTATATTTACAGACGTAGATAGAACCTTCGCCTTTTTGAGTCGGTTAAAAAATGTGCACAGTATCCGTTGAGAGATACTGCGGCACCGGAAGCGGTCTACAGCGGCGGAAACGGGAAATACTTCCGTTCCGACCGATAGAACGAGTATGATTTCAGAAAATGAAGGATTTTCCGAACATATTCAAAAAATACGGCCTCAATGGAACTATTTTTTCTAAAATAAAAGTAGCATATTACAGCTTGTCATACGACGGTTAAAATCAACTAAAGAGATAAATTCGATGCTTGGATGGGTGCCTCGGTGGCATAGAGGTTATCGCGTCTCAACGACATTATTGGAAGAGGCGGGTTCGAATACCGTTAGATAATGAGTATTTTGACGTGATAACATTTTATAAATCGATGAAAGCCGGCTGCACGCACGAAAAAGTATGACTCATTGTCACGTTCCGCCTGAGCCGAGCGTGCAAGCGAGAGCGCGGACCAAGCGATAGAGGCACGATCGGCCTAAGCGTTCGTGTTGTCTTACGACGTTATCACGTTAAATTATCGCCCGTATACCGACTAAACAGACAACCATTTTTTTAAATTCATCATTGTCATATCAGCGTCACGGCTAAACATAGGTCTCATATTTTTGCAAAAGAATCAGTCGGAAGCAGCTGCATCTAACGTGGTCCTGCGACCTTTCGCATACACTGCGCTTGCAGGTCCGTGGCCTCCACTCCACAACCTTCCGGCCCCATCGGCCATCTGTTCTGCGTGCTATTTGCCCTGCCCACTGCCACTTCAACTGGCTAATCTTATGGGCTATGTCGGTGACTTTAGTTCGTCTACGGATCTCCTCATTTCTGATTCGATCGCGTAGAGAAACCCCGAGCATAGCCCTCTCCATAGCTCGTTGTGCGACTTTGAGCTTGCTTATGAGGAACATAGTGAATAAAAAGACGTGTGGCATTCGGAGACTGCCGCGGTAAAGCTATTGCATAGCTGTTTTTATCAACTTATGCAATTATAATTATTTAACCAATGCCATCTAGAGGCGAGTTGCTGAAGCGTGATATTTCAAAAAGTCATTAAAAGTTCTGCTATTCATCGATAGATGGAGTCGGAGTGGGGGGTGTTAGGTTATTTTCGTTACGGAATTTCTGGATTCGGTCTCCACGCTCAAGGCCCGCGATAGAAGCTATGCACTAGCTTAATAATAATATATACAATAGATTTTATATTTAATAAAATTTGAAATATATTTTATGTAGTAAGTGATACCACCATCTAGTAAGTACTCCACCTCTGCAAGTCGACGTCTGTCACCCGTTTGTAACTATTTATGTGCGTAACAAAATTCATACATGATAAACACATAAATGAAAAAAACCGAAAAATACAGGTCAAAAAACTTGGGGACACCCAAGTTTTTTGACCTGTATTTTTCGGAAATGGATCTATTTATTATGGAACGCAACAGTACGAGTCTGTTACATTTATTAATAGTCAAAAATCATAATCGCGTATTTGATGCTAAATTGAATACATTATTATAATATTGGTTTGTTTGGACTGAAAATTCCCAAATCATGGTTACTGTAGCAGTTTACCGTCGGTCTCCCCCGAGGCACCCCAGTTTCATTAAGTGAGCCGATCGCTTTGAGAACAGCTTGAAGCCGATATTTTCTTCCTTTTCGCGTACAATTATTAATAATTAGTTTTTTTATATTTTATTTGTAAAGGACATAATCAACACGCGGTGTTCCGTAGGGCTATTATGTTTCTCTGTTGCAATCAAATTGATATCTTTCAAATTTGGTTTACCAAAAAATGGAACCGACTTCAACACTAAAAAGTGTGAAATAACTTGTTGAAGTCGGTACCATGATAGTTCGAAAGTACCTATTATCACAATATTGTGCGCATGGTACCGACTCCGACAAGTTATTTCACACTTTTAGGTGTTGAAGTCGGATCTAACTGGTAAAGATTAATTTTAATTTTCGATCGATTGTCATTCACCGACAATAAGGATATCATCAAGGCGTAAGACTTTTCAGTTATTGAAGTGTAACTCAAAAACTGCTGGACTCAATTTGATAAAAATTAAATGGGACCACCTCATAACTATACTTTACCAAACAAAAAATAATTTTGAGATTCGGACCACAAATGGGGGAGGAATCGGCTAACAAAAACAACACAGAAACAATATATACACACGAACCTTTTTTAAAATTGGTTAAAAAATGGCAGCTTTTTAATTGTATTAATTAAATTATTGTTTATAATTTGATAATAGTAAATGTTTGTTCCACTTGATTACAGGGCTGTTATGTATCTCAGTTGCTAACAAACGTTGATTGAAATCTTGCAAAAATGGCGGCTCTATGTCAGTTCTGACAACTCCAGTAAGCAAAAATGTTAGTAAGTCGATGACTGGAACTGTCAAGAGACATAGGCCCGCCTTTTTTTAGTGTACAAACGTTACATTTAGTAAGTTTCAAATAAAACTACCCACAATAAAATATCTATTAAGAGTTCGTGCCCGCGTCCGTATTCCCGAGCGTGCAAAAAGGACGGTTCTGTAAATTAGCATGATATTGGCTCAGGACACGTGCAGCCGCGTGCGATAACAATATGTCTTCTCGGTGTATACTATATGTACATATGTTTGCATGCAGGAGCGTGTTCAGTTCAATAACTCTGATAAAAACATGATGGCGGGGAAATATTTAACAACGTCATTGTTTTTATTTCATTTCTTTTGTGTTACTTTAAGTTTTGATGTGTGATAGTGGTGTACTTAGTTTTGGCAATATAATCTGCTAACATATAAGAATGAGCCCCTATTACTCCAGGGGCCTTACTAAAAACCATGCAAGTTCCGTGCAGTTCTTAATGGTGCTGCTGGGTCCGACGGCACGGTCGATACAAGAGATGCTGAGAGTCTGCGAGACTTATGCTGCCTCGCATGGGCTAGTATATAACGTAAGAAAGAGCGAGTACATGATCTTTGGGGTCGCCGGTAAATGCACGGAAATGCCTGACATTACTCTCAATGGCATTAAACTTAATAAAGTAACTAAGTTTAAGTACCTCGGGCATTTCCTTGCCGACGACCTTAAGGATAATTTTGACACAGAGCGGGAGCGTAGGGCTTTAGCAGTGCGGGGCAATATGTTGGCACGTAGATTTGCTCGTTGTACGGACCAGGTCAAAATAACGCTATTTAAAGCGTTTTGTCAGGGTATGTACACGGGTAGTCTATGGTTCAACTATGCCAAAAGCTCGTTAGACGGACTTCGAGTCCAATCCAACAATGTGTTTAGGATGCTGTTGGGACTTCCCCGGTTCTGCAGTGCCTCGAAAATGTTCGCACAGTACCAAACTGATGGCTTTCATGCCATCATTCGTAAAAAAGTAGCAGCATTGAGGTGCAGAATGGGGGTAGGTGACAACCCTATTTTACAAATGATGGCAGAAAGCTTATCTTCGCCTTTTATAAAGCATTTTGTTAAATTGATGGTGAAATAATATACATAAACTATATATTTTGGGTACTTGCTGGTGTTTATTATTTGACTATCAATATATATATATATATATATATAATTTTGAAAGTAAATTAAATATTTTTATATTTTTTCTTACTAACATTATATTTTAAAGTAATACTAAGTTACTAAAAGCATGAATCTTTGTTATCCGAAAATAAAGAATTTGAATTTGAATTTGAATTAAAGAAACCTGACAAACAGTTTTGAATAAAATCATACCGTGCGTGACGCTCATTTAGGTGAACTGTTTGAATATAATATTGTTTTCTCAAAGGTGAACGGATAATATTGTCTCTGGCATTCTAACAGTTTACTATAACAACATTGCGGACGCCTAGACGTTTGTAAGCTGATAAACTGAGTGGATTTAGAGCGACATGTTAACGAGAGTCCATACAAAAAAAAACAGGTGAATGGTTTTTCTGCGGTTGTTGAATAGAAAGCCCGGGCAGGCCTGCTTTAATGTTGTCATGGTACGAATAAACCGGGTAGTTGTCTAGAAGTCCTGCTTTAAGAGCTCATAGTAAGGCGCATGGTTACGCTATAACTTGAGAACGGATGGAACAATCTCGCTAATTCTTTTTGTTGTCTTAATTATAGTCAGGAGAAGGTTCTTATGAAAAGACGGGAAGGACATACCTACTACGCGAACGAAAACGCGGGCAGTCACTAGTAAGATTTATATATTTTCTTTTATATGAGTATTAGCAAGAAAAAGGGCTAGAACTCAACAATTGTTGTTATCGTTTAATTTTGCTACATTTGAGTTTTAACGTTAATTGTGGATTATTACCCGATGTGTTAAGACGCGGTCCAACCCCGAACTTAAAATAATTCGCGATGCTTTACGTAAGGTTGAAAATCGCTTGTTAGATTGGACGATGTAATGCGAAAATGCGTTAATTTTGTACGTTTTCATTATATTTTTCGATATATACTAACATCGCTGAAAATTCTGAGAGTTTGGACGTGAAAGTTTATTTTCGTGGACTTTTTCTGCTGAAAGAGAGTTATATTTTAGAATTCTATTCGGTTATTACTCTTTTCCTATTGCTTTTTTAACCTTTGTATTTTTTCATAATATAATATCCATCTTTTTCGTTACACTAGGTGTTTGAAAATGCTACTTTTTCTTTAATCAGGGTACGAGCGCGCCGGTGCACGAGTGTGCTCAATCATGAAACGTCAATTTGCGTTTTCTTCGTCCATCACCTTGGCAAGTTGTAATAATGTGCAGTAATAGAACTCTTCGTGAACCAGGTACTACTGACATCATACCTATTTGTTCCGCAGTAGTGTTCGCAATACTGTGTTTTAGTTTGAAGGTATGGATGCTGGCGAAATAACAGGCTCAAGAGACTCAACTGAATGTCGCAGGGTTACGAGCAGTTCGTTAAACAGCTGCTTTACTAGAACGTGACTAACTGACAACACTTGCAGGTTTTCCATTCTTACTACTAATATTATAAAGGCGAAAGTTTGTATGTATTATGGATGTATGGATGTATGTATGTATGTGTATTTGTTACTCTTTCAAAAACTATTGCACGGATTGTAATGAAGTTCGCTACGGAGGCAGAGGAGGCGCTGGAGTAATACATGAGATACATTTCATCGTCATCATCGGGCGCAACGAGTTAAGTAATATTTGTCGCGTTCCAGTAAAACCACGCATTACTATAACCTACGAAGAGATAATGTCAGGAAGCATAACTCAGAACAAATTCCACACAAAAGGTGGTCCTTCAAACCAAAACGACGTATGATTCCAAATACGAATTACTTCCGGGCTGTGTGCCAGCAAGCCTCAGACCAAATAATGTTCCGCCAAGATTTGATCGAGCGATGTCAGAACGTCTTTTAGCATTATCTGTCAAAAACGAGTTAGACACATAGTCTATGTACATAACGAACAAACAAAGCTTTGTTGGTTTCAAACTGATTTGAGGATTTTAATAACTGTCCACCGGTCAAGGAAATGTAATTAGGCACTTCAAGTTTAGTGCTAATAAAAGTAATAAACAAACCTGTCCATTCGTCGTGAAAATGCAACAAAACAATTTGTCAATGTCAACACTCTGTTACTTTTGATAGCCGACCAAGATTTGGCTCACTCAAAAGGTAGGCAAATGTTGGCCAGTTGGGACAAAATTTGTACTGACAGGGTGTCGTGAAACCGGCGTGATCAAATCTTGATCCGTGCAAATTTTGGCCTAGAGGCGTCGTGGGCCGGCTGTTTTGCCAAATGTTGGCTTGTCCTGTGGGTTACTGGACCGCAGCCCAGGTTACTAATAGACATGTTCGGTGATTGGTTTAAAATTTCAGCTGCAACGTCTACTATGACAGCGGAGTCATAGCGGCGTGAACGATGTTATTGATTTAGCACGACTTTTATTGGGTCATTTTTTTAAGGCAGTTACTCTTCCTGATATTATTTCTTCGTAGACTATAACTATCTAAGGAGGTTGATAAGTAAACAAAAACAATGTTTCATGATTTAGTACACTTTGCCGACACTCGTGAACCATATAACCACTTAACGGTTAATAGTCCTCCACTATCAATACACTTCAAACTGGAGGAAACACAAGTTAAGGAATATTATACAAATTCAATGACAACCAATATCAGGCCTTTTCCCCTCCCACCTTGACGCATTATTAAAAGTGCTGCCATATATAAAATACCCCGAATTCTTGGCTATTCATACGCCAAAATGTGAAAATATTTTTATAGGTTTCCTCACGTCTCCGGGGGTGGATTGGGGTGTTTGCTATAGGGGTTGATAGATATCATAATTTAGTGAAATTGAGCGGGGTGTAACGGCAATGTATAGAAATTGACTGCCTTTGTGAGGTTCATTTTGTGGACAATATTTAGGTGTCACGTTACGAGTTATGGCAATACAAATATATTGCCTTCAGCTCACAGCTTTTCTATAACCATTGCTTAAGTGTTAGATAAACATATGTGTCTTGTATTTTTCTATACTATAATATTATAAAGAGGAAAGTTTTGTAAGTAAGTTTGTAACGAATTGGCTCAAAAAGTACTGGACCGATTTCAAAAATTCTTTCACCATTGGAAAGCTACATTCACCCTGAGTAACATAGGCTATATAAGATTCATCATCATCATCCAACACGAGTGAAACCGCGGAGAGCAGCTAGCTATATATACAAATATATACATGGAGAGGGTGTTCTGAGATGTCATTGATTACATTTTAAAATCATTTTGTGAAGCATTGACTTGTTATTTTTTTAATTATACAATAAATTCATTATTATTGTAAAAGTTCATTTATCGGTTATGTTCTTTGTTTTAATATCATACAAATAAAAAATAAACACGATTAAAGTAACAGATTAAGCTCAGTTATTTTAATGTTTCGTTCTAATTTAACTAAATTATTATTTATGTTATATTTTTGATTATCTTGCTAATTTAGGAAAACTTACGAGTTTGGTGATGTATGTAGGTGCTGGAGGCCAATTCTGTTATTTCACAACGTTCAACAATCTACACCACTGCCACTGCAGTTCAACTCCGGTTGTCGTTCGATACTTTGGCAAAAAGCTATTCTACTATTTCTGTAGACAAATTGGATTGTCGCGTCACATAAACATAACATATATGGTACTTTTTAATAAATATATAATTGACACTACTATATACGAATATGAGTTAACAACGCGTTCGTGATCTATCGAGTTAGCAGAACATAAAGTTTTGATTGATCGCTGGCGTCAATAGAAACGTAACTGCAGCTGCACTATTGTTCAATAGCAGAATAAGAAAACACATAAAAGTCGCCGGTCAGTTACAGTTCGATTGCTATTTAATTAGTGGAATCCGCCCCCTGGTGGCCATTTAAAAAATGTCCACAAATAGAAAGCTATATCTGTTAATATTATATAAATGATGTGTAAACAGTAGATACGAGTAACTACATACTGTAGCCGAGTACTCTACAAGTAATAGATACACGTGGAGATTACTGTCTTGTTAATTATACTTACTACTATAATAATAATAATAACCATAATGATAATATAAATTATTATTATTCCTTTTATTTAAAAATAAATCACGGATTTCATCCGGTCCTTTACATAGGCATAAGTGGGGCTGCAGCCAACACTGAGGCCTGTTTGGTATAACAAATTATATTATAAAATTATATAAGGCCTAATAGGCCTAAAAGGCCTATTATAAAAATGGATAAAATGGCCAGGCTATTGATATGTACTTATTAGTGACAAGGAAGATAGTGGGCTATTGAATAGACAACGGCACCTGCCAATTTCAGTCTCATTTTGAAATATTTAAGCAGGTGGTACTGCCACTGTAATTTATCTATAATATGTATGTATTTAGAAATATATAAGTATGTTTATCAGTTGTCAAGTACCCATAACACAAGCTCTGCTTAGCTTGGGACTAGATGGCGTTGTGTGATAGTTGTGGAAAAAAATAATAATATTATATTATATAAACTTCCTACTTCCTACTAATATTATAAACGCGAAATAAAACTAACTCAATTAAAAGTTTAAATTATAATTTATTCAAAAATGATGCAGCAACTGTTGGTTGACAGGTGATAGTATCACTTAAGTGAGTTTTTGACTGATACATTTTAACGTTTCTCTTTTATTTGAGTTTTATATTAACATAAACATGATTATTAATATATTAAAAATAATTAATATTAAGTATCTTAATGCTATAACTGTAATTATGACATTACTTGTAATACATTTTATATATTTGTATGTCCTGCCAGGCAAAACATGTATGAGCTACCTATCTTTATAAGACCTTACATGCTAAGAGTATGTATGAGTAAACACAGTCCTTCAGAAACGTGCTATTCGAGCTATATACGAAATGGGCCCCCGTGAATCTTTGAGAGATTTATTTAAAGAAATCAATATATTAACGTTGCCTTCCTTATATGTATTTGAAAATATAATGTATGTTCGTAACAATTTACATAAATATAAGTTAAATAGTGATCACCACACTTTTAATACTAGAAATTCAAATAGGATAGCTGTACCTAGTTTTAGACTTGCGAAGACTAATAAGTCATTCCTAGGAAATTGTGTGCGTTTTTACAATAAAATCCCAAAGCACATAACTGAGCTCACAGAGGGCAAATTCAAGTTGACTGTAAAAAACGTTTTAATAAAAAAAGCTTACTATAAAGTTCGACATTATATAGAAGATAAAGATGCTTGGAATACTCCACTTCTGGCAAGCTGTCTCTCTGCCACCCATAAAATGTAATATTTGTAGTACCTAAGTAGAAACATTGTAAATATCTATATAAAAAGAATGGCCCCGAGTTTCTTGCCGCTTCTTCTCGGTGGGCTCTATATATTTTGGAACGCGGCGGTAGTCTTTAATGTACATTATAATGAAACATTGACGTTCACAAGTGCGTCTTTATGCCTAAATTGAATAAATGATTTTGACTTTGACTTTAACAAATAAATAGTTTGATTGATTGAAAGTTTGTGAGTATGGATGTGTGGATGTTTGTTACTCTTTTACGCTCAAACGGCGGGGCAAATTTTGATGAAATTTGGTATGGAGGTAGATGAGGCGCTGGATTAACACATAGGATACTTTTCATCATCATCCATCACCACGCGGATGAAATAGCGTAATATGCTTGGGCACAGCATAGACAAAATAATAAGATCTCCGCCTACTTCAAGATCGTAATGGTGACAGTTCTGTCAAAGTTTATGTCAGTTTCTGATAGCTTAGTCAAAAGCCAAGTCAATTTGACAGCTCGATACACTAGACGTGCTCGGCGATTGCCAAGGGTGATGAAATGTATTGGCAGTTAGATCCATGGTGATTAATTTTATATGACTATGTACGTAAGTCCTGTATTTTATTATTAATGTTGTGGGGGAGTCCCCCTTTATGGGGGAGGCATATGTTCAGCAGTGGACGTCCTACGGCTGAGATGATGATGATGAAATTGTTCTGAGCTTAGAGTAAGTATATTTATTAAAACAATCATATTAGGTGCTACATGTATACAGATATGTATGTGTGCGAACATGTCTTTAACAGGACATTGGTAATAATGGTCTCACATAGATACATGTGTAGAACCTAATATCTTTGTCTTATAATAATTTAGAGAGTTTAATAAGGCATTAAGTGGTTATGTACTCACAGACGATGTGTATCCTGCGGCAGCCTCTTGGGCGCGTGCAGCAGGCCCCTGTGCGCGCAGTCCGCCGCGGAGAGCCGGCACGCGCATGCCCACGGGCACGCAGCACGCGCGTGGCTGAGCGCGCACAGGCACGCCGCGCTCCACAGTAGCACGCGCAGCACCGTGCGCGGCGACATCGCGCCCGGCTGCTCGTGCACGAGGGGGGAGCGGGGCGGGGCTAGGTCATCCTGGCTGCAAACAAGGGATTAGCTTGGTCATACATACGTATAAGTTTTTAAACTATCAATGTCACTTTTCATTAGCAACGGTCTCGAAACTTCGGCAGGGCAATCAGTTGCAATTAAAAGTTGACTGAGAATTAAAAAAATGTCGGCATTATGTCACTTTCAACCGACCTCTAAAAAAGGAAGAGGTTCTCAAGTTGACGATTAATTATTATTCGATTAGCTTAGTCACACTATAGGTATCGATATACGAAGCGCTCGCAGCGGAGCTCAACTTGGCGATCTCAACCGATCAACAAGTTAGGCAACACTTGCCTCGGTCACAAGATGGACACACACCCAGAGTGCTAGTGGATCAAACTTCGCAGCGGAGTTTGACTTGTCGGTTAACCGATCAACAAGTTAAGCAATGCTTGCTGCGGACAGGAGTTGGATGGGTGTGTTCTAGTTGCATTGTTCAACTGAGCGCTTCCGTGCTTCGGAGGGCACGTTAAGCCGTCGGTGTCGGTTGTTTGTCTTAGGACAACAGTCGTTAGGCTATGTCGAAGGGCTTCGGGCGGTCTGAAAACTTCGACTAGGGTTCACTACTAGCCTGTCCACCAAGCAACTCTTCTCTGTGAGAGGAAGGCTCGAGTTTGAACGTTTGGGCTGATAATGTAAACATTTTTAGGTTTTTAAAACTATCACGGTCACTTTTACAAGAGTTAACATTGCAACAGTACCGAAACACCGGCAGGGCTGTTATGTATCTCAGTTGCAATCGAAAGTTGATTGAAATATAAAAAATGGCGGCTAGAGAAAAAATGAGGGCTCCAGTCATCAACTTACTAACATTGCCGCTTATTGGAGTTGTCAAAACTGTGGCCCGAGCACGAACATTTGCTAAAGTGTAACGTTTACGTATCGTTGACGTATTCAGTACAAACTATCATTTATCTAGTACAATAGTGGCACAGATAACTCATAGTTTGTACTGCATACGTAAACGATACGACAACTTTACACTTTAGCAAGTTTTCGTGCTCGGGCCACTGATATAGAGCGGCAATGTGATTAACTATAGAGACGTTTTACTCCTTGAATATGAAGTTCAAACAATACTACAAATGAAAAGATACATCATTCTTGTTTGTTTACACTTGTTCCAGTATATGTTCTGCGGTTTCTAACACATAAGAAGGCATTTTTTCCTAAATGTAGTACACGTGCTGCGTCGTTGCCAGACAGGCTGGAACTAAGTTGACTCAAGACAATTAGCTTGTGTTGATGTCGCCAAGCCGAGCGCAGTAAGGCGTATCTACCTCAGTTTATATAATATATTATGTACGTACATATTTTTTACAAATATTATAAAAGGTACATAGTACCAAAGATTAAAAGACACTTCAAATTTTATTAAACCTTTTGTTGAAGGAAAAGTGTCCAGAATGCTGGTTGCATTTCCACGTTGAATAGCTAAGCTATTTTTTTGTGCAAAATATGAACCAGCATTTTGGTCGCCTGAGGTTTCAACCAAACAAAAAAACAAACAAAAAAAAACAAAAACAAAAAAAACTCAGTTTATATATTCCATCAAAGGTCATTGGTCATCATAGAGCCAGACACAATAGAAATTTAATTGTTATAATATAACGACTCTTGAAGGGAAACATCATTGTAGAGCGGTAATTTTTCAAGATTTTGATCAACAATTGATTGTAACTGAGATTTTTTTTTCTTTTTTTGTCAAAACAAAATGGATATCACGGCAAATATCCCATTTCGAATGTTAACTCGTACTTTGTATGTGTTGGTGGGTATTTGCTTCTATAGTTGTTTTCAAAAAAGACATAAACGCTATGTGTATGGTGACGTAGGTATACAAAACATTTGTATGTGTGTATGTTTGTAACGAATTGGCACAAAGAGTACTGGACCGATTTCAAATATTCTTTCACCATTGGAAAGCTACATTCACCCTGAGTAACATAGGCTATATAAGATTCATCAGCATCCATCACTGCGCGGGTGAAACCGCGGAGAGCAGCTAGTAAGATAATATGCAGTAATAGTTACGGCGGAGTTGGGACGTGACTAACTCAATGTGTCTAGAACGATAAACTTAGCTCAGTCATTCTATATTATGTTTATTCATCACTCAATATCCCAAATATTTTTTTTTCAATATTTACCAAATGTTCATAAAATCTTTGGTAACTTTTTACCGATTTATTGAATTTTTATGAATATTATTACTGAATATTTTCAGACATATTTGTAAAATTTCTGAATAAACGCTATCCCCCAGTTTCTAGAAACTTTGTCAATTCTTTTATTACTTGACCAACTGAATGCGAAACGCTAATTGGTCAGTGGTTCTATGACGCGATATGTGACCAAACAACGGTCAGTATTCCGTCTGTTAACTGCAGGGCTATTATGTATCTCGGTTGCTAACAAATGTTGATTGAAATCTTGAAAAATGGCGGCTCTATGTCACTTTTGACAACTCCAGTAAGCAAAAATGTTAGTAAGTTGATGACTGGAGCTGACAAAAGTGACATAGAGCAGCCATTTTTTTCGATTTCAATCAAAATTAGTTAGCAACTGAGATACATAATAGCCGTACCGATCAAACTTTGAGAAACATTCCAGAAACTGAAGGTTAGTATTTTTTAAATTAATTTTGACTTATGGTTTTTGTTTAAACTTTTAAATGATGTTTGTATTCGGGATGAGAGAGGCTATTTTGTCTTAAAAGTTTAAGTCAAAATTAACAATACTGTCGTCCATTATCGAGTTACGTTTATTTTGACAACTTGCTGTTAACTAACCTTTATACGCCTTTTCCCCCTATTGTATGTTCATTCAAGAAAAAAACATATATGTAAATGGTGCAGTAGGACAATTTTCACAAAAAACTGGAAAGTTTCCGAATATTTTTGATAATTCGTAATATTTTCCAAAGTTATGATGCATTAATACTAAAACCAGAAACTGTACAAACTAAACAACATAGAACATGCAAATTTGAGCCTTATTCTCTCCTGCGAACGATGATTCAGTTACTAGTTGTTTTTTTAATATTGTGGGAAGATCCTGTCACCACTCTCTAGTAGTCCTTACATATCGATAAACGGAGCAGAGCTAATATGACATAAAAAAATAAGTCCAAAAAGTAAAAATACTAAAAAAATAGTCCTTATGATGTTATTTTGGTGTCATGTTTAATAAAAACAATTACTGTATATTGAAAACATTTATTTTCTACCAACTTCCAAAAAGGAGGAGGTACTCAATTCGACTGTATGTGTGTGTTTTTTTAAGTTTGTTACCTAACTTTCGACTAGGTGAACCGACTCTCAGAATTCCTTTTTTTGTTTGTAAGCTGATGCTTCCCGTGTGTTCCCATTTACACTCCAATAACTGAATGGAATGACATGACAATGAATGACCTTGCAACCAGGAAACCAATCAAATAATAAAAATTAGCGTTTCTGTGTAGGACCGAGTCCCAACGTTTTCAATCCTTTGGTAATTGCCTTCAGTACAACAATATACAAATCAACAAACACTTCAACATTCTAATGTCTTCTTTAGAATTAAGTCGTTCCTAATGTCGCTATAAACTATTGCTTAGTAAATACTTATTAATGTAATCTATTATAAAAAAATGAACCCTTATATCTCCTGGTCACGCTCTAACTTGAGAACGGATGGAACGATCTCGCTAATTCTTTTGTTGTTGTGTTCATTAATGTCAGGAGAGGTTCTTATGATAGAAGAATCAAGAAAAGACGAGAAGTTATGGCGAGGTGCCTACTACGCGAACAAAGTCGCGGGCATTCAAAAGTAATATATAAATTTGAACCACAACAGAACTAAGCCTACAAATTAAAGTGACACGATAGAATACAATAGTAAATAATACCAACGACCATTATATTGATAATACGGAACAAGAGTATTTTCTATTTTTTAGTTTAAGGTTAGTTTAGAATCTATATAGGGTTATTGGTAATTAGACCGGATCCTTTTAAGGGGTAGTAGGGAATGCCATTTGCAACAATATGACTGTACATTGTGATATCCGGAAATGAATCATTTCTGTGATATTCTTTTTTTTTGGAAAATCCAGTTTTACTACTTTAAAATTCAATAAAAAAAAAGTAATCAACCGATTTCAATTCTGTTCGCAGTTTTAGAGAAACCTTGTTACAGCTCTTAATAATAAACAATAATATCGTACTAATGTAAATCCATCCAAAAACTAGAGGCTTTTTCATAATTTTTATTTGATAATTTTTGTAAGATGCTATACAAAAATAATAAACTGGATTTTCCAAAAAAAAAGAATATCACAGAAATGATTCATTTCCGGATATCACAATGTACAGTCATATTGTTGCAAATGGCATTCCCTACCACCCCTTAAAAGGATCCGGTCTAATTACCAATAACACTGTATATATAGTCTATATCTATCTATATCTAAAAGTATAGTTATATCTATTGTCTAAAAATAGGTTTTGTTGTTTTTTGTCTATAAATTACCTCGGACAAAATGAAAAAGTTAAGACAGAATGTTCTGAACAGAGAAAGTGAGGCCGGTAACTACGCCTCGCCGTGTACCATCAGTCAACTTTATGCCTGAACATATTAACCCTTTGGGTACCAGAGACGTAAATTTACGTGCGTTTCATTCGTAAATCTTTTCTTTTAAATATCACGGTATTTATTTATTTCATGGAAAACAAACAGCTATAATTTATGTAATATAATAGAATATAGATTATAGTAAAAACAAGCCTAATTAGTTTTCACCTATAGAACATTTCCAGCCGTAGTCCACTCAGTTAATTATTACATTGTGTATTCGAATTTAAACTTTTTTTTTTATAAATTAAGTGAATAAAAACACAGTACTCAAATACCTATATAAGTAAAGTAAAAACTATGTTAGAACTTAATACATGGAAACTCATAGAAATCCTAAACGAGATGTGAAGTAACAAAAAATACATAAAGGATGATGTGGTGAAAGAGTTTTAAATATGATAGCCACATCATGTAAGTTAAATACAAAAATTGATATAATAATTAAAAATAATATGTACAGGAACTCTTTAAAGTGATTTGATGATAATACTTATAAAAACTAAATCTAATGAAAATAGGTTGTACATGCATTATCTCTGAAAAAGCTTAATCTAGCAGTAAATAGGTCTACATTTCTAGAGTAGCTATTATTAAAAGTTTGGCACACTCTGATAAAATAAGAGTTATGTCTATAATTTGTTGAAGCTGAATCTGCGAAAAGTCTAAGATAGTTCCGTCTGCTATCTGCTCGAACAGGTACTTGTAGCTTAATCTTTGATAGAAGATTGTTGCAATCAATGCAGTTACGGACTAAATTATGGAGAAAGGTCAAGTCAGCTACTTCTCTGCGCCGAACCAACGGAAGCAAGTGGTGGTGCTTGCATTTGCTATCATAATCTGAATGAGTTATTTTATGTTTATAATTAACGTAACGTAGAAACTTTTTTTGTATATTTTCGATTTTTTCAATGTATATTTTATAATGAGGATTCCAAACTTGTGATGCATATTCCAATTGACTTCTGACTAAAGAACAATACAACATTTTTAGAGTCTTTAGTGTTCTAAAGTCTTTAGTAGTTCTGAAAATGAACCCCAGAGTTTTGGTAGCTTTTAATGAAATGCTGTCAATATGCTTATCTAGTAGAAGTTTAGAATCCAAAGTTACACCGAGATCGGTAACAAAATTTACGCGTTGCAGTAAAAGGTGATTAAGATTATAGCCATAAATAATTGCATTCTGAGATCTAGTGAATGTGATGCAGTTGCATTTAGATATGTTGAGATCGAGTTTATTAATTTTACAATATTCGTGTAGCCTATCAAGGTCTTGTTGTAGCAAACTGCAGTCATTTTTGCAGGTGATTCTTTTATATACCTTCATGTCATCCGCAAAAAGTAGGAACTTGGAATAATAAAAACAAGTGTTAATATCATTAATAAATAATAAAAAGAGCAGTGGGCCCAAAATCGATCCCTGAGGTACACCCGATGGTATATTAGTGGAAGAAGAATTTGAAGCAAACCCATTAAGTACCACAGTTTGGCAACGATTGTTGACATAGGAACTAAACCACCTTAGAAGATCCCCGTGAATACCTGCGAGCTGTAGCTTATAAAGTAGGATCACGTGATCTATACGATCGAATGCTTTACAATAATCAGTGTATATTGCATCTACTTGTCCACCAGATTCCATTCCTGATGACAAATCATCCGTAAAGTCTAACAAATTAGTCACAGTTGACCTTCCTCGTAAAATCCGTGTTGTTGCTTTAAGAACACATGTTTAAGAGCGGCATAAACCTGTTCGTGAATATTTTTTTCGATCACTTTCGCTAAGATACACAGCTTGGAAATAGGTCTATAGTTGACAACATCACTTTTGGAACCTTTTTTGTGAATAGGAGTTACAGACGCCGTTTTCCAAATTTTTGGCATGACTCCTTCGTTGATAGATCGCTTGAATAAGAAACATATTGGCAAGGTCAAGCTTCTGGCACACTTTGAGATCAAGATAGGATGTAAATCGTCTGGACCGGCTGACTTATTGCAATATAGCATTTTTAAAATTTTAAATACTTCAGCTTCGTCGACTTCCACGGAGCTAATATCAGCAAGCGGAGTCGAGGTCTCTAAGTTGGATAAGTAAGAAGTAGATGGAAGATTATTTACTGGCTTGACATTGACACTACGTGGTAAGTAAGTAGAATGGAAATAATCTGCAAAGGCGTTACATATATCTTGACCCGATCCTAAATTAACATTTTTGTAAGTCATTGAGGATGGGTAGTAGTTATGTTGTTTATTACTCTTGACATATGACCAAAAAACTTTGGGGTTAACTCGAATTGAATCTTCAACTTTTAGTATGTATTTATTATAACATTCTAGCTCGATAAGCTTAGCACGCTGACGTAAGACTTTAAATGCATTTAAAACAGATTTGTTTCCATATATTTTTAGTTTGTTGTGTAATTTATTTTATTCTTTCAGAATGTTTTTTAAAGCAGGAGAATACCAGCTTGGGTACTGACTTGGACGTATATATTTAGACGGTACATACTTGTTTCTTAGGCTCAGCAGCAAACTAGTAAATATTTCAACTGCTTCGTCCACAGAATCACAACATAATAAAGACTGCCAGTCTTGATCGTCAAGCTCGTTACACATGGCCGGGTAATCACCTTTATTGTAACAATACTTGATTCTAGGTTTAGGCTTAAGTATAGGTATATCTATAAAACTAGGCACGCAAATAAGGGCGGGATGGTAAAGGTCTTCTTTTACTAGAGGCTCAGTACTGTGCGCTATAGAGAAATCACCATTTGATAAAATTAAGTCAAGTAGTTCATCAAGGTGGTTCTTGATATGGTTAAACTGTTTTAAGTCGCATATATTTATTAAATCTTGTATTTCTGTATGTATATTAGTGTTAGCAAACAAAGGTGTGACATAAGAAGCATCCTTGGACGAAGACCACGATATGTTACTTTGGTTAAAATCTCCGGCTATAAAAATCATGTCATGCGGCTTACTAGCATATATGGAAAGAACCTGGTCACAAAAATTAGATAGCTGCGAGGTAAAAGACAATCCTTCGTTCTCCTGACATAGGTAAATGCACCCAATATGCAATGTAAGTGGTGAATTTCCGTTACGCGCATCAAGCGTAATAGATATCCATATATCCTCGGCTGTGGAGTGCCACTCCGGGCGCGCGAGCACTGCAAGGTCACGCCGCGTCGCAATGAGGACTCCACCCCCGCGCGTCTGCCCGACCCTTCCGTACTCTCTATCTCGTCTCCACACCGTGAACCTATCACTAAAAAGCTCCTCATTTCTAATTCCATCATGTAACCATGATTCGGTTAAAATAATCACATCGTGATTGCACAAGTCGACAGCTCTCTTAAATGATATTGTTTTGGTTCGCATACCCCTAACATTTTGATAGTAAATGTTTAAAATCATGGTACATGGCCCATGGTATTTGCCATGCCAAGCCATTGGTATTGCAAGGGTTAAGGGTGAATTTTGCGTGAAATGACCATTCGCTACCCCCGCCTATTCTCTGCTTATTGGTGTGTACTACAAGCTTATTGTATGAACAAGTTTTTTTCACATAGTTTGTACGCGGTAATCCTTGGACCAGAAGTGACCACCAGTTATTTTATAGTATATTAGGTACAATAAGCAGGTTTAACGTTGTATTGAAAAAAACTAAGATGTATATAAAGTTTAATAAAATACAATAAACTAATTTAAGACTATAAAATAAAACTAAGGAGGTAAACCTAAAAGGTGTACAAGAAAAAATCTACGTACTACCAACGCGTTTAAAAGAATTGCAACTTTTATTGTAATAAAACACAATACAGCTTGTAGTAGAAAGAGCTCAAAGGGCAATCCTCAAAGTAATGACGGGGAAACCCCGGCGTTACTCAACGGACCTCCTCTACAAAGAAGTGTCAGTCCTCAGTGTTCGTCAACTATTTATTCTCCTCGCATGCTTAAAGGCACATAAACTGAAATCATATTCCACCAGTAAACGTAAACGTCCTGTCAAACTGTTTCTTCCTAGGACGAATACTGCACTTGCTCGCAGAATGCCATTGGTGTCATTTCCTTACACTTACAATAGAGTTCTTGATCACTGTTTGCAATGTAAGCGCAAAAATGTGTTTATTTACGACATCACATTACAAACCTCTAAAATTACGAGTGTTTCTCTACTATATTATGCATGTATTATAAATATAAACCTTCCGCTTGAATCACTCTAGACATTAATAATTGCATCAGAATCCGTTGCGTAGTTTTAAAAAAGATCTAAGCATACATATGGACACACAGACAGCATGGACACATCACTCCTTGCTCACCAAGTGAAGCTAAGATAAAACTTCGCACTTGGCTACACTCACTCTCATATGAAGAGACTGAGAGTTTATTAACTCCAGTATTGTAACATTACTTCTGTTCGCATAACACTCACACAACCACAACTCATACACACACTCACTCCATACTCACACACTTTCTCTTTAGAGGAAATAAGTAGAAAATTATAATATATAGGTATGTAAAGTAAAGCACTTATTCTGTTAAGTCCAATGATTTAGAATGAGAAATTATAATTTTAACCTTAAAATTCCCGGGTATCCAAGATACAGGCCGCGCCTAGTTTGGAACCCATTGCTTAAACATGCAACTGTATTTAAGATAAATTTTATATTATAACAATTTGTCATGTATGTAATAACAAGTGTTTCTATTATTTGTAAGCAATAAACAATAATCATATTCCTGACAAAATATTAAATTTCTAAAAGATGTAGGAACAAAATATTTTTACAACGGAATCGCTTTTTATGCCTGTCATTGGGCAATACAATAAAAGGCGGAGTTAGCTTGCAATGCGCATGTGCAAAGCAAAACCTTTTGGAACTGGTCGGGCATACTATTGTATGGTACATACATACATAATTACATACAACATGTACAACGAAACTACACCTTCACTCGTCAGTCGAACTGTCGCGGCGCGTGGAAGCAACACGTAAAGTTGTAATTATGATTTAACCTACATTTGGTAATTATTAATTAATTCTTATTAAATTTGAGTTATCATGGCACACCGATGCACGCACTACATGTTTAGAAAACCGACCTCACTGCTCTGTTCACAATATTCTGTCCTGCCTTTTTTATTTAGTCTGAGTAAATTAACTTCAAGTTGAATAAGAAATATTTCAATACAAACCGCACTTCAACGAATCCAAATAAAAAAGCAAATAGATTTCCGAGGGAACTCCCATTAGTCTAATAAAAATATCCCAATCACAGAAGCCCCTCCAATCAGTCGTATTGACCCGAGCATCGAACCCATAACTCAATTCCGAAGCCACTTGTGCGTGACCTCCTCACCCACCCAGCCGAGACCCAGCCGGAGACAATTGGAGTTTTATTGACAAATTTATATGAAGTATCAATTGAAGAAGTCGGCGCGTTGGAAGCGCTCACAGCGGAACTTGTCTAGTCATTCTGTTCAACCATACGTACATCTCCGTAACTATTCATTTAATTTATCATGCTGTTGAAGTAAACACTCCGTGGCGTCACAAACCGGCCCCAGCGGAAGACCAGCGCTGGCTAACAACCAGTATTATGCTGAGTTGGAACCAATGTGTGACATTTGTATTTGATTTGATTTGATTTGATTTTATTTTATTTTATTTAATTTGATTTTATTTGGTTTGGTTTTATTTGATTTGATTTGATTTTATTTTATTTGATTTTATTTTAAATTATTTTATTTTAATTACCGCGGTGGCAGCATACACCGTGCACACAGCCCATGACCGCATCCAATGGAGACTGATTGTACGAGGTCGCGATCCTCAGCACTGAGGGAACGAGGAGAAGTGAACTATTCAACCATAGCAACTCATGCATATGTGTCGCAATATAAGTTGACGTTCTCGGCATAGAGAGATAAGTATGAAAGAGACAGTCCCTCTTTAGGAGGGAGAGAAAAAACGGGGAACACCTTTGTATGAAAAAGACGCCGAAAAAGTACTACTTACTTACTACTACTTATTCTGTGGCCCCGGATATGACCATAAATACTTATCGAAGTAGTTACAATAAAGCCCGTGCATATTGCGTACTTTAGCTGATACGCGTGATTCATGCACTTACCCTTATCTGTGGTACAGCTGCTTTAAAGCCAGATGTGAGGTTATTTTCAAAACGTTATTAATAGTTTTGGATGTACGTATGGAGAAGGAACTAATATTTTTTACTTACTGATAATGCACCTGTGTAAAGCTAATAAATAAATTTGAATTTGAATATATTTTGTACACGCGTGCTCGAAAAATATACATATTGTAAGAATTTTATACTAATATTATTATAAAGAGGAAAGATTTGTGTTTTAGGGTTTTTGTATTTTCTACCGACTTCCAAAAAAGAGGAGGTACTCAATTAGACTGTATTTTTTATTTTATTATTTTATTTTTGTTAGGTACCTCATAACTTTCGACTGAGTGCACCGATTCTCAAAATTCTATTTTGAAAGCTATTGTGCTTCCCGTGTGGTCCCATTTAAACTTCATCAAATTGAAATGGGACCAATCGTTACAAGTACAATTTGAAAAATTTAATATAGACTTCTATTCTATTCAGTTATTGGAGTGTAACTCTACAACAACTGGACCGAATTTGATGAAATGTAAATGGGACCACACGGGTCACACCAGCTTTCAAACAAAAACAAAATGTTTTAACATAAGACATAAAATTGCTGTAACAAACATAAAAAAATACAGTCTGATTGAGTACCTCCTCCTTTCTGTAAGTCGGTAGAAAAGGAAAGATTTTATAGTTTGAACGGATAAACACAAAAACTAAATAATCGATTCAAACAAATATTTCGCCAGTATATATATATATATATTGCCTGAGTACCTACTTACTTACCTTACATACGCTATATTTGATTTACTATCATCATCCATGACTATGCGGGTGACATCGCGGGGCGCAGCTAGTATTAAGTATATATTAAACGCAAACAAAAGAAGCGCAACTTGTTTGTTATAAAAACAAGCATCCTTAAAGACGCCATTTTGTGGAAATACTTATAATTAAAAACTTCTTTGAAAGGCCCGGCTGAATGCATCGATTCCATTGCCACGTCGAGTGGTTTTAAAAACATACTCAAGTATTTTTGAACAACTGTGGCGTTCGAAGTTTAAAATATTATTTAATCGGTAAAGTAAGTGCTTAAGATTCACAAAATGGGTTCCGTAGGAAAACAATGACGTTTTAAAATTAATATCATCATTAAAACAATCAGTGTGGAATAAGTATGTAAGTATGTAGTATACAATGTATGGTAGAGCGTTAGGTAAATGTCAGTTTTCATATTGGAATATAATTATATACTGCTATTTTACAATTTCAAAGAAATGTATAGCATAATTTTTGACTCTCGCTTATTATAAATTCCAAAGACCTGAGATGGCAAAAACATATTAAAAATGGGTCCCGTAGGAAAACAATGAAGTTTTAGAATTAACAGCATCGTAATTAAAACAATTTGTGTAGAATAACCATATAAGTGTACAAACTCATATAGTACCTATCTAGTAGTAGGGTACAAAGTTAAATATAAAATTTGAGCAGCGCGTAAAATTCAAATTTTATAAATTTTAACCAAAATGTGAAGCATAATTTTTGACTTTCGCCAATTTCATATGATATACTCGTAAAACCTCGTATTACAATTTCCCAAGACATAAAATGGCATAAAACATTAAAAAAAGGTGGACTTTATTATACAAATTATACACGACCTGGTGCGTTAAGAAGCATCTTCAAAACCACTCAAGATTTATTTTAAGCCGCATAATCTGATGTTGGGCAACGCTGAGCTTTCCCGCCTTATCTCGGCGAACCGTCAGTCACGGAATGAGCTCATCATTATAATCTGCCATCACTCGTTATGTGGTAGGTTTAGGTGGAAGGAACTAACTGCAGTGGACTATTGCAGTGGTATGGCTTGTGCAGAGTCCGCTTGTGGCAGTATCACACCTTTGTCAGTTATACAACCGTGAAGCAGTAGTGTGCAAACATTACTGTGTTCCGGTTTGAAGGGAAATGTATCCAGTGACATTACAGGGCAAGAGATTTAACCTCAATATCTGAGGGTGACGAGCGCATTGCCATGCAGGGTTTTGAACTGTTGTAGTTTAAAATTCCTGGCATTGAACAGTTATGGGCAAGCGTGACACTTAATATCAGGCGAACGACTTGCACGTCTCGTCCCCAATTCATATAAAAAACTGTTATAGGTGAAAGTTTGTATGTTTATGTGTAGCCATAATCTGGCCTTATAACTTTTCAGAAAAGTGAATGGCAAGCCTTTGGCCAAATTTTGTTATAAGCGTAAGTAGTGATATACGCGTAAGGCGTCATGGTTGTCAGGAAGAGATCGCTCTAAACGATAAGTCCGCCCATTGTGACTCTCTGAATGGTCTCGTTATGAATCAATTACAGAAAACTATATACACATAGTAACAAAGGCGACACTCAGATTTGATAATAATTATATTAAAATTTTCAAAGTTTATTATAAGAACTAGTGGCTCGCGACGCAACACTCCCGCGCTCATAGTAACCACAGAAACATTCTTCAGGGGGAAAGAATTTTTAATTATTTTCACAGATACATTAAAAAAGAGGCTTAGTGTTATATCCGGGTATAAGCCTATATGTCCATTTAGAATTGTACTCAAATCAAATCAGTTTATAGCAACCCCTTCCTATAACAGACATTCCGTCGCAAGTGACGAACTGCTCTGCGCGCGTAACCCTGAGACATAAAGTCTCATACGACTGTAATTTCACCGGCATCCATTTAAACCAGAATACAGTATTGGGAACATTACTACTTCAAGCTATAAATAGGGCATGATGGCAGGGGCCAGTTCCAGGACGATTCGACGACGTCACAAACAATTCTATTGTGTATTTAGTACTAAAAAGTATATAATTACAATTTAAAATAAAAATATATAGCCATTTATAATACTAGTGTGATGTAACGTTATCAGGTGAACGTCCTTTAAAACGGTTAAATTAATTCCTCTGCTCGAAATAACGTGTTTTGATGAACTCGTGTGATAATGCAGTTTGGCGAATGACGAATAACAATTGTCAGAACAGTAATTTATGCACGTTATGAAATATTTTAACAGTTTCATAATTAACTACAAGTAGCGCGCCCCGCGGCTCTGCCCACGTGGAAATTATAGCTATAATAGTTTGATATAATATAATGTGATTAGTTTTTTGGCCGTAGCTACCAGATAGGTAAATATTATAAATATGTATGTTTGTGAGTTAGTGAATGTGTGTTAGTTACTTCTTGCTGACACGGTTAAATGAAATGAGATTGAAATTTGGAGTAAAAACAGCTTATTCTCTGGAATAAGATATGCCGATTCAAAGAATAGTTCCCAAAAGAAAGTCATGAACTACTGTAGTTAGTAAATAATATATCACTAGGCATCAAAGTGGCATAAAACCTTCAGCAAAAATCTATTTATATTCGCGTCCTTATGTACCTACAGCAAATAATCTTTGGTATTATTTGATTTGTCACATCACATTATAAAGGCTTCAAGTGACTTAGCATGATAAGTAGAGTTAACTTTAATCGAAGAAAGGTCTTTCAAAACTTAAAGTGAAGTATACATCATTCTTCCAGTTCTCAAAGAATAGTTAAGGACAAAACTCGCGATAAGTTTCTAAGGCAACCTTAAAAGTCTTCACTTATTCGTTATATGTGTTATCAATAATATAGTATCAATCTCTTTGAACTACTAAAAGAAGTAGCTGTTTCACATTGGCCTTTCACATTGGTATTTTTATACTAATATTCTAAAGAGGAAAGATTTTTAAGTATGTTTGTAACGAATAAAAAATTCTTTTACCATTGGACAGCTACATTCACCCTGAGTAACATAGGCTATATAAGATTCATCATCATCATCATCATCCATCACCGCGCGGGTGATAGCGCAGTAAGTTATTCTACAAACGAAACAGATACAATAAGAAAACAAAAAGGCGTAGCAGGATGCCGCACGAACAAATAACACCTTCGCAAATTCCTAAAATAAACAATAACATTCACGGTACAGACCCCTTGACCCACATTTTAAAATAAAAAAAACAAGTAATGGTTTCTTAAATTAAATCGTCAGGTTTTCTCATCACGTCAAAGGAACCCAACAGGGCAGCCACCGTTTCAAAAATGGAACACAAAAGAGCGCGAGGTGTGAATTCATGTTTGAAAATCAAACAATGGCGTTTGACAGCTCAATTCTTTTTCTTTTTTTTTCTAACCAAAAGCGGCCTTTGGTAGTTTGTAAAACTTTTATTATTTTTATATTGCATAGAATGATTTACGAGGTGTCACGGTTGAGTTAACACTTTGTTTTAAATGAAGGCGTAATATTTATAATTTGTGTGAGAAATATTTATCATGAAATGTCTCAAGCTAATTGTACCACAGATGACCACAGACGTTTAAATCTGATTTAACGCTGTTTAATCTGTGAATTGTTGATGCTTATTTTAACCAGTTGACTCGCGATTATCTATACATATACTTCCTAATCTGTGCTCGCGATTCGCCAATTATACAATAAATTTAGCAGAAATCAACTTAATTTTCCAGGAACAGCAATGTGTGTGGTTAAACCTAAGCTTTAAGCAATTAATAATTAGCAAAATAGAAATAATAATAAAATAGAATAACCTAATTAATGCATACTGATACGGAATACTATGGATCTTGTTCATTCATATGAGTGAATGAACGCAATCAGCCCTGTACAGTCGCGCACAACTCAATTAATTAGATCAGTACAGTCGTATACAACGTCGTTAGTCCGGCCCGGTACTGTCGGGCGGTATTAACGGACAATCAGTGTCGACGGAATTGTATTACTGTGTACAGGCTTGCACACAACTGTTCGATTGAACACATGACTTAATAACAAAAGGAGACTAGATACAATTAATTCAATGAACCCGGTTTGTCGTTAGGGCATAAGAGTTAAATATCACTTTTATTAGCTATGATGATGATATAAATCGATGAGCGCCGGCTGCACGCACGAAGAAGTATGACTCATTGGCAAGTTCCACATGAGCCGAACGTGCAAGGGAGAGCGCGGAACAAGCGATAGAGGGGCACGATCGGCCTAAGCGTTCAGCTTGTCTTATGACGTTATCGCGTTTGCGTTCGTTGTATTGTATTGCGTCATACAGACATTCCCACACAGGCGTTCTGCCCGCGTCGGTCAACTGTGGGTATATCTATGTATTGAATGTGCATATATGTGGTATAGAAACCTCTAGTTAAATACACACTAACTACTACAAGTCGTGACTGGCGCTTATCGCACTGCTACAGCTAGTTTACGCTGCCAGTGCTTATATTATGAGTAAGTATATAAGTAGTGAGATATAATATAACCCGAAGATATGATGAAATGACTTCCGTCCTCGACTGTACATCTGAACGCGTGCGCGTGTCTGCTGTCTCTCTCACTTAAGCCCACCCTCCTCTCGGATCGTCCTCCAATTTGTTAACATCCTACCCAGATATGGTCGCCTGGTACATGCACCTTACATTCTTTTATTAGTTATTAGCTACAGAAACTTTCTTCTTGCTTTGTAGTTTTTTATTTTTATTTTTAATCTACTAACTAGCTAAGTTACGGTTAGGATTCATTTCATTTCATCTCATTAAATTTAATTTTCATTTCATATCAATAAAAAAAATCTACTGAAGACTTGGCTGTATGGGCATAGTTCCCTTTAAATTAAATCTCTGCTTATATTCTACGGTTGGCGCCATTTTCCAGTCATTTTCTTTGTGAGTTTATTTTATTAAATTGCTTCATTTTTTCGCAACTGTATTAAAAATATTCGTTCAGTACACGTGCGGAACCGTCATTGCAACTTGTTCCTACTGTCAACATCGATTTGAATATCGAAAAGCAAAAATACTCTTTCCGAGATGGGGGATGAAAATGTCATTTAAATGAAAACTTTCCTTCAGGGCCTACTTCTACATAGGGCGAGTTATGTGCATAAAGCAATGCGCGGGAACACGTCGTAGCTGATAATATGTAATCATTCATGACGGTTCAGTTAAGAAGCACACATAACCTAAAACCGTGGTGATCCGTCCCCAACTCGTCACACTTATCGCGTTCTACAGATAGGAAGTCACGTGATGTATGGCCGGAGATGAATCCTATTGAAATGATCTCATCCACTGGAACATGTTATTTGATGGAAGTTTCAATAACCTATCTATCGTCGGTTTACCTTAATAGAGATAGATATTTGACACTGTTTGTACCGGTAGTAAGGAACACTGTGGATTATTGAAACCGGCGTTAGACCGCTGTCTAACAAACACCATTTTCTATTCAAATTTGAGAACGGTTGAGTGAAAGATGCATATATAACAAAGTTAATGTAAAAACAAACAAAATCTGACTTTAAGACTGTCCATATACATATACGTACAAACTAGGAGACAAAGATATTGCAGAGCACTGTTTTAGACTTTCGCGGTTGTTAACTAAATTATAATTAGTACTCACGAGATGTACACCACGACAGTTTCCCGATACTTCGGCAGTTACTGGCACCATGTTCACGGGCTGAAGGTGCGAGTGGATGTGAAAACAGTTCAGTTATTAAAGAGCAGACAAACGGTCTACTCTCTTTCTCACTCTTTTACTAACCGAAATGCCGTGCTGAATATCGGGAAATTATTCGCAGAGGTGAAGAGAGGCCTTCATCCCTGCAGCCTCACTACTCAATAGATACTCTCCATGGCTCAGTCTATTGCCTTGCAAAGAGCCCCACTCGGTCTTCGGCCTAGCAAGCGTCTCTCAGTAATGTAAAGAGTACTACAGTACTCAGCCTACGGCCTCGCTAGGGACTCTCCCTGACTCGGTGTATGGACTAACGGTAGGCTACATTCAGCCTTCGGCCTCGTGGACCAGAAGCTTACCGCCCTTTATCCAACTTGAGCGGCATCGCAGGGTACGTACTAGTACGTACTATACGACAGTTTCGTTCGGCAAAAGGAAATCTGCGGAGGAGGTCACGACCCCTCAGCAATGAGGAAAACGACGCTAGGAGAAGCAGGATACGAAAATATGTGTATTTAAATAAAGTATAATGTAAAATAGTTATAATAAGTTCGCAGCGGAGTTTGACTTGTCGGTTAACCGATCAACAAGTTAAGCAACGCTTGCTGCGGTCAGGAGTTGGATGGGTGTGTTCTAGTTGCATTGTTCAACTGAGCGCTCCCGTGCTTCGGAGGGCACGTTAAGCCGTCGGTGTCGGTTGTTTGTCTTAGGACAACAGTCGTTAGGCTATGTCGAAAGTCATCAGGCAGCTTGGAAACTTCCACATGGGTTGGCCACTAGCCTATCCACCAAGACCGCGTGGATCACGGCCCAACTCCTCCCTCTGAGAGGAAAGGCTGTGGCCCCAGCAGCAGCAGTGGGAACAAAATGGGCTGGTTATGTAAATGTAAAACAATACATTATCACAATCTGAACGAAACGCAAAAACGTGTCAAAAACAAAATGGCGGAGCTTAGCCTAATTCGTTTGTTGGCTGCTTGTTTAAACAGTTGGCTCCTGCTGTAACACGGAGATTATTGTACTCCGTGTGTTTGTTTATTCAATTACTGACACATTTTATTGTAAACTAGCTGTCGCGCGCGCGGTTTCACTCGTATGTCGTGGATTATATATAGAACTAAATACATTATTGGTAAAAGTTTACTCGTAGATATGCATTTGTTTGACGGACTTATCTGGTCTGTTACAAAGGCATAAGTTAGCTTTGTAACAGACCCGCAGGTCTATTATGTATTATATATTATAATGTAATTTGTTTTCTCAGATTGACAGTCAAGTTATTTGTATTTAGCCAATGCAGTACATCATGTAGCGCTTTCTTAGCCTCGCTTTCAAAGACACGTGTGTCCTTTATCTTTGACATGTTGTGTTTGGTTGTATTGTTATATTATTATTCTATTATGTTGCTAACAAATGTTGATTGAAATCTTGAATAATGGCGGCCCTATGTCAGTTTTGGCAACTCCAGTAAGCAAAAATGTTAGTAAGTTGATGACTGGAGCTGACAAAAGTGACATAGAGCGGCCATATTTTTCGATTTCAGTCAACTTTTGTTAGCAACTGAGATACATAATAGCCCAGCCGGGTTATACGGGCCCGATTCAACTAACTAAATTTATTCCAATTGCTATCGAACTGTAGCTGATTTATACACATTCTTATTCTGCTATTAGAACAGTTCAACTAGAGTTACGTTTCTATTGACGCCAGCGATCGAATAACTTTTTATATTATAGTAACTCGATAGATCATGAACACGACCCTAACTCATATTAGTGTTGAATATTTAACTATTACCTATATAGTAGCGTTTAGTTTACGCGACGGTACGTTCTAATTTGTATTCAGAAATAGTAGAACGGCTTTTTGAGTAATTATCGAACGGCAACCGGAGTCGAACTGCAGTTGCCGCGGGATTCTGCTGGATAGATAACGATGTGATAAGATAAACATTTATTTGCACAAAACATGAACTTTATACACACACATGGTTTGTATAAAGATGTAGTTGGTCATTTTTTTTTAATTGCTTTTGTTCACAGCCTCAATGGGTCCGTGGCATTGCTTACATTTATATTTTAAACTTATATATTTGTTTTATAATTACTAACGGAACACAGGAGGACATTTTTTTTTTCTTAACTATACTTAGGTACATAATACATTTGTGATGGCCTGAAGTGCACTTTGAAAACTTACTTAGCCTGTAGGGCACAATACGATAAGAGCATGAAGGGCTCAAAACTTTTTTTTTAATTTCTTAGCCTGAGGGGCACATGTCATAACATTAAAGCTCGTCATGTTTTGCCATTACGTACAAGTAGGCGTACAAATTTGTTGAAACATGGCAAATAAGAGAAAACAAAAAAAATCTATAAATACATTAGAATGTCAGGAAGTAAAACAGTCATACTTCATAGTATAGAGTCATTCAATTCATGGAGTGTATGTGAAAAAATCAATATGTGAAATTGTAGAATCGTCCTCCTAAAAACGTACTGAAATTCATTAAAAACTAAAATTCCTTTTATTACACAAATGTAATTTCCTTGATTGTATAAATATATATGAAGGAACAGTACATAATTGTATGTGCGTGAGAGGGCACGACCTTTGGTGCAGCCGCGGCACGAGTCGCGGACTAACGAACCGACCGCGCGCCTTCTAACTGACGGCAGGGGCACGCAACACTTCTCACACTTATTTAGTTTTAACATCTTCAAAACTAGTAGGTAGTTAATTTATTGATTCAGGCGTTACTTTGCGGAAATCCATTATCAAAAAACGATATTAAAAAATATTTAGTGACACTTCCGCTGAAAAGAAAACAATGATTTTGGTCTGTCGGTCTAGCGCTCGACGAGTCAACATCTCCTGAGGATGCCTCGTGTAGAGGCGAAACACGTGTCGAATCGGTGTTGGTTTATTTGGGGTTTCTTGTGTTTTTTATTTTGTATTCTTCCTATTAGCATTTTATGTGGGAGGGAGGGTGGTGCACGCCCCCAAATAGGCCAAAATCATTGTTTTCTTTTCAGCGGAAGTGTCACTAAATATTTTTTAATATCGTTTTTTTTAGTAGGTAGTTCTACGAACAGTAGACCTCGCGACGCGAGTACAGACTTATCAGCAGCAAGTTTTAGTTCAAAGCAGACATACGAGTAAAAACAGTTATAAATATTCTTGCTGAATATTACCAAACTAGTCCAGCTTTTAAACTTCACCACCATTTGCAAATTCAGCAACCACTTGACCAATTATGCTCATTGCTCATATTCTAAATTCTTCGCCAGGTACCTAATGTGTGTACCAAATTTTATCGAAATCAGTCGGCAAATAACGCCGCAGCAACCTCCCCCTTTTTATAGGAAAGTACCCCCACACTTAAATAACGCCGACGACATAAAATATAATGAATTGTAGAGCATGCAGACCATTATACTAATATAAAGATACCGGCTTCACTCACTTGTTATAATGTCAGTTTAAGTCCGACGACGTGACGTGATCTCCACGCGTGAACACTCCCTGAAGAAGAACCTCTTACACGTTCAAAACGTCGTTGGACTTAAACCGACATAATACCGAGTGAGTGAAGCCGGTATCTTTATATTAGTATAATACAGAACAGAACAGAGCAGGGGTTGGCATTAGAATAGCCCAACACGAATTTGGTGATTTTAAGAGTTGGATCTTATAGATAATAATTTTCTCTACGCTTTGGTATCAATTTTAGAGCGAGGAAATGTCTAGTTTTCTAGAAAAACTAATTTCAATTTCAGATTTTTGATTCGACGATTCTCTATAAATGCGTGTAACGAAACGACTTGGTGCAATGAAAATGGTATTAAAATAAATATTTTAATTATTTGAACTATTATTTTATTGCTAATTTAATTTACAATACTTAATTACATAGTTTATAATACTTGACATCGATTTTATTAAATTAGCTTCAAGTCAACCACAGTGACCCTGACAGTCCATTTATAGCCGAGGATGGGACACATACTCAACGAATTGAGTCTCAATGGCGGGTGGTTAAAAGATTCTTCTACAAGAATAATTACAACCACCCGGGCAATTTTGCAGACTCAATTGTTGAGTATTTATGGAGGAGATCTGTGGAGGCCAGTAAGAAGGATAAGTTTTTCGAACTGATAAAAGCTGTGCAATATGTATACAAAATATAAGTTAAATACTTTCTAAATTTTGTTTTATTTTTGTCCTAGTTTTGCACCTATATGATTTATTTCTAATGTAATTCAAAATAGCTGTGACCATCAGGGCTAGCACTCTTATTCGAGTCAAGGGCACTCTAACTTGAGTTGGTTAGGTTCAAAATAAGAGACAGAGCCGACACAGAGCACCCCGACTCCACCTAGTCTTGTGGCTGACACCCCTAGATTGTATATAAAAAGTGCGGGAGCCAGAAGCTCAAGGGAGGTCCTGAGAGGAGCGAGCCAGACGAGGTTGAGCGGAGCGACGGGGGGAGGTGGCGAGCGAAGCGAGCCGGCGACCTCCGTAGCGAAGCGAAGACCGAGTTTGGCGAAGTGACACTCAGGGGCGACCGCTAGAGCTTCTGGCGGGAGCCCACCCAGAGTCAAACATAGAACACACCAAAATAGTCAGTACTCCATGTCCAATCCATTCATATTTGTAAGTAAATATAGTTAAATTCAATATATAAACGTTATAAATTTGAGGTTAAGTTCAAAGAAAATTCAAAGTAGTTTTTCGCAAAAACTAGGCATTTCCTCGCCACGAGAGTAGTGTCGGAGGACATCCCCCTCCCCCCTCCCTCCCCCCTCCCCCTCCCCCCCTTAAATTCGTGTTGGCCTATTCTAATGCAATGCCCAGAGCAGGTCAGTGCGTGGCTTGTGACTAAGTATTCAAGACGAAGTTTGGATTTGCCAGCCACATGCGAGCACACGCCAGAAAATAGCCAGAGTCGCCATCGTCGGACTCGACGTGGACGACATCATCATCATCATTAGTATAATGTGTGATACTCACAATAGTTTTCAAACTCTCAACATGCATATGTACCATGTTTTGTCAAAATTGGTTGAAATATACGACAAGACACATTTTGTCTATAGCTGTTTGTTCTGGAATGAGAAATATGGAGAACGGGTGACAGTTTATTATTTCTAATTTTAAAACACAATAGGTGTTTAAAAGAAAGAAAGAAAATAATTTTATTCAGGACATCACACAACATAACATACAAAAATACTGACAAAACAGGACAACCATCATAATAATAATGTTGCGTAATGCCATGAAAGAGCCCCGACTCAGCATACGCTAGGGTAAACCCAAGCACTGATTTTCAGTCGGCGCTCCTCACTGACACCACGAACGTAACTAGTGACACAACAGAAACAAATAAACAATAGAAAATAAATAAAGATACATAAGTTTAAGCAAAGTACTGGACTTTTTTTAATGTGATATCTGAGTATGACGAATTTCAAAAGGAGGGTTCCGTTTGACCTGTAATTATATGTATGCCCGTTCATATAATAATAATAATCGCAACGACCTTCGGCGGAAACACACGGTATTTCTAACATTATTTCGTTGTTTGGCTAATCTACAAATCAACTTTTGACGGGTGGTTTATTGGCTGATGTTATATTGAGTAACTTAAGCTGGCCGTATCAGGAGTCTACACGATCTAGTTATAATATAGCTAGTTATACATATG